>JAOWBP010004023.1:16008925-16022575 GCA_028571105.1 Tragopan temminckii | reverse complement strand
GATTTTATCAGAAAATTTGCACAGAAGTCTGCTGTATGGCATTCTTGCACATGCTGAATCAGCTGGAGGTGCAGGTAAGCTCACAGCAAGGAGTCTTCACTATCATGACAGTCTTTATGCTTGCAGTGCCAGTACAGGTAATGAACTGTGGCATGGGTGGAAGTGTGTTCTAGGTGTGACTACAGGAGGCTGCTTCCTGTTTTGTGTTAGCAGACTTCTGACCACAGTTTCAGTTTCCTGTAGACAGATGAAAAAACAGCTGAAGTTCACAGCAGCAGTCATTTGGACTGGACTGGTACAAACGAAATACAAAAGCCCTTTCTGAAGTCTTCCATTACAGACCTGTGTGGTTGTTGTTATTATTATTAAGTAGCATATGAAATTAGTGTGAAAGAAAAACTGAAAACTTGAGCAAAGATAAAATGGTGGGGAAGGGTTTGATACGAACTCACGGTTTTGGAGCTTAGCTTCCTTGTGTCCTCTCTCCTTTCTGTTCCTTTTGGAGCTGATTTGAGGAACTGCATGGCTGGAGTTACACTGCAGTTGCAGTGCTAGACTTTGAATTTAGCAGGCTTGATGTTTTGACCAGAATAATGTAGATGGGATTGACTCTTTTTTGTGGTCAAGTGACATCTGATACAGGCCATGCTGCTGCGACTGCAGACTCTTGACTGCCAGAGGTGAGGTTTTGTGGCAGTCTGTTTCTGGGTGTGTGAATATGGATTTTTTTGTGGCTGCTGGCTGGGGTCAGCTAATCACAATGGGGGAAAACCCACTTACATTCACATTTCTAGGGGTTTCGGTAGACATCTCCCCAGTTCCAAGTCTATTTTAATAGGATGGAATTAGGAATCAGTTTTTCAGCTATGAGTCTTGTAGGTCGGACCAGACACCTTTCACTTGAAAATAACAGTAACTTTGTACCAGAGCAGTAAGTATCAGCAGTAACTTTGGCTAAAGTTTGATTTTCGAAATGGTTTTCGAGACAAACAGAAGGATTGCTATCCAAATACTGCATACACAGAAGTGCTTTAAGATGATGTGTTCTGATGCGCCTGAGGTACTTCTGTTCCTTACTGCAAAGGGTGGTTAGCTTACTGCAGTGACCTTGCCCAGCTGTGTTTCTGTAACACCAGCAATTGTTGCTTTTTAATCCCAGATTTCATTTTGTGGTGAAGTATCTGACAAATGCATACTTTGATGTGTAGATGCTTAATTACCAAAGGGTGATACAACCTTTTTGGAATCCTGTTTCTGCTTTCTGTTTCTCCCAGTCTCTGGTGGCATGCCTCGTCAGTCCCGGGAGCTCAGCAGAGATTTTATGTAGGTTTATGAAGAGCTTTTCTTTCAGTTTCGTTGCTGCTTTACTCATAATGGGAAATTACGATTGAAGAAACTTCTGTCGCTTGCATCAGCATGCACTTCTGCCAAAGTCTGTGGCTTTTCCAGTACCCCAGTTTGTGTGTATGCATTAATGGTGGAGGTGCTATTCCACCAAGAACAGTTTGTTAAAATGTCATTAACGTGAACCTGTCTTCAAATTACTGTTTGTTTTTTGTTTTTCTTGAGGTGGATTCCCAGCAGAGCCTAGAATTATCACAGTGGTATCCTGTTATAAAGCAGGAAGCAGAAGCTGATCCTCAGCCACCCTCCTTCTTCCATCCCAGGTAACTGAATTTCCTTTGCAGCACGATGAGCATTGCATACATAAATTCAGTACGTAAACTTCAGCTGAAAAAATACATTTGCAACCTGAACTGTTACAAAAAATAATTGCACCCTAACTTGTAATTCATTTCTTAGTGTAAATATTAATGAACTGCTTATGGGCGATTTTTGGTGTGAGATTCAAGCTGTGATGTATGGGCGTTCTTCAGGAGGAAATACAATTGAAATGTAATTACAATTTTCCTTCTCAGGCTAGAAATAACAGAAGTTAATTTTCCTATTATAACATAATGCACGTATGTGAAAAGCTACATAGGGGCCTATTTACCATGAGTGCAACTTCATTTCCTTTCAGAAAGGACTTGCAAAAACTGTTTGAAGACTTTGTTGCATGCTGGAATGGCTGCAGCTGACTTGTTGGTTAATTTCCAGGTTTCAGAGACCGAGTGCATTTCCTTAATGTAGTACACACTCTGTATTCTGCATCAGTGTTGGTCAGTATATGTGGAAAAGAAGGTCCAGTATTGGTCCCAAGTCTGCCCAGCACTGTCAGTGCCCAGCCCTGCTACTTAAAAAGCAGTATGCACATTACCACTGTGCTGATCCCTTCTCCCATACTCCATTGCTGATAGGAGGATTATGAGAATGCTAGAGAGTCTGGATCTGGTGGCATTCTAATTTCACTCCTATCATTTAAGAGAAAACTTCATATGTTTTTTATATCTATATATATATAGATGTATGTATGTATGTATTTTTAATCAGTCACATTTGCATAAGCTTTTTTTTTTTTTTTTTTGGTGGCCTCCAAACCATATCTAAATGATCTACCAGTAAGGATGAAGTTGTTAGTATTTCCTTTTGTATAGGAAGAAAATAAAAAGGATAAGCTTACATCTGTTGAAAATTTTCCTGTTTAAAATCAAGTAAAATTAAACTTAGTTCTCTCATTTGTTGTTTGTTGCACATTTTCATCCTCAATTTTACTGTTCTACTTTTTCAGTTACTACCTTTATATGTGTGATAAAGTGGTTGCCCCAAATGTATCTCTTGCATCACAATACAAGGATGTTACAAAAACAACAGTCAGAGCTTCTGAAGTAATTAAGTCTTCATCTGGAACGTCAGAGAAAAAGCTCAGTAGTGGAAAGCACAAAAAACCTGCCTCCTATCCAGAGCTTTCTCTTGAGGAGCAGGAGAAAATAGACTTGAAAACTGGTCTGGAGCAGCATAAGCATTTAGGTGAGTAGATAAGCTATAAAAAAGAATTACATTGAAGTCTTTTCAATTTTAAAGCGTGTAACTTTGGAAGGAACAACACCAAGCTGGTGTTTTGTCATTGGAGAACTGAAGTGATACGGATACAAAAATTCTTCTGACCTTTTCCTAATCTTCAGTTTACTTTGCACTTTGTTACTCTGATTTTCTGTGCTTGTTATGCCACGTTCTTCTTTTATCTGTAGATCCCCTTGTGTCAGCTCATTCTGCAAGAGGTGGGAAATCCGAACGTATTTCTTCCAAAAGCATGAGAGGCTCCAGATGTGTTGAAGTAGGTAATGATGGGAGAACGTTGTCCCCCACTCTCATGAAAGACATCAGTTGTGAAGATGACAAGGGAAGGATCATGGAAGAAGTAATGAAAACCTACATCAAACAGCAAGAAAAACTAAATACTATTTTGCGGAGGAAGCAGCAGCTTCAAATGGTACGATGCCAGTGTGAATGCACTTCATTTTGCTATCAGAAAACTGATGTTAGATTTTTGGTTTTAGAATCATTCCACGGATGACTTCCATTTAGAACACTGGAGCACAAAAATAATTTTCCACCAGCTTGAATCCAGACACTAAATCTCTAATACCCTATGTGTTTGTTAGATTAGAGACTACTAATAATTGGTGTTGTTTTTTCAGTTTGTAAAAGCTGTCTTCAAGGAGCTCCTTCTTTCATTTTATCCAAATGAAAACTGCTTGAAACTTTCAAATGTTTTTCAAAAATAGAAATATTTTGGCAAATACAGTTTAGGTCCTTTAGAAATTTTTCACTTTTTAGGATTTTAAAGATGCAGGAATTGGAATTGATCTTACCATAGCCCTGCATAGCAAGAATAGCACCTTCCCGTTTCTATTTGTTGAACCTTTTTTTTAGGGGGTTTTATGAAGGAGATTAGAAACTGGTGTTAATTTGTGATTTTGCGTCACTTCTGTCTTCTGCATTAAATTAAGTAAATACTGTCTTTTCTGCTTATATTTGTACACCGGTCCTATTTTTTTTTTTTTTTGAACATTAAGCTTAGAATCAGCAATCTCAGGTAAGGCCCCAGGGCTGCTACTTTTAAAGTGTTCTGCTGTTGGAGGTAAAGCTTGTAGGTAATTTAAAAAAAAAGAAAAAACAATGAAGACCTTTTACAAATATCAAAATGTTAACAGAAAGAGAAACCAAACACTTTTATTCTGTTTTCTGATGAGACACTTCTTTTGTCTTCAGAATATGTTTTAGTAAATCAGTGCTACCACATTCTGAGGTTCACTGTTGGACATTGTGAATTTGTTTGTGGAAGCTCCATGTGCTTGGAAGTATAGATAATGTTATATTTTATAATGAATTGAATACAGCACGTCACCATTGATAAGAAGATGAGTTCCATTATCAGGCCACTGTTACCAGTAGTTGAATGTGCTCTTTTTTGCCTCATTGTTGCCATTTACATATTTAAATTACAAGATTGTTTTTTCACTTTTCTGGTGTTAGAACCAAGGTGTATGTGATCCTGATCTGTCTTGACAGGAAGTGGAAATGTTAAACAACTCTAAAGCTATGAAGGAACTAAGCGAAGAGCAGCAGAATTTGCAAAAAGAACTTGAATCTTTGCAAACTGAGCACGCTCAAAGAATGGAAGAGTTTTATTTTGAGCAGAGAGACTTGGAGAAGAAATTGGACCAAATGATGAAACAGAAGTGTACCTGTGACTCCAGTTCAGAGAAAGACAAGGAAGCAGAATATGCAGCACAGGTGAGAAGGGAAAGTCTGTTTCAAACCAAATTATATTTAGTGCATGAGTGAATACGGAGTTATTGCTCATCCACTGTGAGGTTTCGTCTTCTCCTTCTTAGTCACAGTGATAGCATATTTACTTCCCTGTCCCTTGATTGAGACAGAGCTAAAATGTAGCTTACAGAAACACTTCATCTGTCAGGTGTTAGGATTCTCCTCATCAGATATTTGTATGATATTAATGATTAAATAATTAATCTTAAACATAAGGATTATAACATTCTTATTCAAAGCAGGTCATGTTTAATGTGTGTAGGCTTGTCCATGTTATAGAACTAAGCGTGATTGCTTTAGCTATAGAAATGTGTTGAAGTACATTGTACTGTGTGACAGAAAATAGTCTTTTAAAACAAACAAAATCTAAAACTCAAGCTTTATGGTCACTTGATTATAGATTTGTATATTTGCTGTTCATACAGTCTCAAAATAAGAAACAGGCTATACTTGAGAGACAGGTTTTTGTATTTTTAGGGAGTAGGGCAGAGACTAGCATTGTAAATCCTTCTCATGAATTTAATTTCATGACATCCCACTCCATAGATTCCTGGCCTTTGCTGCCAGAACTAATCCTCTCTGACTAAGGTCTGATTTACCAAACATCTGGTACAAGCCCTGTTACTGCAAGTAACAACATGTTCTAGCTGATGAAGATAATCATGTGTGGTGTGTTTTATATGGCTTGTATAGTATATACTTTCTTTAGAGTATAAAAACCATGAATTGTTCTCCAAGGAGTCTGGATGATTGTTTCTTTTGATGTTAGAATACTAAATGCATTCCTTCCATGAAAGTTTATCCTGTTATTAGTTGTGCTGCAGAGCTACTTGGAACATGTCATTGGAATCTTTTTCTCCATTTCTCACATCTTACAGTACATTTTGGACCGTGGGTTCCAAGCAGTTGTCACATGTACCTGAGTTAAACAGAGGTCCTGGCAACGGTTATTTTTCCCGAGCTGTATATATTGCACTTAAAATAGCCTTAATGTGATGTTTTCTTGAAGCCACTTGCCCTCTCTGAGAACTGTGGACTGGGAAAAGCCTTCGTTGTACATTAAAGGAAATTAATAATAAGGGACTTGAAATTTTGGTAAACATTTGTTATTCTGTCGAGGCCTGCCTGAAGATGCACAAAGTGTTTCTCCTTTTTTGACTCCTTTACTGACTTACCCAGTTTAATTGTTGCTTTACCCATCAATCACGATAGGACAGTATAACCAGTACTTAAGCCTTTCTTTATAGGTGAAAACAAAAGCTCCACCACAGGCATGCTGATTTATGGATTGCGTGCTGTGACATGCAGGCAGTGGGCATTGCTGTGCTGCACCAGTCTGCATCTAAGTCAGAAGACTCACATTAATAGACTTGTGCTGTCTAAAAACTACTTAAATACTTCTCATTATACAAGTGAAGACGAACATCCATTGAATAATACGTTTTTGCAAAATCAGCAGAGTAGTTCCTTTGCCCACTGCACTTTACAGCAGCTGACAGACAGCAGTGTTTTTGTGTGCTTCTGCTTTTCTTTGCTGTCACGAGCTGCCTTCTTTTTCAGTGAGATGTACACGTAGTGATTATTTAGATGGAAGCCCAACGTCATAAGTGCAGGTGGACTTTTTAGATTCAGTGAGGTCTTTTTGTAAGAAACAAGCACTTCTACCCATGGTAGAGAAGATAATGGCTTTTGTCTTCCTGTTGTAACTGTTGGTGGTAATACATATAAGCAACTTGGCAGTAACTTTGCCACACCTGAAAAATTCATCAGAGTTTTCCAGATCTTACTGTGAAGAAGTTTTGGTGGGAAAGAACTGACCCTAATAAATTCAAAGTAGTTTCTTACTCGTTTAATTCTGGGTATGGTATTTATATGCTGCATATACAAACAGTGGTTGTTAAGCTGTTTTTTGGTTTTATTTTAATGGTTCCATTTTGTAAATGGTTTAGCTAAGATGACTAGTGTTCTGAATCATTGAGGCTTACCTCTGATTTTCTACTGTGGAGTTACTTGGTACGGTCTGAAAGTCCAGCCTTAGTAAATTAGACGCAAACAACTGAACACATCACACGTGGGATTAACACTCTTCTCTTGATGTCATTAGTGGTTTGACAATCTCATGCAAAAATCTTTGCTTTACTCTCTATATAATCATATTTAAATGTGGAATTTTTTTAATGAGTAAGTTTTCTAAACTGACTGCATAATCTGCAGTGGGACTCTTCAGAAGATAAAAAAGAATGTTTGTCATACATTTTATTAACCTTTTTTTTACTTAAATTCTTCCTTGAGATACAGCATCTCAATCAAGCCATCATATGTCATTGCCATTAAACTGCAAAAACAGCTGGGTGTAGTTATGGATCAGTAGTTTCAGTTTGATGGGTTACATGGCACCAAATTCCAAAACATTTCAGTATTTTACATTATCCCAGACAAAAATGACAAGAGTTAGTTTTTATACAGTGATCTATTTGGTGTCATAAGAGAAGCACCCTTTTCAGCAGAAGCTGATGTCACTTAGTCTGCTCAAGTCTTCCTCATACTCAGGGAAGTTTGAGATTTACTGTACTCTAAAGATTAAAACCTATTTATTCTCTTGTGTTGAAACACAGAACGTGTCATAGAAAAGCTTGGGAGGATTTCTATTTGAATACGCGTAAATCAATGCACAGGATGTTCTGGTCAGGAACTTCTGAATCTCATTTTCCTAACTTTCATTTATACTAAAGAGTATCAGAAAACTGTATTGATGGTTATGTGTGTTCTAGAAATGGATTAAGCCTTTGAAGTAAAGAAATAATATTTTGCCAGGTGAGAGAAATTAACTTGAGGAATGGAAAATTTATTCTGGGGTTTGTGAAAGATCTGATACAGGCATCGTCCCAGTCTTCCTAACAGATCTTTGACTTTGGTGTAGTGTGGCAGTTCACATCACTGGAATTCATCTGTATTTAAAATTGGGCTCTTCTGGCTTTTTTTTATTGTAGTATCATCTTTATGCCACTTCTCATATCAGTGTCATTTGCCAGTGGTGCAGTCGGCAGCTGCGTAATTGTTGCTAAACACAGGAAAATGAGCTGATAAATACTACTGAAATATTTGTACCTGATTCATAGGATGGTTAGCAGTGAGGTTTTGAATGGTTGTCATATACAAATATGTTTGTTAAAATTAAATCTCTCTCCTCTATCTTACAGCTAGCAGAACTGAGGCAGAGGCTGGACCACGCAGAGGCAGATAGACAGGAGCTTCAGGATGAACTGAGACAAGAACGAGAGGCAAGGGAGAAGTTAGAGATGATGATAAAAGAATTGAAACTACAGATCTTGAAATCTTCAAAAAATGGAAATGGAAAATAGAAATTGGAAAACAAGCATGACTGTGTCCTTCAAACAGGGTGTTTCATTTTTTAATGGATTGTAAGCAGTTTCTGTGCGATAAGAAGTATTCTCTACAGATTTCTATTTGCCATACAAGTGCAGATGAAGATATATATATAAACAAACAGATAGGTACACATTTTTAGATTTTCCTAACCAATGGAAATCTGCATTTATTTGTACTGGTGTTTCTCAAACTATGACAAAATAGGAAACTTCTGATTTAGAGTGACCAGTTTCTGTTTATTTCTAATGCAGCCCTTGAGGACCCTATACCTTTTAATATTGTCTGTTAAAACAGATTTGATGATCTTTGTTTCATTATCAATTTCACATCTGGTTATAAAAGTACTTAAAAAAAATCTTAATTTCTTCAAGGCCAAAAATAGTTCAGTTTTCAGTGAGAATTTTGTGTTCCTGAACTGGGGAAAGTATAAAGGCAGCTGTAAGGTAATTCTCAAAATCACCATGGCAGTAGATGGATGATTATCAGAAGTGATTTACCAGCATGAGTTTTCCCGTAATTCAGTTACGTGAAGTCAGGCTCACCTTTTCAGTGTGTGCTATTTGACAACTCAGTAAACGATTTTAGAGCAGGTGTTTGGTCACCATGCTGGAAGAACAAAACATGGGGGATATTTTTTGTTGTTGTTGTTTTAAATTAAGAAAAAATTACGTTCAGAAATGGAATATTCTAAAACTAAAAATTCTGTTTTTATTTTCTTCTATATAGCAGTTAAAGGAAACTGTTCATCAGGGCTGGTAGCTACAGGACGAGGGGCAGTGGAAGGTGTCCCTACCATGGCACAGAGCTTGCAGCAAGATGATCTTTGACTGTCCCTTCCAGCACAGGCATGTAGGATTCCTTGGCTTGCCTGGTTTTCAGATACTAATGCTTCCAAGAAAAGTAATATTTATTAAAAGAAAAAAAAAAATTACTGGTTTATTTAGTATCTGAAGCCTCTACACTTCAAGCTTCCTGTTAACTTGTGAATTTTTCTTTCTATACATAGAACAGGCCTTAACTGACATTGTGATAATTGCTTAGAAAAATAGAATTCTAAGATATGGCACTTTGAAAATCAGTTTGTTCGTTTCTACATTTGAATGGCATGGTAATGTTACCATGAATTAAGAAATATAGCATGTTTGTTGAGCTCTGACATTTAGAAATGTGTCATTGTACAGAATTTCCACTTTATGTATATATATTACATTTACTCAAGTACTTCAGAAGTCTGATTCCTGGTAGATTCAGTGCATGACTACAGATTTGGATGGAGAAGTACTCCTGTGCACTTCTTTCCAAAAAGTTTGACATCGCTGACAGATGTTGGCTGATTGTGACTAGAATTATCTTAGTAGTTCTGTTATTCCACTACATTATTTTAACCTGTGCTCTAGCTTATGTTTGTTGTTTGGTTTTTAAGGTGCTTAGGTTTATTACTCTCTTAAAGAAGTTGATTAATTCTGGATAAAACCACTAGTAAAACCCACTGGCATCAGTTTTTATTCTGAACTAGTAAAAATGAAAAGTGAGTTCTTTCTTATCTCTCTTTTACAGAAATAGAAAATGGCACAAATCTTTAAGCTGAGTGAGAAAGGAGGTGATACATGTTGTGGAGTCATAGAATGATTCTTTCGTAGCAGTGCATAATTTTCTTTATGGACCCTGTGTCATATTTACACTGATCATTAGGGCAGATTAGGTGGAAAAAAAAAAGAAACTTACTGGCAGTGTTAATCAGAAAAGAGGATCCAGATGATGTTTTTCACTTTTTCAACTCCATCTTCAAATTATTGCTTAAAAAAAAAAAAAAGGAAAAAAAAAAAGACTGTCTTTACAGCATAGCAATGGTTTGGAAGGAAGCGAATGTGCTGAGTATACATCGCAGCAGTGTTGGTAGAAGTGTGATGTGAGGCACTGGAGCTCAAGGCTGGATTAGCTAGATTGACGAGTCAGGAAACACCATCCTGGCAAACCAGAAAGTTTCATTGGGGTGTTATCATTTCTAGATGCTTTTCAATACCAGAGTTGTGAACCAAACTTGTTCAGTTGTCATGTAGATAAGGCCCTCGGGTCTCACTTCACATGGCTGAAGTAATGGGTTCACTGCAGTGTTTGTAGCTTAGCTGTCAAACGAATGGAATCCTCATGGGATTATGATCTTAGAGTACTGTATATTCAGTTTTTATTCAGGTCCTGTCTATGTTACGTTCCTTGCTCTGAGGTTTCCCACTTCACCTCTGGTTGACTTCAACCTGTGACAGCTGCTGCTATTGCTGGGCTTCCCCTGCCCCAGCCTGCTGTGCCAACCAGCTTCTGCTGAAGGCAGCTGTAGTTTGTACTCCTGTTTTCACTTCTGCAAGAACTCCAGCAGCTGGCATAGAGTTTTAGCAGTTCCAGCTGCGGGTGAGGCTTCCTAATACTTGTAAGACATCTGGCTGAAAAAGTTAACTGAACATCTGTTAAGATGACCTTAAAATAGCTTTGTAAATACTCCATTTAGTTCATCTAAAGTTAGAATGCGTTTTAAATTATTGTAATCCTCTTAAAATTCTTAAATATTACTTTCAGGTTACTTACATAAATAATTTTCATATGTGTAGACTTAATTTTATACTGGTTTTAAGTAATAATGTAAACATAACTGTGCCATAGATTTTGTGTGTTCAGTCTTTGAAAGATAGTTTTTGAGTGAGTTGTAAATAACACGCTGGTAGCTCTAGAACAAATCTACATTGACCTTTTCTCACTACCTTATGCTTGTTATATTGAGTGGTTTATTTTACAACCTAACATAGAAACTTGCAATGAACACTTAAGGGCACTCACTTAAGTACACACTTAATGGTAGAAACCAGTTCTGTCATTAGGTTCTTGCTTTGAGCCATGGCATGCTCGTTTGATGCACTTCTCTTTGTTTTGCCTTCAGCTTTCATTTGCTGATCTTTTAGACAGAAAATTGCTTTCTCACATACTTGTGGCATTAAGTCTTTAGAGGAAAAAAAAAAAAAAAAAAGCCTAGAATTGTTCACTGTTTTAATAGTTTCCTGGCTGAGCACCTAGGGTGAAAACGAAGTTGCCTGTGCGTGCACTTTTTGGAACTCGGATTCAGGGTGAATGTCTGTTTGCTCCTATATGTTGGAAAAACAAAGAAGGACTTTCACATGCTTTGTGTGCTCTGATGAGCAAGAAGATGTGAGAACTCAGAGAGTACAGCGTGCAGCTTTGGCAGTCTGGCAGCACCCTGGATGGAAGAGATGTTATCTCAGATCTCCAAACTTGTGTTTTAGTTTTTGTAAAGCATATCGTTTAGCTCGGGAATTCAGATAAATGTGGTTCTGTTTCACATTCTTCCACTAACTTTATTCTATATTTAATATATTAATAGCTTAGGTGTAAAATCATTTGTATATAGTGAAGGCATAATGCAATTAGCGAAGTAGGAAAAGTTGGGTGGGAGCCTGAAGCTTCTGGTGGCCCGAAGAAATGTGGCTCAGTCCATGTTTTAGAAGTCACAACTGTTTGTTCATACATTCTTGGTTTATCTTGGTTGGATAGCTGCACCATGTTATGGACTATTCAGAAGACTTTCCTAGCGTTAGCTGTGGAGCTGGCTGTCACGGTCAGCTCTTCGAGTTCACTTGTTTGTAGAGCATATATTTTGACTGTCAGCGAAGAGAACAACTTTGTATTTTTTCTGCACTTAATTCATGTAATTAATCCACACAACAGTTTTCTATAATACGGTGAAGTTGACAAAAGAATAATCCCAGCTAGCTGTTAATCTGTGCTTGAAATCTTCCAGTAGTTTTATTTCAGCTGTCAACAGCAAGCTGCAATAAGCTGCAAGGTTCAGTTTTTGTTTTGCTCATTGATGTGAGAAGTAGTCATCGATGTTTTCATTATAGAAAGGATATAGGACGTTCAATTTGTTGCATATCTATTTGAAAAAAAAAGACCCATATTTTTAGCTTTTGTGTTCATCAGCGGCTCACAAATGGCATGAGAGCTTGTTGTGTGTCTCCATTATTTAGCAAACCAGTTTTGTTCAGCGTTAGAGGTTCTGTTGGGAAATGCTTGAAAAATGAGTGAAGCACTTCGTCAAGCACAGCAAACAAACGGTATGAAATTTTGTTATTGGAAAACTGCCTCCGTAACATCAATTGACTCTTGGGTTTTCTTCCAATATAGATACCTCACTTAAAGGAAAGCACAGTTACACTGTATTTAAAATAGATCTAGGACATGCAGAGTTGGTCTGAAATGTTTTGTTGCAGTTATGTTGCTTCCTGTGATTGATAAAAATCTCTTTTTGTTGTCATGCTCACTCTCAAAAGTATTTATTGGTGTTGACATGCCAGTATGACTGTCTTGAATTACAGGAGGTGGCTGCAAAGCGAGGCGGCGCTCTGCTGGGCTGCAGGCAGCAGCTGGTGACTGGTGACTATTCCAAACCACAGCAAGCCTGTGAGATCCATCGCTGCATTCAACAGTTTGTAATACTTTGCCAATGATGTACAGTCTTATCGTTAGCGTTGCTGTGGTTGCATTACATGACACACAAAACTGTCCTCTACCTCACGTGAGATTAACAGATATTTTATATGGTTTTAGTAAACAAAATGCATCTATCTGGTCACTTAGTTTACAAATTTTGAATTATATTTATTGAAACATGACATACTGTGCTCTTAGCTTATACCTCAATTGTATTTTGTGCTGTTATCCATTTTCATGCCTTGTAAATACGTGTACAGATTGTGGATTCAAGAATAAAAACTGTACCATCAGAACACGCGGGTCTCTGTGGTATCGTGCACTGAAATGCCAGCTAGACATCAGGAAGGTGTTAAACTGTGGAGCACCTCTAGGGAGGACGGTCTTCCTTGCTTTGATTACAATCAATTAAGACACTGATGACACTGAAATTTGCACCGTTCCCACTGCCTGCAGGAGGTCCCCGGTTTTCTAATGGATATTTTTAGCAGATCCACCAAGTCAGTGCCCTCTCACAGTGGGTGCTTTCCCTGAGGCTCCGTGCAGGTATTGCTGGCAGTGAGATATCTGTGCACTGCAGCTCAGATGTACATAAACAGAACCACTTGTGTAGCTGGCATGTTCTCTCCTGCACAGCTTTTGTTGCTGCTTAACTCCTCTAGCAACGTTGGAGTTGTTCACACCTCTCCTTAATAGATGGGTAATGAAGAGAGAACGCATTGCCACGCCAAGCGCTGAGATCCATAAACATTTAACGTTAGAAGTGAGTGTTATACTTTATTTGATGAAAAATATCTTTATTTACTGATGGTGAAAACTACCCTACAGCAGCTCCATTCTGTGCAGTGGATGGTTACATCGCCTAACACGGCTACCTGCTCAGGGAGCTCCAATAAACGTGCAGGGTGGGGAGAGGGAAGGGGAGAGGAAGGACAGCTACAGCCGGGTGCGTGCCTACAGGCTCGGGGTGACCTCACTGCAGCCTGTCAGTGCCTAAAGGGAGCCTACAGACAGGAGGGGAATCAACTCTTTGAATGGGCAGATAAC
>JAOWBP010004023.1:15975711-16001175 GCA_028571105.1 Tragopan temminckii | reverse complement strand
ACATTTCTGTGATTGGCTCTTCCCCTCCTGTCTCCCCAGCCATGTGCGGTGTGGTAGCCACCATCTGGTTCCCCGTCTGCGCCCACCGTGAAACCACCATCATGAGCTTTGGATACTCCCTGTACACGGGCTGGATCGGCTCTGCCCTCTGCCTCTTTGGTGGCTGCGTCATCGTCTGCTGCTCGGGGGATGCTCAGACCTTCGGCGAGAACCGCTTCTACTACGCCTCGGGCTCCAGCTCCCCCACCCACGCTAAGAGTGCCCACGTCTGAGCTCCCACACCCCCTGGGTCTGCACACCGTGGGTTCACTTCTCCCGGCGCTCGCTGCTGTTGTGCTCCCCGGGAAGGTTTTAAAACAGCAGCCCAAGCGCCCGGCAGTCCCAAGTGTTGTTGTCCCCCCTGTTGTCCCCTTCTCTAGAAAACAAGCCCCAGCCCCCACTCCCACCTGTTTCATCCTCTCCATCCTCTTGCCCCAGGGGTGGTGTGTGGGCCTCAGGTGGGTTTGGGGTTTTTAATTTTACTGCTCACCAAGAGAGCTTAAAGCAGCAAAGCAGATGTGAGAGGCACTTCCCCGCTGCTGAGGACTCCAGCACGTCCCCATTTGCTTCCCTGTCCCCAAGGTCACCGCTCTGGCACAGTCTGGGAGCAAGGGCTGAGGGAGGTGCACCCTCCCAACAGGCAAATGTTTCTCTTTTGGAACAGTAGGGGATTTTTTCTGCCTTTCTCTGTAAATACTTTTGTATGGATTTGATCGTTTTAGTAACATTGTCTCCCCCACTCCCCCGGTCATCAGTATGAAGGAAACAGAATCCAAAGGTCCTAACGCTGCGATACATAACAATGTCTGTATATAGTTCCAATGACTCTGGGGGCTCTAATCCCCGCACTCTTTTTTAGTGTTGTTTTTTTTTTCCTTTGTACAGATCAGTTACTAAAAATGTGTTTTTACATTTACATTTGCTTTCATCCCGTGAATCTGTGTTCACCATTCCGCAGCATGTTTTTAACACACAGTCACACTGTCACAATGCAATTCTGGTGAATACTGATGATGCCTTTGTACTTCAACTGAAATACTGTACAATAAATAACAGAGTATCTGTGGCTCTGCCTTCTCCTTTTCCTTCCTTCCTGTGTGCTTCCATAGCTAGCTTTTCCATGATGCAGTTTCCTAATGATTTTGAAGGGTTTTTTTGAAAGTGATTTGGGATGAGAAGTTCTGCTCTGCTGCGGACTCAAGGCTGCCTTTGCTTTTGGGAGACCATTCAAAAGCTGGCTAACCTTCCTGCTTGGAACCAACTGTAGCCTTGTGTGTTGTTCCTTGTGTCTTATCCCAGGGTCGGGGTTTGTGGCATTTTTCTCATCCAGGAGACTTGGAAACTCATTGAAGAAGTCCAAAATCTTGTTGCTCTGAACTCAAGTTCAAGTCTGCTCTGAGGTCATTACTTTATTTGATTAAAACCATGTAAGATCAAGATCCAGCTCTGTCCTTGCTGGAGGCTGTAGCAATTACTGTGATACTAAGCCCCATCAGTTCCCAGGGCTGTTATGTGCTCCCTCCATGTAACTGGTGCACACTTCAGCCCTGGGGCTGAAGCAAGGGGAGAGCCTGGAGCTGCATGCACAAGCAGAGATCCTACTAGGAGGTTTGGGGTGGTGGGAAGGGATCTGCAAACAGGGCAGTAGGACAAGCCTTGGTGTGCTGGCATGTGCTCATTCATCCATTGGGATCTCCCCATCCGTGGCCTGCTTTGGTTGGAGAGCCCAACAAGGGCCACGGATGCTGCAGCCCCACACTTTGCCCCGGGTAGATGTGAGGCTGAAATGGGAGCATTTAAAGGGAGAGGATGAGGATGGCTGCGCTCCCCCTGGGATAACATGAAGATAAGGATCCAGGCCCTGGCACTCACCCTGCTGCTCCAACACACAGCATCTGCCCCGAGCTCCCGGAGGCGCAGCCCAGGGTTCTGCAGGACACTTGTGCCCATGACATCACAGCAGGGCACAGTTGGTCGTTGTGTGCTTGGCAGGGACGCCTCAGTGCTGCCATTGATGTGCGGGTGCCAGCTTGTGCGGGCGGCGGGGATTGTGGATTGTGCAGACATCAGCCCTGGGGCTGGTGGCAGAGAGGGAGCCCTCAGGGCAGGAATGCACTGCAACGCTGTGGGAAGCTCAGCAAATCCTAACAGGAGGGAGATGTGGGATCCTATGGAGAACGAAGCCTTGCCAGGCATCACTTGGAGTACTTTTTCCTTTTTTTTAGGCTGCAAATCGACATTTTTAGGCACATGGGCCTGGCACTCAGTTCCTTGCCCTCCCTGCGCCCTACCCAGGACCACAGGCATCAGTGGCCCCAAAATATCCCATAGAGCTCTCCAGAACCCTGGCTGCCGGCCAGAGCTGGCCATGGCACTACCAGCACTCAACAACTTTTTGTGCTCATTGCATCGAAGCCTCAAAACTAAACCAAA
The DNA here is from genome assembly GCA_028571105.1 of Tragopan temminckii. NCBI lineage: Eukaryota > Metazoa > Chordata > Aves > Galliformes > Phasianidae > Tragopan > Tragopan temminckii. Next base: position 15,998,703 of record JAOWBP010004023.1, on the reverse strand, counting down.
CATAGTTGGAACGCAACAAGCTGCTCCACACCACACCTGCCATCAGCGATGGAGTGGTGGCTGCTCTGTCATCACCCCAATGTGGGGGTGGTCCCCCACATCCCAACAGAGCCCTCCCTGGGTCAGTGCCTACCACCTCTCATTGCAGTGTGTTCCCACCGTGGTGCCACCAGGAGCATCCCCATGTCCGTGGCGAAGGAGCTCGGTGAGCTTTGCGCTGCTATAGTCAACCTGTGGCCATTGGCTCTCATTTTTTCTTTCTTTCTTTTTTTTTTTATTTATTATGTAAACGGATATCCATTTTATTTTTTTTCACAACAGTGCAAGTAAATAACAAAGTCAGCCCATTGAACTGCATCTTCTACAAAGGAAATTTTGAAGCACTTAAGGCAAGATTTTTTTCATCTCTGACTTCTATTTAACACTGAAAAAATACTGGACTTTCAGCTACTGATCAGCTTAACAAAACTTATATGGGAAAAATCTTTTTTTTTTTTTTTAAGTTTATTTATTCTTTCATTTAAAAGATTTACATTATTATGGAAGTTGATGCTGAGACACATTTGTCTCTGACTTCCTTTAAAAATCCATTAGTTCCTGTTCATTTGTCTGTCTGTTGTAATGTAAAGGCACACAATAAAGCTTTATGCATTTATTAAAATATACAGATTTTGGTAAATTTAGATTTCTTTCATAGTATCTTGATAATATATATATATATGTATCGTTTTCAACAACACAATCATCTGAAAATAAAAATCACTCCATAATATATCTGCATATTTTTTTCTTTCCCATGACACACTACAAGACCCCATTGTACAATGCACCAATGGGCTTCTGAAAACCACAAAAATAAAATAATTTAACAAACTCTTTTAACAAATACACCAATTTCATATCAGAACTGCAGAGAACTGTTACGCCAGAAAGTACCATCTGCAAAAAAGCAAGATCTACATCAGAAAGACCAAAAACAAAACGAGAGTGAGGATCATTTACAAGCTGGGGCTGTGACACCGGCGTCGCTCGGGGCGTGAGCTCTGCTGTTCAGAGGATGCGTGCTGGGTCGTGTTGCTGTGGTCACAACCTGCAGGGAGACCAAGATCTCATTGGGTTGGTCTGGGGGATGTGAGGTATTTCTGCTCCCTCTGGGTCATGCTTTGGGCTCCAGCAACAGGATGCTGGCTCTTGGCATGGAGTGGGACAGTGGTGGTGCTGGCAATGCTCTTTTGTAATGTGGTGGCTGAGTGAAAATCTCCTTTTAGGGCATAGAGGAATATTTGGGTTACAGCAACACCTGTGCCAGCTTCCTGGCCCCTCTCAGCATCCTGAACTGGCCAATGCTGCCCAGAGGTGATGACCAAATGACCTTTGCTGGTGGCCCCTGGAGTTGCGGGCAGCCATCCTGCCCTGCTTCCCTGGGAATGGATGAGGATGGGATGAAGATGGAGAAAGGATGGAGAAGGGATGGGAAAATGATGGAGAAGGAATGAGGAATGGTGGATGGCTGCAGGGGAACCACAGCAGCCAAAGGGCCCCATTCAACACACTGATACAATGACAGGTGCCTAGACGCCAAAGAGCAAAGGATCAGGCTCTCACCAAATGATACTCAGGTGGACACAACAACACACACTGGTACTGCAAACTGCTCTGTAGCAAGAGATTAAGGCTGCAAAAGGAACAACAGGCTTCGATTCAGCAGGGTACTTGGGCACATGTTTGTGATCCAGCAGATGCCTAAATACCGTGCAGTAGTGGGACGAGGATGACCACCCCATGGTTTAGTTTGAGAGCTGGTAGGAAAACAGCAACAATCTTTTTCCCTGAAAGCATAAAGCCAGACCTGCCAGGTGCCATCTCTCCTGGGTATCTCAAAAGCATCCTTCAGGGGAGCGGCGGGGCACAAGTGAGCATCATGAGGGCTTCAGCACTGCTGGGGATAGGCGTGTGGGACAGATCCCCAAGTGGATGAGTAGAGCTTACGTGCATCACGGTGGCTTTTGGATGGGATGCTCTTGGGTTTCTGCTTGTGGAAGTGTAGCAAGGTTGGGCAGCAGGAGAGGGTCCAGAGTAAAGCTTAATGGGTCCTTTTACCAAACCCTAACTCCCATCCTGAAGCCCTCGCGGTCACTCCTTTTGGTTTCACATTAGAAGTGTCTCTAGAACAAGCAGCATTTTTGTACCTTTTCACACATTATTCACCAAGCCAAGGTTAGAAACAGCATGGAGGCCAGAATGAGTGCTGGGATGTGCCCACAACAGTTCACAAACAATGGGCTGGCTGTTTTGGGAAAGACAAAGTGGTGGGAGCAGCATCCAGTCCAACTTCAGGGACACCGTGTGGGGTTTGCTGACTGCTTGCACAAGTCCAGGTCAGGTGTGATCTGAAATGAGGCCAAGCTCAGATTCAGAATGCTTGGCTATGCCAGGATTTCAGGATTTGTTTGAGACTGTCTAGAGCAGTGCAAGACATGGACTAACACTGAATCCTGGTATTTAGGACCTTCAGGTTCAGGGCCTGGGGACCAGCATGTAGTGGCCTTGTTGCATACACTTAGTGCTGGAACAGCCATGAAACCAGCAGGTGATGGGGTCAACTGAGCTGAGCCACCCCCTTGGATGAAGTTGGTTCACTTTCGTGTCCTACCTGCCTGTCCCTCTGGTTAAGCTGTTACTGCTGGGTGGTTAGAGGAAAAAGCACACGTGCTAAGAAAGTGTCAAACACATAGGAGTGGCCATAGGATGACTATTCCCCAGGGAAAACCCACCTCATCCCCCCACATGGATCCTTCCTCCTCTCAGAGCCCCTCAGTTTGGCACATCTCCCACTGGGCGCCAGCTGGGGCTCGGCAGGTAGCAGGGCTCCAGCATTCCCTGGCATGGGACTCAGCTGGCAAAGCCCTCGGGTGGGTTTGGTTTGGGGTCGGCAGCGGTCGCGGCGTGTGACCCGAGGACCAGAGGTGACGGGGTGGTGGTAGAGGACAGGACGGGGCAGGGAAGCCGCAGGCCCTTCCTGGCTGGCTGGCAGCACGGCGTCCCCCTGCTTGCCCCACTACTCAGGTGAGTAGTCCAACTCGTCGTTGGCGATGAGGGCCTCTGAGGACGGTTTGTGCCTGCCCTTGCTTTTCGATCTGCTACTCGTCCGATGGCTTTCCTTTGCTCCTGCCATTTGCTGGTATGAGAAGCCCTTGTCCTCGGGAGGGCCCCAGTCTGGGTAGCTCTCACCCTCGGTGGCGTAGGAGAAGCCATCGTCCACGGAGAAAGGGTCAACATCCACATCGTAGCGCTGGTAGGTGCTCTGGTGGAGGGCCTCCTCACGGGCACTGATCTCCAGCGTGCTGTTCCACATCCCGTAGCCAAAGTAAATGAGCAGACCTGGGGTGAGTGAGAGTGAGAGGTTATAGGGGAGGACAATGCTGCACCGTCGTTCCCTCCTAGCCCAGACTATACCCCAAAGTCACACCTGCCCCCACAGCCCGTGCCAGCATCCAGCCTCCTCCATCCCGCCTCCTCCTGTCCAGTGCCAGTTGGCTCGAGCTGGTGAGGGCTTAATCTGAGTAAATATTTTTTTGCTTTTATTTTTAAGCGAACGCATGTTTTCATTGATGTCTGGTCTTCAAACCAGCAGAGTGCATGCTGTCAGTGTGTGACTGGGGAGTGCTGTGTTTAAAACATCAGCCGGGATGGCTGCTTAACCGTGTGATTGTGCCATCTGCAGCCTTGGTGGGAAAGCAGTTCCCAACAGACTTAACCTGGCCTCCTATTTTGGAAGCCCACATTTCCACTCCAGCAGCCTCCCAGCCATCCTTTTCCCTCTGGAATTTTCTTTTGCTCTCAGTATCTCTCCTGCCAGTACCCACAGCCCTGTGTGCCCAGGGTCTGGCACACATCAGCAGGGTGACCTCATTACCATTGCTGGCACCTGACAAGGTGTTAGATGTGCACACAAGTGCAAGGGTTAATCACAGCAGACTGATTTGATGCTCTGAAGCCACTTTCCTTCTAAAGAACAGGTGAAAGGGCTTTCCCTTGATTTGCTCCTTCACTTATTGGCTGAGTGCGCTAGAAAAACTTTGAGCATCTCCTTTTCAGCCTGAGAGCTGTATGTGGCTCTTCAGTAGCTCAGCTTAGGGTTCAGAGGTGCTCAGAGATGGAGCCTTGCTGTGGAACCTCAGGAATTACCTGTGAGAGCTGCCTGCCTCTCCCATCCTTACTCTGAAGCAAAAGAGAATACGGCAACATGGAGGAGGAAAGCTGGTAGCAGTCCCCCCTGAGGGCTGGTAACTGTAAAACTGTTCTGGGATACTGAAGGGAGATCCAAGGTCTGTTTGTATTATGATCAGACAAACTTCTTCCTTATGGGAGGCAGCAGCTGCCTCCAACTTTTGCAACAATCCACTTTCACACCTTCCTGGTGGGAAGAGCATCTGCTGGGGTGCTCAGCCAGAGATGGCTGTTTTGGATGTTGGCACCGAAGCTCAGGGTCTGCTGTCTGCAGCTGGGGTTTCTATGGGCTGTTGCAATATCTGTGTTTGCTCATATGGCTGCTATGTCTCTCTTAAGGAGTCCTTGGTTCTGATATTCCTTGTTGCTTCAGTTTTCTGTAGTCTGCGGTTGGGAGCCTTCAGGAGGAGCTATGAGAGCTACACTTTCTCTCTTAGGTTTTTGTAGGGTGGGAATAGAAATATAAAGCAAAGGAGATTATGGACACATCAGGCTGCTGGATACATGCCAGGAAGACTAAATTTGGCCCAAATACTCACAACAGAGACTACATGTTCTGAGAGCCCCCTGCCATAAAGTGAAGGATTCAGGCCAAGAACAGGAGCTGGAGCCCACAGCCCCTTGGCCTTGCCCCTTCTAGAACTGTTAGGGTCAGACAGCTTTGCATTTTAGAAATGTGGTGGTGAAATCTTGGTGTGGGCTGCTGAAAAAGCTCAAGTGGGTGAAATAGCAAGAAAGCAGGCAGATTTCTGCTGGAAACCCACCTACTTTCCATCAGAAGACTCGTCAGAACAGTCACCTTTGCATGAAGAAGTTTGCTTCCATCAAACTGACATTTTTCTGGAGGTGTAATTTTTGAGTTAGCTGTAGTTTGGGGGCTTGATTAACAGATTTCTAAGAACTCCAGCATTGTGAGGAGCAAATGCAAGGGACTGGGTATCCCCGCTGAAAAAGCATTAACCGAGGCACTAATTGGTGACGTTGCATTACCACCCTTTGAAAACAGGGTCAGTAATAAAATAATCTGGGACTCACCCACAAAACACCAGACAGCAAATCGGATCCACGTGACTGTGGAGAGCTTGAGCATGAGATAGATATTCACCAGCATGGCAAACGCAGGGACAAACGGGAGGCAGGGTGCCATGTAGGGCAGCTTCTTGGGGTTCTCTGGCTGCTGCAAGATGACAAACACCAGCACAATGATGAGCAGGATCATCAGCACAACGAGGAGAACGGCCCACCAGCTCTGCTCGTAGATGTAGTCTGACCCAAAAATAATGAAGGAGCAGAAGATGAACATCAGGACGAAGAGCAGGAGCACGCAGGTGGTGACCGTGTGGCCGGTGGCTGCCGTGGGCCGATCCATCTTCCCCGGCAGCCCCAGGTGGATCCGCATGGTGTAGTAGCGAGGGCCGATCAGCTTCTTCAGCTTGATGAGGTAGATGTTCTCAGACTCGTCTGCCTCAATGCCTGAAGTCATGTCGACTGTGCCGTAGTTGGGGTGATTCACGTTGTAGGTGGATTTATCAGATTTCCCAATGAGCATCTCGTTGTCCCCCAGCGATGGAAGGTTTTTTGCCCCACACGTGTTGGTTGGTGGGCCTGTGAACTCCTCTCCTTCGCTGCCTGGGGAGCAAGCTTCCTTCTCACAGTCAGCCAGGATACCCTCTTTCTTTTTGGTGTGCTCCTCAGAGAGGAACTTGACAAAGCCATCGATGTCACTCTCGGGCTGGTACCGGAGGAGCAGGACACAGACAGACACCAGTGTGTAGGCGAGCAGTGTGCCAATGGACATCATCTCTATCAGGTCCCTCAGGCTGACCAGCAAGGAGAGCAGCGCCGCAAGAAACCCAGAGACTATACAAGCTACTACCGGCGTTTCTGTATAAGAGCTGACGTGGGACAAAAACCTGCAACAAGAAAACAGTTGTAGAGGGTTAAAATTGCAGGTTGCGGTGGCTGCCTGTTGTAATAGCCCATACCTGGCTGGAAAGGCAAAGGAGAAAGCCAAATGCTAAAGTATATATGACTGACCTGAAGAGTAGCCCGTCGCCGGCCATGGCGTAGATGACTCTTGGCATTGGGAAGAGAGAGCCCAGCAAGCTGACGGTCAGGCCGGCCACAGACCCAATGGCAACGATGAATTTGGCTGCATAGAAGCCACGTGCCACGAACATTTCCATCAGTGGGGACTCAGTGTCAATGGCATCATATGGCACCATCAGCGTGAGAATGATGCTTACCTGGGGAAGGTAAGGTGAGTAGGACAGAGGGTCAGCAGCAGCCCTGAGCTTGCAGTTACGGGGGCTGCTTGCTTTTCAAGGGTGGGAAACATGCAAAAAAAAATTGAGTCTAGTTGAAACTGTATCCTTACATCTCCTGTGGAGAAGATGTAAAATGCAGAGGTTTGGGCTGTGCGATTTACTGTGGAACGGTCAATCCAGGGGGTCTGCTACCTTAAGCTCTGCCACCCTAAGGCAACAAGGGACCTGAAATTCCTGAGTATAGACATGCATTTACTGGGTGCAGAGAGACTGGACAGGGTGTGGCCATCCATATGTGTCCTGCCCCACAGAACTGTACTTGTTTCAACCTCTTGCAGACCCCCAGTGGATGGCTGTACACGTATAGCTTGTACATATGGACATGTATTCATATATATACACATATAGCAGGTACTTACAGACACGTATGCTGTCAAGCACGCAACGAGTGAGGCCGTGATGGCGTAGGGGATGGAGGTGTTGGGGCTCTTTGCTTCTTCTCCTGTGGTAGCAATGATGTCGAAGCCAATGAAGGCATAGAAACACGTCGCAGCCCCTTTGAGCACCTGCACAGAGGACCCACTGTCTCAGTGCCATGAGGGTGGCTGGCACCCAATTGGGAACAAGTGATCATGCAAAACCATTTTGTGCTTATTTTACTTGCACTGGGGTGTGGGGTTAGGGGGCACTGAAAGCACTATGGATCCGGAGGGATTGACTGACTCCCCATCCCCAGCTTGTTCATATGTTTTGTGTTAGCAGGACTTCTCATCAGGCAGCAAGATCTGCTAGCAGAGGAAGCAGAACAGAGCATGGACAGTCAGACATGCACCACTCTCCAAACAACCTTTGCTTTGCTTGGAAGCTGCAGACAGGTTGGAATACTTGGAAGAGGAATTATTTGTACTGCTAGTTACTTTATGTTCTTTCTTAATGTACAATATTAGCATGTTTATAAGAAACAAACAATGAAGCTGGCTAAAGACTGTGTAGCTGTAAGGAGAGAGCTAATTTGTAGTTGCAAAGCCCTTGCATACGTCTGGCTAGCTGGATGTTGCTTGTCCATAACATCTATCTCAGTTCTTTAGTGATGGAGCACACAGGAAAATTCACCTCTTTCAGGGGACAGTCTGTAATTCACTTTTCAAAGTATCTCCATGCTTCTGGGGGTCTTGAGCTTGTGCTGTGTGGATTAACTGCTACAAATGATTACAGAGAGAAACAGCCACCTGAAAACCATAGGAAGACCCTATTGTTTCTCATGTGTTTTGGATAACGTATCTTTTAAAACTACATATTGTTGCCAAGAGAGATTTGGAGGATTGAGTTGGAAAAAAACACTTACTTTTGGCACTCTTTTTTCTTTCCTGTTTTATAGTAGAAAAAGACAGGTACCATCCAAAAGTAAATCTGACCTCTGTTCTTAACTGGGCCTGAGCACTGCTCCTCACTGCCACCCTCCAGAAGAGAAATGCTGATTTACGGAGGTGAAGGGACAGCATGTCAGCTTGGGATCCTTTCAGCAATCAAGATTTTTGGTTTGGTTTACTTTACTTTCTTGCTTATTTTTCCGCACAAAATCCCTACGGAGTCGAGCAGCGTAAACCTGAGAAATTATCTTGGGCTTAGGCCAGCTGAGATATTTTCAGTCTCTGTTCATCTTTGGATAAAAACCAGTGCAAGCAAGCTAAAAAAGCCAAATATGTCCAAATTCTCAGTAAGCTTTGAGGGAACATCCATAAAATAAGCACTAGCAGGTGGCATTATGAAGTGCTCAAAACAAATGCTCGAGAACATTGTTACTGAAAAGCAGCCAACATAAGTATCTCCCCCTCTGCAGGGGATGGGCTGGATCCTCCCGAGCCCTTCCTTGGACAGCCACCGCGTTTTGCTGCTGTGAGCCTGATGACGAATGACATTTCCTGGTGTATGTTTTCACATGCTATTTGGCTCTCCAAGAGGGCATCTAGGAAAAGGACTGAGTTTATTCCGAGAGTGTCAGGAGATACAGGCAAAGCATCGCCGTGTCCCTCGGGTTTGGAAGAGTGAGGAGGGATGGGCCCAAGTTGGGAGCTAGAGGCCTCTGGCCAAAGCTGGGTGGGCTGAGCAGGACTGGGACCTGAGGAGCGAAGTGGAAGCAGGGGCTGCACACCACAAGCAAAGCTGAGCACGTGGTGGGGGTGGCACCGTGTGGCCCGCTGCACACAGGACTTACCCCTGGCCATCCAAATGGCAGGAACTGCCCTTCAGACCAGTTGTCGCTTTTGATGAAGAAGAGCCCGGCGATCATAATGAAGACCCAGACTATCAGGTTAATCACATTGAGCACGTTGTTCAGTCCCACTGAGTTCTTCACTCCCATGGCCACGATGATGGTGACGATGATGGCAATGACCAGAGCAAGAAGGTCAGGGTATGACTCCTCTCCTTTCCCTGGGTAAGAGAAAAGAAGTGTGTAACTGTTTGTCCATAGAGAGGCTAGATGACCCTTCCCACACCAAAGGTTCTACAGCTCTGTGACAGTGCTTTTCAGATGCTGAAGTTTTGCAGTACTCCTTGTTCTCATTGCAAAGCTGGTCTCCAGGTGACCGTGCCACTGCAAGGTAAAGCTTTTTTATTGAGGTGATAAATCCTGATGCCTCATGACACTGTCAGGAGTTTTTGGAGAGCAGAAAACAAGTGATCATATCCCAGTTTGCATCATGCATACCTGCTAAGTACTAATAAAAAGTCAATCAAACATTAAATTTTCACAGCAGAGCTACAAGACAGCTCACTGTTCTTATTGGGGGCTGTTGCTGATCACACAGAACCATCAGAGCACCGAGCTTCTACATGTCAGTACTGCAGGCTCTCCCTAAAATTTCTGTGTGAGTTTTAATGGGGCTGAGCAGAGCAGAGTGTTCCTGTGCTACTGTTACCCTCTGATATAAAAATATTTTTTCTGGAGTTCTGATCTTCTGGATGCTGATTTGGTCCAGAGAGGCTCAAAGTATTGGGATCGTATATTCCTGCACCTAGAACCCAGACTGAACCAGATGCAAAGTACCAGAGGGCAATGGATGGTAAATAATGAATGAAGCCTAATATCCATGTCTGACTTCTGACGAGCTTCCAATTACATTTCAGGCCCTAATTAACGGTGGAAGCTCTGCACAACAAGATGCATGAGTCTCCAGCCCGATTCTCACCCAGCCCGTTCAGCGTCCCAACGCTGCTGATCATCCAGCGGCTGATGGTGTGGTTGGCCAGCGAGTCAAACATGCTGCTGAGGGCGCTGGCACCCGCGGCCGTGCCGATCAGGTACTCCAGGATGAGGTTCCAGCCAATGAAGAACGCCACAAATTCCCCCACTGTCACGTAGCTGTAGGTGTAGGCAGAGCCCGTGGTCTTGGGGACCCGCACCCCAAATTCAGCGTAGCAAACACCTGTTTGGAATGGAAAAATATATATATTGAAATTTATCCACAGAGAGCAGCAGTGGGCAGTGTGGTGTTGTGGTCGTGGTGGCCCAGTTTCCATACAGTAACTTTGATGGTGACAGATGTTTCTTCTTCATCTGATAGGGATGCTAATGTGTTCTGTGCCATTTTCTCCTGAGATGCTGTGTGCCTATTCTGGGTCACTACAATGCAGGTGCAGGCATGAGTGCTGCCCTGATCATCCTGCTCTCACTTTGCCCATGTCATATGAGTCTGAAGCCATCTCACAGAAATAGCTAAGTCATTTTAACACTTAAATGTTGCTTGTAGATTTCATTCTGAGGAGTAACTGCAAAACTGTCTTTGTAAAGACGAGAAGAAATGTGAAAAGCGTGTAACTGGCCTGGGAGGAGATTTTGTTGGGATTTAATACTTTCCAGGCTTACTACATCAGGGTATTTTTCAATAAAATCCTGATTCAAGACGCTGCTGTTTTGAAACAACCATCAGATTTTATTTAGTAGTCATGGATGGAATCCGAAATTCCTCGGGTGTTGGTCAGGGTAAGTGCTGGCAGGACCGCTCACCCCACAAGGTGGGGTCCTTGTCCCTGGCTATGGTTTTCAACGCAACTCTTCCAAACTGAATTTCTGTAGAGCTGAGAGAAACAAGACGTCCCAATCATCCAGCCCCACACCGTCATTATTCAAAGCTGATGAAAAATGCATGCGTTCTGCAAAGGTAAGGCACTCACAGATAACTGCAGGCCTGAATGATTTATGAAACAGGTGCTCTGGTGGGGACAAGTATCTGGTTTCTGTCTTTGGTAGCTTTAAAAATCATATAATCTTTCTTGGCAGCTCTACTTTTAGCCAACAACAAGATAAGGCTTAAAGAGGATTGATATTGATGCAGAACGATAATGGCAGAGCAGAGACTTTTATACGTATAAAATGTTTGATTTTTCAATTACTCTACAGGGATCCCAAAATAGTAATCTTTCACTATACACTGGGTATTGCAACCTATAGGGCGTATCTGCTTTAGATTTCAGTGTATGTTAAGAAAATAACCAATTTTTATCATAGCATGTGGTAGCAGTCCAGGGAATGAGAGATGCAAGACCTGCGCGCATCCCTGACTGCCACTGAGTTAATAGCAGGTGGCATTAATCAGGGCACTTTAATTCACAATGCTACAGGTCCTCCAGCAGAAGTGGAGTTCACAACACTTCCCTCTGTATGCACTGCTTAAAAAGGAAGATGATATAACTGATTAGGACGTGGATTTTATCTTACTGATCTCAGCTCTATCTGTAGTGTAATAGTGATAAAGCTGCATGACTGAATGTTACTCTGCGTAGGGCTGTGACAAACCCACAGTGCCATCAAACTCAGTGGCATTCCCATTTCCCAGAATGATTCCCAAATTTCTGTGAAACTGGGACCTTGCAACACTGCTAAGTTTCACCTCTTCTTTGCAGGGGTTATTTCTCCTTTTGATGCAGAAGAAATCCTGACTTCCATGAACTTCTGTTGCTGATGGCCCCATCCCTCCTCAGCCACATCTGAGCATTACAGCCCCTCTCAGCACCAGCAATCTGCAAGGCATTCTGGAAGGAGCATTTTCAGCCAAAAACCCTAGGATAATTTGCAGGTAATGGGCTCTGACTTGATGACCAAAGGTGAGCACAGGTGATCTGGATATCTGCCCGAGCTGCAAGCCAAAGCAGCTCCTTAAAATCCATCCATGCACACTTGCAGGCTGTGAAGTGAGAGCTGAAATCCCCACTGCAGCCTGTCCGGCTCACAGCCCTTACTGGGTTTCACTTGCCAAAAATGCACTCCTGTTACAAACAACAGCAGTGTCAATGATGAGGCAAGGAAGTGGCCAAGGAGATAATGAAAACACCGCATCCTTTGGAAAACACTTTCCCAGGGCTGCACAAGCAGGGGGCAGATGAAAGCAGGGCTGGGAGCGGCAGGGCTGTGGGGCCGGCAGGAGCTTCCTGCTGTGGGGCAGGGCCCACGGCTTGGGGGAAAAAGGCTCTTTCTGGGGACAACGTGTTTTCTCAGAGCAGACCGGCCCAGGTTGCTCCACTTCATTTGGTTTGCATCATAAAATGTGGGAAATGGGGAAAGCGCAATAATCTGAGGACTTGAAAAGTAGAGTCAGGTCATTCCCATCCCTTATTGAAGTCCTTTGTCACTGAGTCAGGTTTCTTTGCCCAGCCCACACACACAAGCTGGATTGCCAGACTGACACAGCATGCAAAGTCCTGTGAGCAGAGAGAACGGGGACATCGCATCATCGCGTTAGCGCTGATCTGGAAAGGACAAATGCCAGCAGTACTGGCTTATGTGGAAACCGCAGCTCTGGCCATATGCTCAGCTGGGTTCACAGGAGGCAATGGAATTCACTGACTTTTCACTAAAATATATAATTCCTCCCTCTCTGCACATTGCTTTGTTTGCTTTGTTTTGTTGGAAATTCAAAGAGCGATCCTGAGTGAACAGGAGCCAGTAACAACAGCTCCAAAGGTAGCAGAGGAGTCGCTGGGCTTGGCCCCACCTGCAGGATGCCACTGTCCTGCTGGCTCTTCATAGCTGGGCACTCCATCCAGGTGGGGAACCCCAGTGCAAAAGGAACTTTCAGTGTAAGGAGACATCATTGCCCCTCTGTGCTGTGCTTATCCTGAGTGCCATCACCTCATGGATGTGACCCCAATGTCACGAGACCAGCACTGGTCGTTGGCATGTTGTCCAGCCACGAAGGTAGCCAGAGCGTACCCAAGACCTCACTCAAAACCCACTGGAAGGACTCACCTGACAAGATGGAGGCGACGGCAGCGATGATGAAGGACACGATGACGCCAGGCCCTGCCATCTCCTTGGCCACCAGGCCAGACACCACATACATACCGGTGCCCACGCAGCTGCCAACACCAAGGGAGATGAGGTCGAGCGTGGTGAGAACCTTGGCCAGCCGTGCGCCCTGGCCTCCTGCTGTCCCCGTGCCCTCCAGCATTGACTCCACAGGCTTGGTGCGCAGGATGCGGGAGCGCAGGGCATGGCCTGCAGCCCCCCATGGCACCCGCCGTGGGTCCAGGCGTGACAGGAGGCCGCTCATGGCTGCTGCTGGGCTTGGGTGTCCCAGGCTGAATCCGTGCTCAGGGCTGCGGCCTCATCGCCAGTTCTCCAGTGATGGCAACCCAGCTGCAAGAAAGAGAAAAGGTCTCACAGTGTGTGTTTGAGCTGAAGCAGCAAAGGAGGTAAGTTATCAATATCATCCCATACACAGCAGGAACCTGAAACCCTCCAAGTGCCCAACGAACACCAAAAATGCTCCTGGGCAACCACGAGGAGCTGAGGCACAGCACGTCACTGCTCTGAATACTTCGAAATGCTGCCGCCTGAGCCTGTCTGCTCTACATGGTGATTATATCTTCCCAATCATAAGATTGTCTCCACGAGCATGAATTAGCTCATGCTTTTTCATCTTCAGTCATATTTTCAGGCACTATTCAGACACTGTCCTTTTCCTTCCTTCTCTTTCTCTTGTTTTTAACAGACTGTGTAGTTCGAGGCAAGAAGAAATGTCCTCCTGGTGACGTGTGATGACTTTGAGCAAAACAACCAGAACTGACAATCTCTGCATACTTATATATAGAAAAAAGAAATATTGTTTCTTTAATATGAGTTTTAGTCTGACAGTTTCCTTCCTGTTCATGCAGAAATTTATTATTATTATTATTATTGCCTTGGAGCCAAAACAATTATTTTTTCAGTCTTTACATCCTAAACAAATTACATTGTGTCTACCAGGCAGCCTTGTCTTGCTGGAGTTTATTAAATAAAATGCAGCATTTGTTTCACGTTTTGGTTGATTGCAGTTTGAATTGCACTGATCCTTACCTCGAGCGACCACAAGCTGAAAGGATGCATGTTCTGGCTGAGGATAGTAGTAGTGAAAAATTGTTGCCACTCTTGAGCAAATGTGCATCTTTGAGGTGAGAATAAGAGCTGGGTTTGGCTGCGTCAGGGCCACGTGTTTGTGTGCCAGCATTTTAGCCATGGGGAGAATAGCTCCTCTAACCAAAGTGATCCCCAACCCAAACTCAGCTTCTCATACCCAAGCTGTTGCACAGCATCTCTGAGGCATGGGCTGATGCAGCAGTTTTGCTGTGTTTCACTCAGCTGTGTCCAATCCTTTAAATTCTTTTCCTTTGCAGGTCTTTATCAGCACTCTTTGTTAAGCTGGAAGGACTTGGGTGGGTCTGCCTGGGTTTGCATCAAACAGACCTCAGCTAAACAGAACACTGGGCAGAAGTAGCTGCCTGGTTTGTAAACGGCTACAGACCAGATGCTCTTATTTCTGTGTCGTTTCCTCATGCAGACTGATAGGTAAGAAAATAATATTTCTGGTCAGAAGCTGGGGTGGAAGAGGGCCCTGTGTTGCTGAAAGCAATGCCTCAATATCAGCTGAAATGAAGTTACTCTGTAATTGTGGCTGTACTCAATGAAAATGATCATTTGAAAGTATCAGTGATATTTAAATGAGAGCAGCACATTGCTACTCCATCGCTTGGAAACATCCTCTTCCTCTCCCCCACCCACAGCCATAAGAAATGTCTGATGGGGGGATAATGCCTACCTGGGGCAGACACAGTTCGTTTCTGCCCCGCTCCATCAATGCTCCCAAGGACATGGAGAAGCAGCCAGCAGCAGGGGGGGATTTTGGCAAGGCTGAGATACAGGCATTGCTCAGCAATCGCATTCATCCATTCCACAGCTATGTATATGGTGAAGTCTTAGGAGACTGGTGTAAATCCACAGCCAGAGGGAGGGAGGAAGCGCTTTTCTTGTGATTGATGGCTGCCCTCCTCATTGCATATCCAGGAGGCTGAGTGGGGCTGTGCTGAGGGCCAGGGCCAGCTCGGCTAACTCTGCTGCCTTCATGCTCGTTAGCAACCGCTGTTTGTACCGCAACAGCGTTCTTCATTAGCACAAATGAGCTAAAACAGCAATCACATCGAAAGGAGAGGCCTCAGTGTTCAGAGGCGCAGCTTTCTAAGTGTGTGGTTTGGTGCCAAATTACTCCTGAACTAAACCTGCTGCTTTCTGCTTCATCCTCATTGCCCCATCCCACATCCACTGCCTGCCAAGGTGACTCGTTTAGTCCTCCTGTTAATGAGTGCCCTCTGCCCGGCTGGCTCCAGGATGTCCCTGTGCAAAGCCCTCTGTAAAGAATGCAGGGAACACAAGGAGAATCAGTGTTGATGGTGATAGATTAGAACAGAGAGCTCCAGGTGGTAAGGAGCCAGCCAGGGGTGCTCACTGAGATGGAACGGTTGGGTTTCCTCCAGTTTTCTCCTCGCAGAAGTCATTATGGCACAGGAAATCTCCCTGCTGCCCGTGGAGGCCTCAGTTAGCTTCAGGAAGGTGATGGGAGAGCCCCTTCCTCCTTGCAGGTGATCTAGTGGTTGGCAACCCAGCCCACGGCAGGGGGATTGGAACTTGATGATCTTTAAGGTCCCTTCCAACTTCAGCCGTTGTATGATTCTACATGCCCTAGAGAAGCAGGGTCAGAGCAGACTCCTAGCAAATCCCACGGCAGCAATATTAACGCAGGTGCTTGCAGAGCAAAATTCATGCTTCACCCCAGGTGCAGCTGGGCATCGAGATGACTCATTGCTCAGACAGAATGGGAAATAAATCCGGAGAGAGACAAAAGCATCCCAATGCCTGCTGCTACAGCAGCATTTTTGCCCCGCGCGGGGCTGTGCGTGGAGCTGGGCTGCAGCATTTCTTGTGGGAAGGCAGCACGGAGAGCTGCGACAGAGAGCTGCAACCCACGGTGTGAGAGAAGAGAAAAGGGAGAGTGGAAAATCCCTGCCAGCCTCACTTCCCTGCCCGCTGTGTTGTTTTTAGTTTTAATTACCAGGCTGGTAGCTGTGAGCTGGGCAGTAGGAGCAGACACAAGATGTGGTTTTCATTACGGCCCGGCAGCAGGGAGAGGAATGACGTCAGCGCCGTTGGCCACGCGGCAGAGGGATGCTGCTGTGGGCTGCTCATCACGCTGCTGCTTTCTGTGTGGGTTTGGAGTGTTGTGTGCTCGTTTTACCTCAGAGCACTGTGCAGGGGTTCAGCATCTGCCCCTCTGCTGCTAATTTGGGGATTTTTTTTTAACCCTTTCCAATTTTTTACCTGCATTCAAGTGGGTTATTATTTTAAGATAAAATTATCACTAAAAAAAGCATAATGATATATTTTAGGTTTAAGCCCAATTTAGCAATGTGCCTACTGAAAAAAAACTTCAGGGCTGTTATGTGGTGTTTTTTGGTTTCGTCTTCATAGCAAAATGGGATTGGAGGGGTTGAACAGCGCTTTTCTGTTCTTCTTTCATCTGTATTTTTTTAGGTGCTTTACCAATATTAATATTGCTGCAAGTTGGCCAAATACCATTATCTCCTTCTGAGAAATAAGCAAAATAAACACTGAGTTATTTAGCTTGACCAAAGACAAAAGGCAACGGTGCTGCAGACAGGGGTCCTTAAACTTTGTATTCCTGTCTTTAGTGCAAGAAGGAGCCAAACCAGCATAACCTCGTTTTGAAGCCTGTGGGACCCACTTCCAAAGCTGAGCACCCACATCAGGACACTGCGTCCACAAACGTAAGCAAAGAGGAAGAGATGGAGGTGAAGAAATGCACACAGAGGTGAAATTGGAGCTGGTTGTGGCGAAGGCCAGCAGATCCCTTGGTGATGGGTTATTCTGAGCACTGCTGGGCTCACTATGTGCCAGCCTTGCAAGCAGCTGGCCCTAGCTGCTGGGATCCCATAGAGAGAAATATTTCCAGGGTTTGAGGGATATCCCTCTGGGCGTCCTGCTCTGCATCTACCACTGTGCACTTGAGCCTGCAGGAAGCCATCCTATGCAGTCATTCTGGGTTCCCACGTGTTTTCTGTCCTTTTTGTCCAGGGAGAACTGACTATGTGTTGTGCAGACTGGTGTAGCGCTGAGTGCCAGGTACTTCTGGCACATCCAGCCATCTGTGAGTGCAGCACTGTAAGTAATGCAATATGCATGAAGCGCTGCATTTGTGTTTGCAAAAAGCTATTTAACCACTAGGAGGAAGGGAAAAAAATAAAGAGAGGATTATGGAGAAAGATGTATAATCAATTTGCACATTTCTAAAAAGGGCTGGTTTCTCATTGTTGTCTTGAGGTGGTGAAGTAAAAGCCTTAAAGAAACAGGATGATGCTGCTCATATAAGGAAATGACAGATCAATAGATGGATGAGCTGAGCAGAACAGGGCAACCAGGAACTTCTTGGAACTGCTGTGCTGAGGGCTCCTTCTAGGAGGCCACGTGAAATAACTGAATTGCTTCTCCATCAGTAAAATGGAGAAAGCAGATGCCTAACAGAAGTGCACGAGTGCTTAATGCAGCTAGGTGTTTTAAGGAAGGTGCAGAGAAACCACCCTAAAAATAATGCTCTTCCAGCTGTACCTCACTGTCGTAGTGGACAAGAGCTGCGTTTGTATTGAGTGACCAAACAGTCTGTTCTGGAACACCACTCATTGAAGAAATGCCTTTGCTTTAATAAGATACAGGAGCAGCTTCTGTAATTACTTGATTGCACCTTCTTTTTCTTCCCCCGTAGATCCATACTTTTGCACCATAGAATGGAAGTCATTACGGTTTGCTCCAGGCCAGCCATGAGAGCTTTTTAAATCTGACATAAATCAGAAATGGGTTATTTATTAGTGTGTGAGGCTCTCTAAAGAAAATGGATTTTTGCTATTGCAAAGCCTGGCTGATGCATCATTATGACAATTTATTTCATTTCAGGATATCAACGTGAATTTCAATGGCAAAAACACAAATTGCATTTTTCAGTTAAGTATTGATTTAATACTTTGTTGTCCAAACCAGAAAAAATAATGACTGTGTATCAAACACAGATTCTGAAAATCTATTTTTTTAAGTCTCTACTTCTGCTTTGAAGATTGCTGTTTTTACAGAGGTTCCTTTACTTCTTGCTAAGGAGCTGCTTTTTCCTCCCAGCTGACTCTCAGCAGCAGTGTCTGCCTTCTGGAAAGCCTTCCATGCAATAATTTAGGAATCTGAACTGGCCTTCTGCGCTGTAAGCACATCAGAATTACACACACTGTTCGGCTCTTGCAGGTTTTCGAATGCATTTCTCTTTTGTTTGAGCACGTGGTCTCATTAATTAGTTATCGTGTTCCATCAGCAGTTATACAAGTGTAATTGATTATGCCTCACTGCCCTGTTTGCATGATTTTGTCTATGGGCTAATTAATGCAGGAGAGGTTCTCAAAGAAACACGTTCTTCAGAAGGAGCTGGAAGGAGGCATTCCTTCAGTGCCTGCTGAGGTCTCCAGGAGGAGCAGTAGTAGATGTAAATCAGCAGGCTCTTTGCATACAAAATAGAGAGCTGCGGGGTAATTTGGGTGGCTGTAGCTTGTGTCACCAATTCCCCAACAGAAGTGTGAGGCAGATTCAACGCACTTCCCAGGAAGTGAATAGCAGATCTTGCTGCTTTTATTCCATGATTGGCTGCTTATTATTATTATTCACTAGAACAAAAAAATCCTTGCCTTACATGAGTAATCCTCCTGCATTTCAACAGAACTGATTATATGAGTAATGTGAACACAAGTTGATCAAAGAAGACGGCTTATAAGAGATTTTCTGTGTTTAGTCATTTATCATCATAAGTCAGGCAAGCGTGGTGCAGCACTTGAGCAGTGTGTGGTGTGAGTAATACCTGGCATTGTAGCACGAGTGCTTTTAGACACTTCCCAACAAGCAAGTTATGAACGTACACCCAAGATTAAGTCAGCATATAGGATGCTACTAATGAGGCGGAACTGAAGAAAGAATGACGTGTTCTTAAAAGACCAATAGCTCAAAAATGATGGCGTTATGGTGTTCCTGAGTAATGCACACAAACTGCCTGGTGATGTCCTTGAGTAGCAAGGGGAGTCGGTGTGGGTAAACATGGTTATGCCTAGCTTAAACTTGGGTTGTCACTGGAGCCCTGGTAGATAACTGCATCCTTGTTCTTCGCCTCCCTTAGAACTGAATTGAATAGAATAGCTGAAATATTATTGCCGTTCTTGTTTGTGCTGGAGCTCCTGGCCAAAGGAACTCGACACATTACTACCTTCTATCTTAATTTGCTTAGTGCAGAGCTGGTGACCCTGGCTATTAATTTTGCATCTCCTGGTCCCTGTTGCTTCCCCAGCCAGTTAATGAGGCAGTGTGCAGGCTGGCACGCACCTGCTGTTGCCCAGGTGCCCTGAAGAGGTGCTGGCAAACCCAGATACTTCCCAGTGCTGCCAGCTCATCCCAGCCCAGGGCAAAGGGTAGGCAGCAGGCATGTATTTCCTTTACTGTCAGACCAAGGTGTCCAAATCCCACCTGGACACCACAACCATATTGCTGGGCATCAGGGAACAGCTGCTTACTTGGCACAACTTGACAGGCACATCATTAAGACCTGGTTCAAAATGCTCTTGAGCAAAGCTTGCTGCTGTTGGCAGAATGCATCCAGATGTACTAGTGGCCTCTAGACACAAAAAAGTGCCTTAAGCCTCAGATTTTAAGTGTGTGTTGAAGGACTTTGCTCAGAAAGACCCAACCAGTGCTCAGGGAGCTCAGGAACTGCAGGGAGGAGTTGACCAAAGCACAGAGCTGTATCCCAATTACTGACAAGCACTGACAGCAGTAGTTGGTGGTTACCAAGGACCAGTGCTCAAATCCTGCTCACTTGTGGATCAAACACAATTTTTTTTAAATATGCTTACATAAGGCTTCTATGCAACATCTCTCAACACTTGCAGCATAACAGAAGGAATCTCCCAGTAATAATCCATCTCCCTACATGCAGCAACCCACCTGACCCTCTAACTCTGTACTCTCACAACTAAATTGCAGGATTTGAAAAACCTGCTCTTCTTGTGTCCATCTGCCAGATAGATTTAATTTATGGTGTTCCATCTTTCAGTAAATTATTGATACAATTGTCATGCAGAGGATCAGAAACAATGGAATCACATGCTATGTGACTCCACCTCATTGTTTTTGTTTTGTCAGTGCCTGGACTTCCCTCTGACAGTTTTATTTCAGGGAAAGAGCAGTTTTCTCCCAGGGATGTTCCACTGAGGTGACTGCAAGGAATCAGCCGTGGTAGCAGCATCAACACTCGCTGGAGTGCGCAGCCTCAACTGAGCCTTGAGCTGATGGCTGCACAGCCCAGGGCCACTGTGTGATGAGCCACAGGAAATAAACACATACAAGAATAAAATTGCTCAGTACTAGAAGGGAGTTTCCAATAGACAACCATGATTTTCTATATCTTGCTGCTTGCAAATGAAAAAAAAAAGGTATTATGAATCTATGTGGCCCATGGATCTAAGTTAGAATCTGTTCCCATTGGCACAGCAGGTGGTTTAATGAGTTTAGTAGATTTACTCTGGGCTGAGGTGAGACTCTGGCCAAGCTTTCAAATCCATAGGAAATGGCTTTAAATGTTTTCTTTGTTTCTTGACTGGACCATTTTGTGCTGTTTTGGGCCTGGTCGTGGTTTTATACTTTAAGATGATGGTTAAACATATACATTATGATGATCTTAATGGCTCGAGTGTTGTGGAGACAAAATTTTAACCATTTGGAACTAAGATGTCTATGGATATCTGTATTCTATGATAGGCTACTCTGTTATTGTCATAACTATTTCTGTTTTTTTCCCATGAAGAGCCTAGGGCTGTATTTACATCTCTATAAGCTTTTGCTATCCTATTTGCTTGAAAGTTGCAGGGTCTTCACAGGAAAGCCATTAATTCATCCACTGAGAAGTGACTCTGTTCTTGTTGAATTTTCTAGAAAAACTACTGGTGGCTTCAAAGAAAGATGGATGAAATTTTGTTATATGTGTATGATCTCAGAACTGAGAAAACAGACTGTCTTGTGCTTCGAGAAGGAAGCAGTCAAGTCAGCCTATAAATATATCCTTCAAAATATTTCGGACTGGAATACTTTCTGATACAATCCCATCTGAGACTCTGCAGTTTCATAAAGAACAAATTGTCATAATTTTCACATGATCCTAAAAAATTATCTAGGGAGGGGTAAGATGCATTTTCACTTCAGAGTAATGACTGATTCCCCAAGTAAACTGATCTATGTTTTATACTGATTCACTTTACTGCAGAGTGAACAAACGGATTCATTTTAGGGAGAGTAAATAAATGGAAAAAGTAGGAAAATTGGGGTGTTCAAATTGCAAGTTGGTCACTCAGTTTTTCTGTTCTTAGTATGTGGTCAAAACTTCACTTGGGAATGTAGTTGTCTAGAGTAGAGCCTGGGGCACTTGGGAGGAGAGCTGTATGGCCTTGTGTCTGACTGGGGAACTAGAGATCAAAGGTACCATTAAGTCCACTGAGTTCATTTTGTCTGAACTAGTCATTAGCTTCCACGCCATTACTCCTGCAGGAAGCCCCATGACTTGCTTTGGCTAAGTTACAACTTCTGGGAGGACATCAAGTCTTGACATGAGTAGATGGAGAATTCAGCAGGTTTTCTGATAATTCCTTCATGAGGTCATCAACCCTCCACTGTTCAAAGATGTGAGCTTTCACTTAAATCAGAATGCTTTGACTGTACCGACTCAACACCCTTTTCTGTCATGCCTTTCTTTGGCAGATGGAGAAGTAACTCAGTGCCTGTTCATTTTTTCTGTAAAGGCTTTTAGCCTCATGAATCAAGTCATCTCCCACCCTCTTTTCTAATTAATTGATCTGACCAGGTACTGTAGTTCTTCTTTTATACGACTCTTTCTCCAGTACTTTCAGTTTTGGCTTTTATTTCTTTTTCAAACTCCAATATTTTTGTTATTTTTTTCTAATGTCTGCTATATTCTCGCATTCTCAATTGCCAAGGGGAGATTAAAACTGGAGAGCAATTGCATGAACCTTTTTAGGTCTCAGTTCTGTTTAACTGCTTGTGATTTTTGTTTGTTTGTTTGTTTTTAACTAAATCAATGATTGTTATACATACTGCCTCCGTCATATCTTCTCAGATATGTACTGCACATTTGAATTTACTTTGAGTGGACCCATGCTGCTTCATCTTCATCATTTAATCCTCACCAGTCTCTACTTTGTTGTCAAATTTCAGCACTTGACAGATGAAAATGGGAAATAGTACTTGGGCCTTGGATCCCTGCAATAAAACCTTACTTTCCTGCTCTCATGCAGCAGGGATTCCCCAGGGAGCTTAATGTTTTAAGAACAGATAATTAGTTTAATCTAGGTAACTCTTCACTCTAGTATTGCTTTTAGCTCGTTTGGTTTTTGTTTGTTTACAGTGTATTGTTCAACTACAGTAAGTCATATGCCTTATGTGTACCAACAAAATGGGTATATGTAAATACCTTTAGCAATCAGACTTTCAGTCTCATGACAGTTTTTGGTCAATTAAACAAATGCCTTGGCATGCTAAAATGTACTTACCTACTACTTAGGGGCACTGGGAAGATTAATTAGTTAATATGCTAGATTAAATCAGATACGGCCCTTTTGAGCTGAGAGTCTTCTCTGGGGCTGACAAGAGTAATACCGCTTCCCATGCCTTCCCAGAGTCTGTGTTGATTTAGGAAGCACTCTATCAGAGCTCTCTAGGCACAGACTGTCACAGGGAGACACTAAGTCGATCTGTCTAAATGATCATTTGATAGGTCACAAGACCTGAGCTGGAAAGCAATTTTGAGGGAAAAAGAAAACAACAGATGAGGATTTTTAACAAAGTGATGCAGAAGCACACCTACCCAGGGTTGAGACAGGCAGGCGGTTGATACTCAGCGGTCCGAAAATACCCGTGTGGAATCAATAAACAGCAGCGAGCCGGGGGTGACGTAAAAAGGAAGATAACTCCATTACCAGCCTCGAAGTCGGAGGGAGTTGTGCCCTCGCCGCCGCCGGGAGAGGCCGCGGAGGAGCGGGAGCCCCCGGGTCGCCCCGTCGGGGTTCAGCACCGCGGACAGCG
>JAOWBP010004023.1:15944192-15966854 GCA_028571105.1 Tragopan temminckii | reverse complement strand
GGAGAACTTTGGCTCCTGATGGGAAATGGTCTCAGCTTTGTGCTCACGCTGAACTAAATCCCAAGAGACCTGGACATGTAGCAAGTACAAGGATGGAGCAGAACTGCTGAATACTGGTGCTGTACACTCAGTGAGTCTATAAGCAAAATAAGCCATTTTGGCCTCCTGATAAACATACACTATTGGGTTGAACAAGCAGTAGGCACGCACAAAAAGCCACCTTTTTCATGGTGACAATGCTGAAAGTCATTTCCTGGTGCTTTTTGAGCAGAAAGGCGCTATGCTAGTAGGTACCTTCTCCATAACATCCTTATTCCTATGGAAAAGATAGATTTGGAAAAAGAAAACATTTTAGCTTTTACTCAAGTTTTGACCAAAGGCTCTGCACCAGCCACTAAAAACTTTACAGGAAAACACCGTAAGCATAATTGTTGGCTTTTTGAGCAAGAGTAAAAGTTTAAAACTCATGGCACAGAGCGAGTAAAAACAAACCAAGAGCAGTCCTGCTGTCAAGTGTCCAGTGTATGCAGGAGGCCGGCGAGAGCCCATGGCCAATGCGTTGTATTGCTGGCAGATCTCTCGTGCTGGGTCTGTAAATTCTTGTCCAAAGCCCAGAACAATCAAGGTGCTCCTATTGAGTTCCTTGACCTTGGGATTAGACAGGATGTAAAACAGGAGGACACGGACAGCAATAACATGTTTTGGAGAAGTTATGCAAATGATGTTAAAGTACACAGTTTAAAATATTAGCTCTGGCAGAAGAAGACTGCTGAAGTTTCAGTCAAGGAGAACAAATACTCAATAAATTAAAAGCTCAAGATTTGGCTTTGAAACAATTGCTTTGTAAGCAAATGTTCCCTTTTGTGGTCTGCATGAAATACACTCGGGGAAGTGATCTGGGAGCAGATCATCAAATCCACCTGAAGAAATAGCTCAAACTTGCACTTCTGTTGCCATCCAGGAGCTTGACAGAGGGCCGACAACTCTCTCTATCCTTTTCCACGTAACAGGGATCTTCCTAGAGCAGAGCTGTGACCCATTTGTGGCTGCAGGAGAAAAACTGCTTCACTGCTGCCAGGTCAGAGCCCCTTGGTGCCAGCCCAGCACCCACCGTGAGCAGGGGTTAGCTTACACTGTACAACAAAAGCCCAATCCATGGTGGGATATGTATATTTTTTAAACTAATACTGTAAATATGCATATCTTTGATGCTTTCAAAACAAAGTCTAGATCACATAACAGTGTCTTCTGTGATGATTTCAATTATCTGGTAAATCTGCTGTGCTTTTATCCACCATGGATTCCTCTCCCTGAAAGGAGAAAAGAGGTCAGAAACAGCAAGAAGGAGCTGGCAAAAAAAAAAAGTCAGCTATTTGGCAGAACAAGGAATGCTTAGTGGCAAGGAGCATGTTTATATAATGAAATTAATAAAATGGGACCAGTCAGAGGTATATTGCTGCTGGGCAGGAGAGTGGCAACTGGAGTTGCTCTGGCTGCTGCTGTTGTTGCTCCCTTGGCTGTCGCAGCCAAACACTCCATGTTGTGTTCATCTTCTGAATGCTGATATAGGTACATTAATCCCCATCTTACAAAGGGAGGAGCAAGACAACGGGGTTTTAAATGAATTGCCTTAGTTTGAGGGTGGCATGAGCATATGGGATGGGGAACAGATCTGCTGGCTCTGGCTGTCTTTCTTGTCCCTTCAGTACAGGTTCTCCCTGTACAGACTGAAGCACAAATCCCCACTGCATTGCTGAAGAACACAGGAGTTGGATATGGCATTGGTCACTTCTTGCCAAGAGCTGAGGAAGAGGCAGAGCTCCTCTGCGGCTCAGATACAGCAAAACCCCAAGCTCCCTCACTGCTCTGCCGTGCAGCAATCAGCTCAATACTAAGAGCATCGAGCCAGCTGCATGCATTTCACATCAATGGCCACTGTCCATCTATCCTACTCTGTCAGAGCTTCTTCTCCCTCTTTGTTTGCTTAATCCCTTACAGGTGATGCGGTGGATCTTACAAGAGTAATGCATCAAGAAAGAATCATAACTGGAAAATTTTGCAAATTCAGACTTCTCAAATATTGTAAAATGTTGGTGAACTCAAGCCTTGGCTCACTTTTCACATTTGGCTGCAGTGTTTCCCTGATTAAGGGCCATGCACGGCCACAAACGTGTTGCCCAGGTGGGACCTGGGTTCTGCCTACAAACTCCAGAGCCTGGAATCACACTGCCCAAGAAGGAGGTGAGTCCCCACTGCTGCTTCTGTTCTGGGAGCCATCCATGAAATGCTTTTGGCCTGTGCCATTGGTATATCCATTGGGGTCAGAGACCCTGCCTGTGGGCAATGTGCACACAGCCCTTGTTTTACAGGTTGAGAGCTAATGGTTATGGTCATGGGTTATCAGATGCCAGCTGGCCACTATCTGAAGGAGAGTCCCAGGCATATTTAATTTATTAGCAGAGAGGCAGCCTAATTGAATTGACAGTCTGCTTACTGGGAACTGGGGATTCTTTCAAGATCTGGTCATTTAATGGCAGTGAATGTCTGCCTCAGTGAAAACTTCTGGATTTGACCCAAAGTAAATTAGTCAAAAAGCACAGCAAAAAATGTGCCCAGCAAACCTCCTACAGATTCTGAGCTGCGTATGAAGGGCTATGGAGGCAGCCTCTGTATCGTCCTCTTTCTTGTGGTCTTCCAGAGAATACATTGGGCAAATACCACGGGAATAAAGGAAGTGCTTTTGCCGACAGAAAAGCCACAGGTAGTGGCAAAAGGGCAACCCTGCTAACAAGTTTGTAGATGGTGTGTTCTGCCTTGGGCAAAAACTGCTGAGCATTATGTACAGTGCTTAAACTTGATTATTTCATGTTGTGCAACTCTAATCACTTCTGAGTGTTAATGTATGCAAATTAGGAACAGGATTAAAATTATAATTGGGAGTGAAATGTGGTCTTTCTGATGAAGCATAAAATTAGCTGTGTCTCAGCAAAAACCCAGCTGAACTGTGTATAGCTAGGAGCTTCTTCCAGAGTTGGGGCACTGACTGATTTAGTTCAAATTTAATTAAAAAAAAAAGAGATTCTAAGATAATTCCAACACGTTCAGCTGTGTGTGGTGTTTAGAGAGCTGCTAAGGTAGTGGGTAAAAACCCACTCTGTTTTATTCTGTACGGATCAATGAGTCCATCTTTGCTTCAGAGAAGCTGTGTGTCGTCATTACATTTTCAGAGAAAAAGCAGAGTTGTAGGGAAGTGTCAAAGCTGGTAAGCATCACAAGAACGACGCCTGTTGCATTTCATTCAAAATGACCTTCACATTGACTTTTAGCAGATAGGGTCTGACCAGAATAATGAATCAAAACTGAGTCACTAGGCACTAGTGCTTGCTGCCTGAATCACTCTGTGAGTCATGTTTCATCCAAGATATCTCTGTGGGAATTTGGGGAGTTCCTGTTAGTGCAGGACAGCTGCCTGGGCCAGGTGGGATGATGGGACTTTGGGATGTGCTACTGACACAACTAGATGGGAATATACAGGCAGTCATGTCTCATTGTGTTCTAGTGAAAAGCCATCCTACGTCTGTTCCTTGGCCAAGCAGAGACACAGAGGGACATGGTTGAGAGCAACACTTGGGACAAGTTGTATTGAAGTCCATCTATCAACCACCAGCAATGTGCTGCTGCAGGACCACAGAACTACAGGGCTGACCTCTTCCAAACACTCAGATAATTGTAAGTTTCATTTCCACTGTTCTCAGCAAGCTGCCAGCTGAGCATAGTTATAACCTGCAACAGGTCTGTTAATTTCTCCTTTTGTGGATGTGCTGCAACTCAGCATGGGATGATGAGGTGTAGCCTGGGAAGGACGTGTGCCAACAGCATTAGTGCATGCTGATCAGCTATTGTAGGGAACGGGTAGTTTTCACAATGGGGTTTGCAATTTTATACTAAAATGTAATGTCTAGAAAATTAGTGGTTTGCTGTTTTAATCTGAGTATTCCAAGCAGGTAAGGTTCACATTGTAAAGATTGGTAAGGTTGAGCCGTTAGATAGGTGAACGTGTTATGGACAGCTAGAAGAAGCTTGCAGGGTGTAACCAGGGTCTGATCAGAGTCCTGTGCTGGGATGCTGCTTCCATGGCCAGCTCACTTCAGCCCTGGGAGTGCACACAGCTCCTCCTGTGCAGCTCAACCCACACTGAAGAGCAGAGAGCAGATTCTTCTCATGCATCTGAAAGTGTTTGTCAGCACCCCAACCCTGCACTCAAGCTGTAGGAATGTGTTTTCTTGCTTTTGTGATTACTGCAGGTTGGAGCTACCTGGCATTAGGCCTGGGCAATGCCTTCTGTAACAGAATGAAAAGTCTCCAGAGCCTGTTCAGAGAATTTTCAGATGAGCCAAGGGTCTCAGAACAGTGAGGAGCTGAACACACATTTCCTGGCATCCTCATCCTCCTCCAAACAAGGTATATCCTATTCCTTTCTTTTCAATTTGAAATGTTTTGTGAGTTCAGAGCTGTGTTCAGGTGGACATCTGAGCTGACACCTTCCATGCACATCATTTGCTTTGGCGCTAGGTTTAACCCACAGCTCAGGCTACACTGAGGAACAGACACATTGACTGTAAGGAGAACAGCAGTTGGTGCAAATCCAAAGCCCTTGCAAGGAGCAGATGAGTAGCCCACTGCCTATTCTGCAGTCTCAGCATCATTAAGGCTCCATGGTAGCATCTAAACCTGCTCCAAATAACCTAAAATCAACATGTTTGTTAGATGAGATGAGGGTGTTGGCTGAGGTTATAGCTTTGTTTAATGGATACTCTCTTGTCTTCCAGTTCTTTGTTTTCTTTTCATCAACAGATAACCAGCTCTTTCAAAGGCTGGGGGATACCTGCCAGGCATAGCATGCTTGGTTTACTTTCCTTCTGTGTAATCACTTCTGTCCTCATTTTTCATTAAAATTTATTTCCATTTCATCTTCCTAAAAACAAATGCATCTCTTTAAAGATGTGCCAAGACAACACAGAGAACCCCACAAGGCCACAGTGATGTCACATATGGACCTCATTGGCTATTTGCAGGAGAAATATCCGAGCAGCAGTAAGTTATCTTTCCAGGGGCTGAGCTGGGCTTCCAGGGGCTGGCAAGCTTCTAGTTGCACGTTGCCAGCCCTGTCTGACCTGTGCCTTCAGGTTTTAATTGCTGCTCCACATCATACCTACCTGCCCACAGTATTTAATGCCAACTGATGGAACTTAGCTCCTTGGGAATTTTAGAGAAAGTTTCCCAGTAATAAAGGCTGATGAGTAAGTTTGCAGTGTGACCCTACAGTAGGTCTTCATGGGTCAAGTCTTACTTCTGAGAGGGTGGGCTGCTCTGCTCATCTCCATGGACAATGCTAGAAAGCTCAGAGAAAAGAGTAAGGACTGTCTTACCTGCATTTAAGTGCTTTTTTGCTTTATCCCCCATAGGAGGAGTTGGGGATTGCCAGAATTCGGACAATAAATGTTATAATTACAACTGGGACACTGTGTTTCGAACTAGGGATGAGGAAGTTGTCTTGTAGTTAGTACAAATAAAGTCCTCTCTCCCTCAGTCTCTAACAGTGGAGGAGAAAAGAAGCAGCGCAGTAAGGCCCACAGCTAAGAACAACATTGGATTGAACATTCCCAGTATTTCCAAACAAGAACACTTCCCCTAGCAGCCACTCAAATTGATGTTAATTAGAAACAAGGATTCTAAATGACAAGCAAGAACGTGTTTAATTTGAGAAGAGCTTTCAGCATCTTCAGTCTGTTGCAAATCAGACAGAAGCGCTGTGACGTTGAGATCATAGAATTGAGATGACAGGATTATTAAGGTTGGAGAAAGTGCCTAAGATCCCCATGTACAACTCAAACCCATCCCACCATGTCCACTATGACTCAGTGCTACATCCCCATGGTCTTTGAACACTTCCAGGGGCAGTGACTCCACCACTGCCTGGGCAGCCTGTGCCAATGCCTAACCACTCTTCCCAGGAAGAAATTTTTCTTTATATCCAACCAGAACCTCCTCTGGCACTACTTAAGGCTATCATCTTACACCCTACACACTGATGCCTCGCTGGTAGCAGCTGATGAAGATGGCAAGCCACCACCTAGCTGAGGAGAAGCCACAGCTCCCTGCTCACCTGGCCAGGTCACAGCCTTCCGCAGCCCGTGCCCTGTGCTCCCAGCCCCACTGCCCTCTGTGATGCTACAACTCTGACCAGGACCAGGCTGCAGCCCTTACTCACCCAGTACATTATGTCTTCTCTTGAAGGCTGCCTCTCTAGAAAATAAACCAGGCCATTCACGCCAGCCCTCTGGCACCGGCCCTGAATGCAAATCCCAGGTTGCACAGCTTGCCCTGCTCTGCCTTGCATGCTCTGCACTGGGAGGTTTTTGTGCACAGGGACAAGTCCCCACTTTGTGCTGGACAAACAGTGACAGCTTTCTTTCTTGTTTGTTCAGTCTCAAAGACCCTCAGCATCCTGGTTTGAATTGAGTATTGTGGTTCCTCGCTGGCAGAAATGTAAATAACAAAGAAATTTCATGTATTTTAATTACCTGAAGGCGGCTGTTTTAATCGGGTGAATCCTCTCATGTGGTAAAAGTGACGTTGCTATGGAAACTATATCTGCCAGGAGAGGTGACACCAGCCTGCACACTGCCAGAGAGGGAAGCGGTGATGGGATGGCTGAGCCACTTGGCACAGCCCAGACCTCACAGTGGGAGCTCAGCCCAGTGTTGCATCTTTGTATGTATGTATGTGGGTAAGGCATGGATCTATCTAGGTAGGCCACCTCCAACTGCACAAAGTGTTTGGAGCAGATATTTACCAAAAATACACAGAGATGTTTTCCTGAACTCTGATGGAAACCAAATGGTGGACGTTAGCACAGTGGGGCAGGGAGTGGAGTGTTTCAGCAGTGGCAATGGTAGCACTGGTCACCTTGGCTGGTGAAAATGTACAGCTAATGGTGGTGACTGTGTTGAAAAACACTGTTTTGTAGCTGAGAATTTGCTCTATCAAATAGTGCTATTGTGCTCTTCGTATCTGTTGTCATTTCCAAGGAAACAAATAGGAGGCATTATGTTTGGAGCAACCAACATACATAAAGTGACCGGTGGGGCAGCAGCTCCAGCCTGGGCTGGGCTGGGCTGAGCAGCTCGGGTGTTTTGCAGCCGTATACAGCCTTGACTCTTTGTCTGGAATGTCACAAAGCCACGGACAGCTTTGTCTGTTGTGGTATTACAGCAGATCTGAGGAATCATTTCTCTGTGTGTTGGTGGCACTGAGCAGGGCAGAGCCCTGGGGTTGTCGTGCTGCTGCCCAGCGGACACATGGGCTTCCCTGCCCGCGGTTTGGCATGTGGTTCAGAGCTGTGTTGTGGAAGGGTTTATTCATTTACTGAGCGGATGTGCTGATAAGAGCTCTGTGATAACCGGCAATAAAGCTATAATGACAATATGTTTCAATATATCAGCAAATACTCCTTTCTACGAAACCTTTTTCCCTTTTCTCTCCTGTAGATTAAAAGGAACTGCCTGGAAGGATGCTTTTCATTTCAGTTTACGCAAGCACACAGCATATGGCAGGTGTCTGTCACACTTGAGGGTGGGTTTGCCAAGACCCAACTTTCCTTGGGGGCACCACTGGAGCCCTTAGTGCTGATCAAGACCACTATGGAGAAAGGATGGTTGTTTCAACCAACACCATCAATGTGCTGACAGAACGTGAATTCAACAGTTACCTTCAATACAGGGAAAGCTCTGGTTTGTTATAACTGATATTACAACCGATATGCAACTAGTATTGTCCTACAAGCTTGACTTGCATGAAAGCAACATTCAACAAGAAAGCAAACAACACTGAGGACTATTAGCTGCTGCCCTGCCATGCAGGTAATTGCCCAATTCCCTGTCTGAGATGGAGATCTGTGCAGAAGAGACTGGTAGAGAGGCACCAGCTGGGAGTGTCTGACTCCTGGGCACAGAAATACTGCAAACCATGTTTGGGTACTGCACTAATAGGTGAAATTGAAGTCACGTTCCCCACATAGCTCCTTCCTGGCTAGCTATGAATCATTAGTTTAAAAACAATTTCCTCATTATCTTTTCATTGCAGGAAAACATGATGAGTTTTGTGAAGCTGTGGTTGTATCCCAGTTGATTTCCATGCCCTCTGCTCTTCTCACACAGGGCTAAGTGGACTGTGCTCTGAAACACCCTGTTCAGAAAAAGGGGGAAATGCCCCAAACTGATATCCTTCATGTGATGTTGGCAAACACGGAAAGTGCCATCACTTTGCCTCCCCACCGCACATGGCCTCAGCACCCAAACTGTGGTCCCTATAGCTGTGACCCCATAGTTGTGACTGCCCCAATGGCTCTGCCACTTCGTCCAGGAAGGAAAATCCACGTTGTGCATGGGAAGGAAACATGGGAGAACCCCCAGCTCCACTTAGTGGGCAAAGCACAAACAACATATTTCAGCTGCAGCAACAGCTGAAGGCTGAAGGGTATGTTTACAATGCTCAGCTGAACCTCGTGTCAGAAAGGTTTGCTTTCACTCCAAAAGCTTGTCCTGAAGCCTTGGGTCCCTGGAGAAGACTACACAGGGCTTTCCAGGATGAAAATAGAGAATTCAGGATTTTTCTGCAGCCATCTTTTCTGCTTGAAAGTATCTCAGTAGCTCTGTTGATGAGTTAAGGATGGTTCGCTAAGCAATTTCCACTGGTTGAACAGCATGCATCTCACCCCAACCACCTGCCTCGTTATCTGGTGCTCCTTCTCATCACGAAGGCCCTGTAGGGGATATGGTTTACTTAAAGCCCAGCCTGGTTGCAGCTCTCCCCTAGAAATCTCTCATCAGCAACGCTGTGTGACTATCAGCTCCTGCCCTCTCTAGTCCTGGGGACTAAATCCATTTAAGGTACGAAAGCAGCACAATAAATGGAATTGTCCCATCTCCTGCACTTGGAGATGGTGCCAAGAGCAGGTGGTGCTTTGGGCAACCCTCTGCTTTGAATATCCCATTATATGTGTTTGTAATGTGTTCCCTCCTGTGACATCCAGCCCGGAGGCACTAAGTTTGCCTCCTACACTGCCACTGTTTGCAGTAGTGATGGGCTATCTCTTCCATCTCCTCTGTAGCTCTGCAGTTGCTCCTTCCCACCAAAATCACCCTGTGATGCTAATAAGCCTTGAGGTAGCTGCACAGCAGTTACTGGCTCCCAGCTATAATTTCGGTAGTTAATTAGTGGCTCTACTACTTGTCCCAAAAGATGGAAAGCTTTAATTAGGCTCGCAAAGGGACTGTGGAAAAACCAACCAGCAGTTGGTGAGTGTGCTGCCAGTGGAGTGCCAGCACAGAGCGTGGCAGAGATGTACTTGTTGTCTGCAGCTCCTGGGGAGCACAGCTTTATTGGGCTAAATAAGGAGAAGAGGCAGTGGGAGAGCTGATGCTGCCCTCATCCGTGGCTCTGCAGGTGAGTCAGGGCCCTGCAGGGGATGTGGGGAAGGAGTGCACTGTTTCCTCCTGCCCTCTCCATCCTCTCCAGTAGACTTTGCTCTCGTGGTATTGGCAGCTTTTGGGTTTCCTCCCTCCTTGTGTGTCTGATCCATACACGACTGCTTTGAAGCTCTCTACAAAGCTAAGTTCAATTAAATTCTCCCTACAGCCCATGTTAAAATCTCCTTTTGGCAAAGTGAGCTCCATTTCTGTGGAGAAGATCCTGAATGTCTTTTCCTTTTCGGTACAGACAACTGGTGCTCTGCATTTCCATTTTGAGCTCAGACCGAGGAGGAACACATTTGTAACTCTGCAGAGGAAGCTGCCCGGAGGCAGAAGCAAAACCCATCAGGTGTGTTTTGATAGCACTAGTTCAAATCTAAACTCTGGGTGGTGGTCATAGTCAAAGCAAGGGGGCTGCCCATGACAGAAGCTTGGGTTTTTTATTTTGGTGCCTGGGTGTCTGGGTTCAGCCTGCACAATCCGTTTAGCTGCTGTGCATCTTCCTGTGCTCTGCTCACAGAGGTTATTGCATTAAGCTGCAGACTGGGAGATGGCAGTAATATTTTTATGCAGAGATGCGCTCTCCCGAGGTTCCCTGGCTGTTGAGGTTGATGGCCACTGCACACACGTATCTCCTGCTCTAGTTACCTTCAGGCGGAACCCTTGCAGACATGCAAGTATATCCAACTATTTAAAGGATGAAGGGGAAACAGCTTTATTTCAGTGTTTTTCCTCTGCTCTGCTCTCTCAAGATGCCAACTACTCATGATTATCAATGGGAAAGAAGTGCCTGACTCTGCCTGGAGGTTCCAGCTGTTATTTTATCAGCTCTGTGCCCTGTTCTCACATTGAAGAAACAGTTATTATGTAGGCTGATATAGCAGAGATGGACGTAGGACTGAAAGAGTACCCTGGCATGAGAGGACCTGAGGTGTTTGATACCTCTGAATATCAGATTTCATTGGAATGGCTTTTTGCAGTTAATGATCTGACTAGAAGCACACTTTGATGGTATAAATGCTTGCATTCAGAGACATCTCCTACTTCTCCTTTTGGCTTAGATGACATCCTCTTCTCATGCAATTCTCCAGCATAATTTGCACAAACGTGTCCATACTTAGGTTTATACAAATATTTTTACCCCTTGGTTACACAGATTTTCCTTTTTCTGGAAAGCTGGCAACACTGTTGAGAATCATAGAATCTAGCTATGACTAAAAGTTGTAATGAGTGCAGAGGTGCTCAGGAGGATTTACCCAAGACACTCCTTGACTACTATCAAGGTGCTCCCCATATGCCTGCCTCAAGTCACCCTCTGCAACACCTGGACAATGGACTTGGCCTGGATAGAGAGCAGTCAGAAACCACCTAAGGGTTCTGTGCACAGACTGAGCTGAGAAGCTGCTCAAGTTGTGCAAGTCAAATTGAAACTTTCTGTCTCCTGGCATTTATCCATGGCAGCTACTTGCAACCCCCAGGCTTGGCTATCAGCTCTGCAGCTAATGAATTGCCCTGTGATGTGATTGTGCTTGGCTCTTTTCTCTCTGTGCTGTCCTTGAAGCCTCGTCCCTGATAAATCCCACGCAGACCCTGACCTGCACACATCCAACAATGGGCAACGAGCAGTGGCTCCCACCAGCCCGACCCTCCCTCCCATTAGCAGATTTCTCAACAAAACAGAGGCTCTGTCTGTGTCATCTCACAGGTGGAAGAGCCTCTCCTGGGCATGTTGGCTTTCTCTGGAATGGCTCTGATTTTGCAAGAGGGGCAAAGAGCAGGGCAAGGCCTGTCCCCATGGGTGGAAGATGCAACGGCTAAGCTGGCAGTGGTGCTTGTCCCTTTGTGTGAGGCATCTCACTTGGCCCTGCTGCTGTGCTTCCATGTCCCTCCTTGGCTCTGGGGCATGTGAACTCTTCTAACTAGCTCTGGTTCCATCTGAACCTGATGTAGTGCAGTGTTTTCTGCACCCCACATGGCTATGAACTCTTCTGATGACTTATTCTGGCACTGTTGAAAGGCAGTTACATTCTGTGCATCTCCTGCTGCGGGATATTAAATCCCTGAGCACCAGTTTCCATCCATCTGCATCCCTCCACTCTAAATACTCTTTTCCATCCACTCTCCCACTGCCACGGATGCTTATCACTCACTTTCTAAGATGGTAGATTGCAGGTCTCCTGAACTGGCTGCCCTTGAGGTGGAAAGAGTGAGATAATAGCAGCAAACCGTTGGGAATTAAGAACCCTCTTTCATTTTTGGCATTTAAATTGGAGTCAGACTGCAGCTGCCCACCCTGGTCTTCCCTATACCCTGACCCCGGCCACAGCACTGTGCCACTAAAGCTTCATGAAGACATTTATTTCCATAATGTTTAAGAACTCAGTTTTATTGAGTGAACGTTTTTTAACTTCGATCCTGTAATTTGCTCTCAGACCATTCTTCAAAACGTCTGAAGATGCTTAATGTCAGTAACAACAAAGTCGTAAGACAAGAGAAGCTGTGGATGTTGGCCATTTCTGCCCCATGACCTGTGTTGGTGCACTGGTGTTGGACAATGCTTGTGCACTCACTGCACGAACTGGCTTTGACCCTCAAGTTTATGCTAGAAAAAGCAACTCAAGCGTGTGCATTTTGACATCTTTGGAAGCTTTCAGATCAGCAGTTTTCAGTCTCCAGGTGGCTCCTGCCCTAAGCTGGCTACCCCACAAAGGGTCCCTAGCACAGTGATAATCTCCTGCCACGGGGCTGAGGTTGGGAGGTGCTGTCTCCTCCTCTGTCTCTCTTTGTCGTGGGGAGGAGGCATTCGGGTCTTGACTTAGAAATGTGATACTCCTTATGATACTTAAGACTAATTGGAAGTGAGAACTGAGGTTTTCATGGAGATCTCCTCTAATGGTGTGAAGCTTCTCCTCATTTCCATCCTAAATTATTTATGGCCAGCTCATTCCCATTAGTTCTTCTTAGCTTAATTATTTTCTTTTCCTGCTGTGACTCCTTATATACTTATAAACAGCACTAATAACCTCTTTCAGCCCTCTAGACTTTCAGCTGAATGAGCCATCCTTCTCCAGTCTCCCTGCGGAGTCTCTCTTCTCTGTCTTTGTGACCATTACCACACTTTTGGGAAAGGCTGTGCCTGCAAGTGCATGGGGAAAGACTTCAGTCACAATGGGCTGAGCATGAGGCATCAGGGGGGTTTCAGAGAAAATGGACAAGCTGGAGAATGACTGAGTGCCTCAAGAATACCTTAAAGTAGAGATTAAAGAAGGAAATTACAGGCTGAGAGGATAGACACAAAGGCTGAGATTTAAGAGGAGGTCGTCCTGACAAAGTTACCCCCTCATCTCAGCCTCATCCATCCCAGTCAAATTTATCTATTTTTATTCTGAAACTACTTTTCCATGCTTGTACTCTTATTTGAGGCAATAGAATGACTAAGTCCGTATATGAAGACCTAGTCTGGATCCTGACATCCCACTGCAGGCGCTCTCTGCTCTGTGGGTGAGCCACCACTGCAGGAAGGTGCTGACAACCACTGGTTCTAACTCGACCATCATCTCCCCTGCTTAGTGTGAATGTTTGTAAAGCCAAGAAGAGAAGTTTACACAAACTAACTGCTTTCTAATGGTGGGTTTGTGTGGATATATCCACAGCAACCCCGTAGTTAGCATATACATCACTTGCACAACTTATGAAGATGAGCCTTCTGCATTGCTGATATGTGTGAGTTTCTGCTTAATTCTCAGTGATTAAATTAATTTACACTAAGCTGTAGTGCAGAAGTGGAGTGACTTTCATGAAAGCTAATTCTGCAGAGCCTTTCACAGAAGGTGTTTCAATGATGATAGTTAAGGGCTGTCCTTAGCTCCACCACCAACCTCCTTAGCCCTGCCTTAGCTGCGCTGTGAGCTTTGCCTTCAGCCTGTTGCAAACCTTGGTGCTTGCACATCTGTTGCTGAGACTCAGAGCAGTGCTGTGTTGGCACCAGCAGCACGGCTGTGCTCGAGAATTTTCGTGAAATTTTTAGGATCTCCTGTTCTCTTCCTTGGAATTACCACTTCAAATTTGGAGCTATAAAGAGATCGTTGCAAAAAATGATACAACTACAACCCAGGGAAAGCGTGTGGTTGGCATCCATCCCCAGCACTCTAGGTCTGTGCAAAATCTGCTGCTTTTCTTTGAGGCACCACGACAGCAGCCTTATTTTCCCCAGCACCCTGCAGCACCCTCTGAGCGTGTCTGAAATCAGATCTGTTTTCTTCTGAAAACCTAATGGAGTGCTTGAGAAACACGGTCATGAATTGTTTGGGGAAATGGTGCCAGGCAGCCTGATATGCTTTTGACATGATTCCAGAACACCAGTTGACTGGAAACTAAGTGCAACCCCAGCAGAAGGATTAATCCAACTATTTTCTTAAGAAAACATAATTACTATGAATCTTTCCAAGCTTGCACAGAGTGAGCAGTAAGCCCTTTTCCTGAGCTGCTGGCTGTAGCTGCAAATCTGGCAGTGATGCTGTGAAATTGATCGTTCCCCTTTGGCAGGGCCAGTGAGCGGCATCTGCAGAGACAATGTTGATGCTGAGCCTTTCCCTTTGCCGCCTGCACTGGGTTATGCAGCATCTGCCATGGCTGCTGGCTGCAGAGATATATGAAAGAGGTGGTTTTCATGTAAAATATGTCACTTTGCTACTGGATGTGCATGGTACGCCTCGGGAGGATGGCAAAACCCTGCTGTGCTCAGCCCTGGTGCCTTGTGGTGGGTGGGATGGCTGCGCAGCAAGGACCGCCTTTCTTCTTTCAAAGGATATTTTTCACAGGAAAACATCAGTTAAACAAAAAATTGCTGATTTGATTGTTTCCTGCTGCCAGCTTTTCCTTTAGGACCTCCCTTTCCTTGTGATAAGCTCTGCAAGCAGGAATTTACTAACTATTTTCAGAAGACTGACATGAAGGTACCATGCAGACGCCCATTATGATATGAATTTTAATCTTGTTTCAGTACCTTCATTTTGAAAAGAGCTGGAAAAAAAAAAAATCCCTTAAAAAAAACAAAATGCAAATTGATTTTGAATTAATTTGAAACTTCTCTGCAGTTAGTTGGTTCTGATGGCGTATTGTTTCTATCAAGGGAGGTTCAGGTTGGGTACTAGGGGAAATCTCTTCTCAGAGCAGTGAGGCATCGGCACAGGCTGCCCAGGGAGGGGTGGAAGCACCATCCCCAGGAGTGTTCCAGAGCTGTGGGGATGTGGCACTGAGGACATGGGCATATGGGCATGTGGGCATGGGTTGGGGCTGGGCTTGGGGATCTCAGAGGTCTTTTCCAGCGTTAGTGATTCCATCTCATCCATTGGGTTCTTGTGAAGCCACCAACTCGTTGTTCAAACCCCTTGAAAACAAATTGTACTTCAAAGAGTTGAGGTGGAGAGCTGTGGTTGGACCCTGGGCCCATGACCTGCTCCATAAGGCTGAGGCCAACAGACAGCCAGGGAGGGCCCTGCTGCAACCCTACCCCCCTACTGGAGCCCCACCATTCGCCCTGCCCCTCTCACACCAGCAGAAAGAAATCCTTTTACCTTCTCCAGGGCTTATTAATGGTTTTGTGTCTTAGCCCTTCCATGATC
Source organism: Tragopan temminckii (assembly GCA_028571105.1). Classification (NCBI taxonomy): domain Eukaryota; kingdom Metazoa; phylum Chordata; class Aves; order Galliformes; family Phasianidae; genus Tragopan; species Tragopan temminckii. The sequence continues at coordinate 15,951,697 of JAOWBP010004023.1, read as the reverse complement.
AAGAAGAGTCTGCAAATGGAAATAAAAAGCATCTGAAAGAAACAGTAAGTAATTTCTAACGAGCCTTTCCAGGATATTTTAAATGATGAAAAACCCCTCTGCTCTGTCTACAGTTAACCAAGGTCCTTTGGAACCAGGAGGCTACTGAATATTTTAAGAGCAACGTTATTTTTCAGCAGTTCACAGCTAATGAATTCCCAATTCATATCTCACAGTAGCTGAAAAAGAAAAGAACAATCCGTTTCCATCTCAGCTGCAATGTGTTTCCCACTGCTTGTGGAACAGGTCACGCTCAGAGCTTGAACCAGCAGGATGGAGGTGATGAGGCCATGTCAAATATGCCCTCTGTGCTCTGGCAGAATCTGATGTGCATTGACTGCTTTATATTTATCTTTTTGTAGGCTTTTAGAGTAAGATGAGCTATCAGGCATGCAGGTCTGGAGACCATGGGGGTAGTTTGCTCCTCGCAGTGATAGTGTGCATCTTTGCTCTGTGGTTTTGCTTGTCATGCTGTTGTGGAAATGCTGAATCACAGCTTGAAGCAGTGATGGAGCACCTGGTGGGAAGGCAGGGCCAACTCAGGGAGCTCAGGTGTGTGCAATGTACCGGAGTGACTGGAAGGGGTGGAGCCAGGTTGAACTCCTTCCCAGCCCTCATTTAAGGGTTGGCAGTGGAGGTGAGGGCATCTCATTGGAGATCCCTGTATACCTGAGGCCTTCTAAAGGTAAGCAGCTTTTTTTTCCTTCATTTCTGCATCTATGGCTGCTGCATTTGGGCTTGTTCATGTTTGCTGCAGCCAGGACTTCGCTCAGTTCTCTGTTAGCTCAGTACTTTCCATCCCATTATGGCATTACACACCATGGCTGGGAGGAGACACATTGCTGTGTCTTTCACAGTCTAAAAAACAGAGTTACGGTTTGTTCACTTCAGATTCAGGGTCTGCAATTTGCCTGTGCTCTAAATGCATTAAAAGGGCACATTCTGAGTCTGCCAAGGACTCAATTTTCATATTATTTTGCTGGGCACTTCCCCATTTCTTCCAGTTCTTCTTTTGCTAAGTGCTTGCAAAACAAATTACAGTCAATGTTCCCTCATCAGGGCGGTGCTTCTTAATCTACAGTGTGTTTTTGTTTGTATGTGTTAATGCATCCACCCTCACTGTGCTGGTCATGAGGAAGGGCACTTTGCTGGGTGATCAGCCATCTTTCACTTATTCTGGCCCTTAGGATTCAGGATCAAAGGAGAATGGCATAATCACCTCCTTCAGTAGTGACCATTTAGAGAAATAGATCTAATGTAGTCTGGTTCTAGCAACAAAACCTGTGTATGAGCACAGATGGGAATATGCTGTATCCAGAGCAGTATGGGTGTCACATGGACCTTGCCAGGGTAGGTCTTGGGAAGTGTGTGCAGGGACAGAGTTCACCTTAAGCCCAACTTAAGCCTATAGTGGTATTGTAAATATCCCTACAGTTAAACAAAGGCTCAACTCAAAGAAACCTCAGCTCACGAAAACACCTCCCAGGAATGGGAAGTTTCCAGGAAATGATTTGATTTTGGTGAATCAGCCAAGAAAGTACCCGTAGGGACAATTCCCCAGATCCTGGAGATCTCTCACTTGCTGCTGGTGCTCCCTTTCCCAGAGAAGCAGCATTTGGAGGCAGCTACGTCAGCTGACAGAGCATCCCCTCGGCTCACCCTCATTGAGCACTTTGCTCAGGTTCAGGCTGTGAATTCCTGACTCATGTAGGATCTCCCTTCACCATGTCTATCTCTTTCCTGTGACTCCATTGATTTAAGGGCTTGGCACAAAGTGTTTGTGGTTCCTCCCACATCAGTGGTGTAACACCATTCTGGGGTCAGAATGCTGGCTTGCATCTTAGCTCTGCTTCTCGCTGCCCCATCATTTTCATTCTGTGGTTACCTCTGCATCTGTAATGACATAAAATCTGAGTGCAGCCCCTTCAATAGTAGGGTCTTGAAGCATTTTAACTTCAATATTTGGGCTTTAAGGGATTGATAATATTACCTAAAGGGTGAAAATCAATGCAATTCCTTCAAAATAGGAGCAGAGAAGGAAAATGAGAGTACAGGTGGATGTGTGTGCTTCTAGCATCACCTTTATTCTTAGAGCTTATTATGAAAAATACCCAGGAAAATCAGAGGATATTGCACAGTCACAGGGGTGCTGCAAACCTGGGCAAGCAGCTGTGCCTGCTGCCTTTATGCCATCATTGCTGAAGTATTGCTTTCAGCTTCCCTATGCTCCGCAAAGCACACAGCGGCACAGTGGTTGGTTTGGCTCCATCTCCTGCTAGCTTTGCAGATATACGGCTGATTTAAAACACTGCAAGACTGACAGTAAGTGGTGTTTGGAGAAATAGTTGGATCACACATATGGTAGGGGAGAAATCCACAGAGAGCTGTGACACACAGACAGCAGCCCTGGCTGCTCCTGTCCCTGCCACTCCCGAGGTGTTCCTGGGCCAAGGACCCGTGTCAGGTCCCACACAGCTGTTTTCCTACATCCCTTGCTCAAACTTTCAGTCCTCAGGATCATGTAATTTCCCCAAACTGTCAGCTTTGCTTTAAAGTGCCCCTGGTTTGGGCCGGTCCTGGAGCAGGTTTGGGGAAAGAGCCCCGCAGTGTTGAGGTTTTGGGAAAAGCCTGGAAGCTCTGCAGCTCCCAGCCCACGCTGTCAGCAAAAACCATCCTGAACTCCGAGCTCCTTATCTCCTGGCAGCGTAAATATTTTCTACATGAGCAGAAAGGAGGATGGATGAATGCATTTTTGCAGGAAAATGTTACAGCTCTGGGAACAGGGACTTCAGAGCCATCCTTATCCATGCTGGCAGTGGGGCTGTGTGTTGGAGGAGTGCACTCACCCTTCTGTGTCAAAGGAAGGATTTCAGTCAGCTGCTCTCAGGGCATCCACTGCTCCATGCTGCCTTTCCTCCCTGTGCCAGCCGGTTCCTGGCTTGGGCACCAGCAGCTCAGAGCATCCCAAAGGCCCTTAGTGGGGAGCCTGTGCTAGGAATATGAATAAGGACAATTAGTAGTGGTGAGGATATTGGTGAGGAGGAGGCTTGGTGTGGCAGCACATCACAGCCAGCACGGGGAGACATTCAGTCCCATCCTGTCCAGCCGATGAGGTTTCTTCCTTTTGTTTTGTCTCTAAAAGAAACAACATTTTATCCCTATTTTGTCTATATTTGGTGTAACGGGATCGCTCCCTTCATGCGTTCATTTCCTGCCTCTGGGACACTGAAGCTATTCTTATTTATTTTTCCATCTCTGTTCCTAATTACGTTGTGCTGATGCTGTGGGGAATATGCTGAGGCTGTGCCACCTCTGATACTGCCAAATGGCTCTGTGATATGCAGCAGTGCTCCAATACCTCTCCAGGTATTTCCTGCCAGCAGTTTGCTCTTCATTCCTGACCTTGGGTGTATGAGAAAGCTGATTTCTGGTAGTTTTAGGCCTAGGGAGCAAGCAGGCAGAAAGCGTGTGGTTTTGGTTTTATTTTTTAATAGCAGTCGGTGAGGTTCTGCTGCACTAGAGCTGAGAGAGACTGGTGGTGCAGAAAAAGCTCTCCGTATGCTCACAACAAACAGCTGATGCAGATCTGCTACTGCTGCTCTGGCAACAGCTGCTGAGCTTGTTGTCTAAGAAAAAGCACTTCATTATTTTTTTTTATTTGCCAGACATCAAAATTCTCCATGTGTGGGAGGTCTCTCCTAAATCAATTTTATTTGGAAAAGCCTAGCAGAAATGCTTATAGAGGAATGAGAGGGGAGAAACCTCTACTGAGAAAGGAAGTAAAAATAATATGTATATTAGGCTACATAACCATATGCTTATATATGTATTTATATGTATGTTTAATTTCAACTAAATGTAAAACTTACCAAGCTGTTCCACTCCCATGATTAAGCTGTGGATTTAAAAATTAATAAATAAAGAGGGGGGAAACAACAACAAAAAATGACTGACCCAAAAGGTTCATGTGCTTCTGGGTAATTTAATTAATTTCCTAATGTAAACAAAGACTGGCTGATTTCCACCCACCACCTGCATTACCCCAGCTCTGTTGATATGAAATGGTTGATGTTATGAAAGAATCCCCATTGTTCAGGTTTTTCTGATGTTCTCTTCTTGTCTGTGTGCTGCAGCTATTTCTTCCTGTGAAGCCCCAGGGAAGGAATGGGCTTCCTGGGCTCCATCGTTGCTCCAGATAAGCCCAGAGAGCACTGCCACTCACATGGCAGTAGCACTTTTCCTCCAAACCAGCTGTGCTTTGCTGAAATCCCAGCCCTTGTTTCCCCACCTCTTGCTGAATGATGCTGTCTGTTAGGCTGTGTAACAACACATGACACTGTATTAAAAGGAAGGAGAGAGATAACAAGGTAGCTCAGCCCTACTGACTTTTTGATTTTGTTTCTAGTTGTTACATTTAATCAGGATGGTTTTGTTGTGCCAGCTTCATTTAAAGGATGCACTGCCACATAAAAGGGCAATTCCGAAAGAAACAGATGGAGATGTATTTTGAAATACAACTTAGCCACAGTGTTTTTTGGTTTTTTTTTTTGTTTTTTTGCTTAACTTTATGCTGTAAATAATGTGTAGTTATTTCATATGTTTTTTCTTTTTTTTTTCCCCCCCAGATTCTTGCAGCTTGATGCAAAAACAAACATGCTGCTCATTGAATGAAGCATCAACTTTCAATCCTGTAACCACCCTACATAAGCATTATCTGCCCTTTGGATTTCCAGCAAAAAAACAAAAACCACGCATAGGCACCTCCGGCTGTTGCTTGAAAATCAGCAGAGGGACAGATGCTCAGGGGAAATGGCTCCCAGCTGCCTGCTCTGCAGCTTGAGGGCAGCTACCCATGCTGTTACACACTGGTCCAGGTTTAGGTCTGCATCTACTCAACACAGACCTCGAGAGAGCAGTGTCTGGCAGCTGGCAGCCTTGGGCCACACCAGGTTGTGGCATTTTCTGACCATAACCACCTTTCATAAAAAAAATCCAAAGCAGCAGGCTGGCTCCCCTCTGTCTGCTAGTTCTGGAACAAAAATGAAACAAATGTGCACAACAGCAATTACTCAAGCAGCTGTTCAATTGCTGCATCCTCTTATCTCCTGTTAAGAACAGCTGTTCAAACAAATTGGAAAATAACAAGTGACAAACTTCCATGTGCCATAGGGTCTCATTTATCACCCCCCCTGCACTTTTTGTTTAGATTTAGGTAGCACAAGAGGGTGTCATGGCTGGTAAAGCATTGCTTTGTGCTTTGGCAACTCTCAAGTCTGTCATAAAACTTGCCAGCAAAAGCAGTGCTGAAATAAATAATCAAAAATCCATAAGGAAATGTTTCAGTAGGCACACTTCAGCTTAAACTAGCAGCTTTCTTCAAGCAGAAAATCTCAGTGCTGAAGCCTACACGCATCCCTGTTATAAACTAACACAGCACTGCAGATTCCACAGTGCTAACTCCCTCTAAATACCCAATTCTGGCTTTACATGCTTAGAACCCACTCTATGTGGCTGTTCCAAAGGAAGTAGCTGCCTTCATGCAGCCTGAGTACACCATTTAACACTGTAAATGTCCCAGAATTTTGCTGGGTGAAGGACTCAGTTCTGCTTTCCTACCCGGCCTTTCACTGATGTCATGTTGAACAGCTCCAATTTCTAGCAACGCAAATAAAACTGCAAATCAAATGATTCTCTATTAATTACATTAATTACAATTTAAGAAAAAAAAAGAGCTTGAAAACTAACCACGCTCTGTCAAACAGAGTACAAAATCTTTATTCACCAATAAGTTAAGTGTTCTCATAAATAGATGTTCCTTTTGTACGCTGTATTGAGCATAAAGCTAAGCTTCTATTACTCTTCAGAGTCTGATCCTTCTTCATCTTGACTGATCTGGAAGTAGCGTAGTTCATACGTCTCTTTGTCAGATGCAACAACACGAAGCCAGTCACGAAGATTGTTCTTCTTGAGGTACTTCTTGGTGAGATATTTTAGGTACCTTACAAACAATAATTACACATTAGAATTTTTGCCATTTAACATTCCTTACTAATGTCTGTACTCCACTCGTGCCATGGCCCTAACAGGAGAACAGTGTAACCTTCATATGCTGAATTTTCCAAGGGGTGATTCCAGTTACCGTGTTAACTACAGCAAGAAATCACAAATTATCATGTGTAACAGATAACAAGCCTACATTTTCATTCCTGATATATAAGACCTTATTTGATGCTTCTTGACTACATAGCTCAATGCCAGTACCTCCAGAGCCACTTCTCTCTGCTCTTACTCTTGTTCTTACACAACAGATATTGGCACACCTGTATCAGAAAAGTGAAAGGAGGGGTGGGGGAAGAACTGTACCCAGCTCAGTGCACTGACCTACTGCATGCTCCAACAAACTGTTGGAAAGCTTCAGTTGGCTTAAGGGGTTCTCTTGCCCCAACACATAGCTTGTACACATATATTTTAATATAACTAAGTAATAAAACAGCCATTCATGATATGAATTCAACTACGATTTTATAAAGGATATTTCCTTGATATATTTCCAGCAAGCTACATAAACATTTCTATACTACCATATCTGTATTAGAAGAAACATTAATTTGTGGTTTAAGGCTTGTCCTTTAAGAAGATGGCTTTTTTAATATCTAATCCTGTAAATGTTTGAATTGTGTATTTTGCTAATATAACATGCACTATGAAATACCAGCTATTTGCTAATATATATTAAATCTGCCATATTCAATTTACTTATCGCTTTTCAAACCCCACTACTTTGTAAATACAACAAAAAGAAATCCAGTCAAACCTTTTAGAAAACTGCTTCTCAGATGTCACTGTGATTTTGTTCTTCAAACGTTCAATGTGAACAGTGTTCCCCAAGTTTCCAGTTTTTCCGTTGACCTTAACCTTCTCCTTTAGGAACTGTTCCTGTTTCGACATCGGAGAAGAAATAGAACACTAGGGAAGGGCACCCTAGGTATGAACTAGGGAAGGGACCCTAGTCATGGAGCAACATTAAACACCGCTCTTTGCCACAGTAAGCATCTACAATGCTGTAAGACTTCCCAGCGTGCAATTAAATAAAGCGACACGATCACAGAAGCGTTTGAGCTGGGAAGGGCCTTTAAAGGCCATCTGGTCCAAGGGCCTGCAGTGAGCAGGAACACCCGCAGCTCCACCCACAGCTCCACGGGGCGCTCAGAGCCCCAGCCAGCCTGACCGTGGCAGGGACAGAGCGCCCATCTTATCACCTATGTGAGATATTTAAGCCCAGGAACCGTTCAGTAACTGCTGTCGAATTAAAAAGCAGCTGATGTTATTTACATTCTGGTTTCTCAAAGGCAGTCCGGCTGCCGTACCGCACCAAGCACCACCAGCACGCACACGGCCACCACTTACAAAGTTCCCGGAATCAAAGATTCCATCTTCGACAGGATGAGTCAGGTCGAGGCAAAACT
>JAOWBP010004023.1:15871353-15923550 GCA_028571105.1 Tragopan temminckii | reverse complement strand
AAGGAACCACACACATATATATTGTTAAGCTCTTTACAAGCCCGATCAGCAGCACAGCGGGCGGCTCGCTCTGTGCCCGTCCCCACGCCGGCTGCCCCTCCATGGGATGGGTGCCCAAGGCCCCCCGGCCCCCTCCATCCCAGCCCTCTCCCACCGGCATCCGGAGCGGCAGCAAACGGCACCGCTGTCCCTATCACGACACAGCATCATGTGAAGATCCATATAGAAATATGGATGGACAGACTTGACAAAAATGATAGCTGATTTTTATTAGTCTAAGGCTAGTAGTTTAGCCATTTAAAATCCATTTCCCAAAAGAGGGGAAAAAAACCTATTATTTTTCTCTTCTTTAAAAATCTGTTAAGCCGTTGCTGCCAAAAGCAACATGTAAATGTTGGTGAAGGCAAAAGATTTCTAAAATTACCCAGCTATACGGTTATGGCCTTCATCACAAAGATAAAAGGTACATTTATTGTGCTGTCTCTCACCAGATTTAATTGGTAACTTTACAACATACTATATATTTGATGCTAGCAGGCAGACAGAATTAAAAACAGACTTTTTGACACGGTTTCTTTCCCCGTTCTTACAAAGTAGGGGGACAAAGAAAAACTGGGAAGAAAAAACAAAAAAAAAAAACAAAAAAAAAGAAGAAGAAAGAAAGAAAAAAAAGAACCTCATAACCCACTATAACACAGCGTAATCGGGAGACCTCCAGGGGTGGTTTCCCTATCCCAAGCCACGCGCGGGGTGCGTGCCGAGCCCTCCCCAGGGCGGCAGGGGAGCATGGGGAGCGGTGATCCTCAGGGCCCTCCGCATCTGCCTCTACAGTGTTAGTCCACGTGTTTAATGTCCTTTAAATTAGAAATAATGCCACGAAGGTAAGTGCCAAGGGCTCTTCTGTTACCAGTTCATCATGGAGTTTCTGTTGAGGGTCATGAAAAATACTTGGCTGCTTCCTCCGGATCTGACCGACGCGAAAAATACCTGTTTGGGGACAGGGGAAAAAAACTCAGTGAATATTGATGATTTTTATGGCGATCAGAAATAATTTATGAACTCTAACGGACAAGGGAAGCCACGGTCTGTGCAGTTTCTTCTGCCTAAACCTCATTCTCTGCTCATTTCTTCGGGTGACTGCAGTCATGGTGCTACATTGGGTGTAGCAATCTGGGCAGAAAGGTTGTTGGAGCTGATGGAGGCACTGAGCTCAGCCTGGGGAAGTGGCTCAAAGTGGGAGCAACACAGCCCGGGAAGGATCCAGCCCTGTGAGCCCATGCATCACAGCTCAAATCCCAACCACTCTGTAGAGAGCGTGTAACAACACCTCCATTGCTATCACCACTGCAGAGAGCAAGGTTTGGAATAGTCTACAAATACCACGTTTATCACGTTACTGCCACAGCATTACTTATTATGCAACATTAATACGACTGCTTTCAGTGCTTTATATCTTGCTAAACGTTAACCATTTGGGTCAACACTCAGCACAGTGGTTAACTGCCTCAGATTGAAATGCTTTTCTTTGCAAAAGTTTTTTATATTATTTCAGCGACTTCCGAATGCCAAATTGGGGAAAACCCAAACTTTCCTTCAATACATTCAAGGCACAGAGAGGTATTGGGCCTCTCTATGAAGAATGTGCCTCTGTGTCCACCATTGTTGGATCACAGCAGAAGTCTTAAAAAATAAGTCACTGTGTGCAAATATTTAAGGGAACTCTTCCACAGGTCCTAATTTAAAACCATTCAACAGGCAGGCCAACTAAATAAACCAACTGCAGCCTCCAATCCTATTTATTGCACGTTATTAAACCCTACTCTGGCGACAGAGCAATCGGTGTCTGCATGTGTTTTGTGCCTGTGCTCCTCACAAAACAATTCCCTACTGCATGGTCTTGATTTATCTTGGTGAAACCCCGTACCACAGGAAATACTGACAGCAGACATCAGGGCTGAAAACAGATCTCAGTATTCAGCTATCCCTGCCATGAAAACTTTCCTTCTCCTCCAGACAATTCTCCTTCCCTCATTCCCTGTGCACCTTCACACTTCAGCAGCACCCAAGGCAGGGGTCATCCATGCAGCCATACAATTTTGTGATGCAAGTGCCTTTACCACACGGCTCTGCTGCCCCTGCAGAACAGCATTTATCAGTGCTGTCTGTACGAAAAGATGGGGGTCCATGGAGAAAACACTTTACGATCACAAAACTGAAAATGCATCATAATGTTTCTATACCTCCGTTCAAATTAGGGTTATTACACAACCTTAGCATTACCATTTCTCAACTTTTGCAGAACTTATTTGGTGGCCTCAACAGTTAATGGTCAGATGCAACATTTGAGAGGAATTCAAGCTAAGTCCATGGGGACCTCAGTTTGAAGTAGAAGAGGCATTTGCTGACCTTCCCACCACAGGCTGAGATCTTCGTCCACTGAAGAAAACTAACTGGGATGGGATTTATGGGCACCGTTTATTAAACAAGACCTTGAGCTTAATTACTTATTAACCCCAAGACAAACTAGACTTAAAGTCTAAAACTGATCGGTTTTACCTTAAAGCACGGATACAAATTTTGCAGTGGACTTACCTTATCATTTCTTTCACATAGAAACTTTAATCTTTGAGCTCGCTTGTGCATAAATACTCCGTCCAAATGTCCTGTCTCCACTGACCGAATTTCAATAGCTTTCTCTCCCCAGCCCATTATTTGATTGGAATGAATGTAGGCTGTCGAAACAAAATGTTTGGTAGGTGTTACGTGTGTGCTGAGCTCAATACCACACGATGGGCAGAAATTCAAAGTCTTTGCAGGTGAATTACAGAGGTCTGCTGAATAGCCATTATATAGCAACTTTAATCCAGAAGTCGCTGCCTTTAAAGAGAATACAAATCAGTTCTGCTTTCTGCAGGTGAGGAGCTGGGACAGTGACCCACCTGCACTGGCCATGGGGCTGAGCAATGCAGGCTCTCCGAGATCCCATCTGGCACTAACATCAGTCAACACAGTACCCCACCAATGTAACAGTTTATACTTTGGATAAAGCACAGTTAGTATCTTCAAGAAGTCATTTGCTTTTCCTGTGCAGAACCAAACTACAGACATTTAGCAACTACATCTCTTACCTGGCTGAGAGAAATTTCCCTTGATAAACAAAATCCCAAATAACCAGCATGCTTGACTCTGCACCTTAATGTCATTTCTACTTTATGAAGGCGAAGAGGAAGGGCTGACCTACCCACAGAAGTAGGCATTTCCCCCCACTGGAGCACCACGTCTTTAGTTATCCGTCCGTAGGTGTTCACATAAACACCTTCATCCTCGTAGCACACAAGCATCTCCATCCCGTCTGTTTTAGGCAGGATGACAATGGCATGAGGAGTAATATTGCCCTGAATCTGCAGGTAAAACAAACACCCTACAAGTCAGAATTACACTGAATGGAAGAAGTGGTAAGGGGAAGGGAGCAAAGCCTTAGGAAAACAAAACCCCAAACCACACTAACAACAAAACCCACATTCCATTCCACAAAGAGGCATTGGCTTTTAGAGATAAGCTTGAAGGGGAATAAACTATCATGTTTACACTACTGCCAAAGCTGTCTCGCACATCAAGGATGAGCAGGGGCAGCAATTATCCAGAGATCACAACACGTACACCCAAAGATCGACACCTGGCAGTAACGCTGATCAGCAACTGCTGACTGATGAATCAAATTCCAATTAGGCAAATAAACCCAGAGTTTTACAGGTAGCTCTAGGGAGGAAATATTCCCCTCACTTAGCAGTACTCACGTGAGATGGTATATAGATATCATAAGAGTTCCCAGAATCTACATCAATCACATGGAAACCAGTGTGTGATCCAAAGATAACCTTGAGTCTCTGACCCTCTTCTACAGTGAGATCGACAAGCAGCGGTTTGTGCTGGAGATCTGCAAAAGACTTTTATAGCCCTTTCGGTGAGTACCACAGAAGAAATAACAAACCCCATGGCAGCAACCTGATACGGTTTTGAAATTGTATTTGTTTGAACGTGTTTCCTATTAAGCGTGTCATTATTTCTGTTCCTCATGCTGTTCCTCAGTCATATGCCTCAGAGGGAACCACCCACTCACTCCAGCCTTCCCAGCACACAGGTGCTCACCCTGTCAGGCACAGATCTTTTCCCCAGGGCCAGCCCTTGCTCCCTGTGCAAGTACCTCTCTGACTCCCAACAAGGAAATCAGTGAGCTGTATTTCCAACTGCCTGAACAGATCTGTGCCTACAAGGCAAGGTGAGGATTCTCAGCACCCAGATGGGAAGAGCAGCACCCCCACCAAGCCCACAGATCCCAGGCTCCACTAATGCTGCTGAGCTCTTCACGTCACCCAGCCCATTTATTCTGGCTTTTGTTCAGAGAAAGCAAATGTGACCTAATACCAAATAAGCCCATTTGTTCTGGAAGGATTCAAAATGAGATTACTCAGCATGAAAGTCTCTAGAAGGCACTGCCCCTTGTGACTTGCTGCTGCACAGAGCTTAGAACGAAAAGTGCTCTAAAGTACTAAGTACAGCACAGCCTCTGGCAGGTTATGTAGGAGAAAGGTCTCATTGAAGGAAACTGGGGTAGATGAAAAGGGAGAGAAAAACAGTGGGTCACTCTCCTGCACTTTCCTGATACAGAATCCACACTGCAGAAGGGGAGAGGACCTTGCAAAATAAAAATGGAAAATAACCCCAGCCTGATTTCACTCTCTGTGGCTAAAGCAAGCGAACAAGGTTAAAAAAAATCCCCTAAAACCTCAACTCTGCTTTATTAAAGTACATTTGGTGAGCTTTCTACAACTTCTGCAATGAAGCCTCCCAGGATAAGTGGTATTAATGCTTCACTGGTAGCCATAAGCAGCACATATCACATCTCTACACCCATGGGCTTCACAACACTTCTGCCAGGGCAAGTACAGTGATGATAACGCTTTTGAGGAGTAGTTTTGTTTGTGTCCTTGAGGTCTGAAAGCCCTGGCACCGCATAGCAAGACTGAAAGGAAACCCTGCGGGTGCTTATCTGCATTGGCCCTCAGGAGGATGCACTGTCTGAGGAGCTGGACTATAAGCAAAGCACTTTCCTACTCCACACAGTACAGAAACCTCATGTATTTACAATTACAGAGCATATTCTGGTAACAAGGCACACATACCTTAAATGCCATAAACTTGTGATATGGTTTAGGAGCCCAAGCATAGATCTCTACAGCATTCTTTAAGGCAATCACCAGGAACTTGATTCTTTCATATTTCACTAAAATTAAAATAAAAGATGTTTAAAACATTCTTTTTTGCTTCAAGATGGCACAGTTTGTCTCTAGAAACAGCTGCTAAGGCTATCTCTCTCTTGATTCTCATGTTGTAGTGCCCACCTAATACCTACAGATGAATAGAAAAATTATTTCTGGCTGTTGTCTACCCATGCTTTCAAGAGAAATCATCAGATCAGATCCAGGACTACAGAATAAAAATCCCCAAAGACCCTAAGTATCTTTTGCTTGTAACTTACGCAGCACACGATCGGTGTGACAAACTGGAAGATGTTCACCAAGGCATTTTGTCACACAGGCTGTGACGGGGGCACTCCCAGTACTGTGGAGCAAGCAAGCAGCCCGAGGCAGTCCAGTGAGCATCACCCTCTCCATGCTCAGAGCTATGGGTACACGGCCTCTTCTCACTGCTGTCCCTCCCAGCTGCTCATTTCATGGCTGTACTGGGCACTACAAATTCCCCCACGCAGCACGGTGGTCCCAGCCACTCACCAACTTTGTAGTGGATGCAGCCTTCCAGATCCCCAACCGTGATCCAGCCCTGCTTCTTCTCTACTTCGGGGTCGTTGTGTAAAATCCTGTTTCTCAGCCAGGAGAGATAATACACTCGCAGCTTGTTCTTCTTTCCTGTTGGCAAAGGAAACTCGGCCATAAGAGGCAGCAAGAGGTAACAGAGCAGCACGAAGCCCCAGGAACGGTCCCAGGCTCCAGCTCTCTCTGCACAGCCTTGCTGGGTTTGCATGGGAAACCCTGAGATTCCAATGTTTATTTTCCCTCAAGAAAGATAAAAGTAAAGCTCTTTTCACAATGAAATTGAAAAGTTTTACAGAAATGATGATACAGCTCAAAAGCTTCCCAGATTTGATGACTAACCACCCTCTGCAGGATTCCCACACTAATTTCCACATTCTCATTTCCCACATTTGGAAGCAGAAGGTCAGAGATGGGGTGAGAGATACCTGATATTGTCACGAGGACGTTCAAGCCCTCGAGTACGTCCATCTGCTGGAACCGCCGTCTGTTGATTAGGTTGTAGACCTTCCCTTGCCCGCTTCGGTCCAGCAGCATCAGACCATTTTCTGTGCCCACCAGCAGATTTACACCTGAAACAGAGAGACCAATGGGCACAAGGAGCCACGGCTGCTGCCCACTAGAGGATTACAGCCCAAGCTCATTCTTTGCTATCTCTAAGCGACAATTGTAGCTAAGGGCAGCATTCCCATAGACAAGAAGCATCACTCTTATACCAAAGGGTCTCAGCTCACCCCACAACGCAGCACACAGTATCTCCGAGTTGAAGCGCTTCTTATACTTCCTTATCTCTGGGGTGTCACTGTGGGGACGGATGTTGGTGGGGTTCACGTTCACCACGGAGATCTTCCTGGCTTCATTCAGCTTGGCCTGCTCCTGTCTGAGCAGCTCGCTGGTGAACAGCGCTTACAAGGAAACAACAGGACAGTGAGGTGTGATTGATTACTGGAAGCAAATTCTTGCTTTTTTTTTTCTTTTCTGATAGGGATGTCATCACTCTGTTACAAGTTGCAAGTTTTGAGAGATAACATCAATATTTTCTGATGGGTCGGAAGCAACACAGAAGTGGTAACAGGCAACATCCCCAGACCTCCAGCACTGCCCACAGGGATGACCAACCCTAACCCTGTCCACATGCATCTATTTTCAATGAGTTCTAAGCAACTGCAAGTTTTTTGAAGTGATTGCCACCTCCTGGCTCTGCCAGGAACAACCCTCCCAGGTGCCCAGGCAGACAGGGATGGGTGGACTTCTGCTATTCCTTGTCTTCTCTCTTTCTGGAGGTATTTCACTGGTGATGGGGAGAAGGAATTGGATGGAAATTGGAAAGCACAAGGGTACAAACACAAGAGTAAGTGAAATCTGAGAGGTTCGAGGGAGTTATTCAGGCTTCACAAATGGTCACAATGCCTCCTACCAGTAGCAGATGACTCTTCATCCTCATCTTCATCTTCATCGGTAGGTGAGGTCTGATACACTCTGGTGTCCACAAAGGGGGTGAAAGAGGCTTTGGTGCTACTTCCCATTCCATACTGCAAAATAAAGAGCGAAGACAAAGCTCAGAGCACAGAAATAACACTAACGTTTGGTGTGTGTGGCATTGCAATGAGCGCACAGTGCTTGTCCCTGCAGCGCCCTTTGTGGGCCCTCTATGAACATTTACTCCTCCTCCCCCAGAAGTGATCACGGACGACATTCCACTGCATTTGTAAATGCCTCTGGAGCAGCAGAGAACAAGAAGTGCAGGCACGGGGAGCAGTGCCCAGTGCCATGGGCTCGGCTTGCAGGTAGAAGCACAGCACAGCCAGACTGGTTAGCGGAGAAGCCGCAGTGTCAGAGACAAAAGTGAATGCAGGGCTGAACAATTTCTCTGCACACAGCACACCTGTCTTAAAGCCCAGGCTGGGACGTCAGTGGCAAGGGGTTGCTTCTCCCATTAACGTGACTGCCCCACATGAGCTCTGCGGAAAACCCCACTGCAGTGCTCAGCACAGGACAGGAAATGCAGACGTGAGAACACAGCACATCCCACACTGCTCCATCCTCCCCAGCTCTGGTCTCCACCACATGTCACCTGTATGGCAGGGATGGGCTACTTGCAATTCCAAGGAAGTATTTCAGAGTGTCTACAGTGTTTCAGGTGAGGCTTCAGAAAAGGCCATTTCTAAGTCAGGAAAACTGAGCCTGAACATATTGTAAGGAATGCCAGAGCCAACACTTTGCCAAGGGGATCTAAATAGGAACAAACAGCAGCACCACACTGATTTCTTTTAAAAACCATTGCTTTGTTAAGACAGAAGACAAGGCTAAGCTTTCTTCCAGGCAAAATGACATCCTTACTTGGGAGACAAAGTGCCACGATTTCCCCCCTCGTTGAGCAGCTTATTCCTCCTATTACAGTATTTATCCAGGGTTTATTTGTGACCTACATTAAAAGCTGTAACAGCAGCAAAAATCAAATCTTCCTGCAGCAGCAGCAGGGCTGTTCATGTCCCGATTCCCTGGGATGTTGTCCTCACTGGGAACACACCTTGCTCAGCCCCCATGCCACCAGGTCTCCCAAGAAGGAAGGGAAACACCCTCACTCCTGCCTGAGGCTCCTCGAGGGGCACGTGAGCAGAACAGCCCCAGAAATCCCCCCAGCCCTTCCCCAGTAGCACTGCATGCCGTGGGTGAGCACACAGCTCTGCACTGCGCCTGCCTCCATCCACATTCCCACGGCCTGGAGACAGCCCTGTGTTGCCATAGAAACAGGATGATTTCAAAAAAGAAAATGGTAATGGAGACCCATGTAAGGAGCTTGCAGCCTGAGGCAGAGAAGGCTGCAGTAACACATACCAGATTTACATATACTGCATGGCCCAAATACTTATATGTACATGCAAGATGTACTTGCTACTCCGTGCTTCTTTCATATCCAATAAAATACACACTTTTTTTTTCTGTGCTGGGCATCTTTTCCATAAAGCATCCACAACTCAAAGAGGGAAGAAATATTCAGTATTTACAGGGATGCTTTCCAGCTGAGAGCCAGGTGCTTTCATACAAGTGAACTATGATGAACTCCTCCTTCCAATCCCCCAAGCAGTTCCTCCTTCTTTGTTCAGATTCAGCTCTTCTCCTCCTAAGGAGGTGGCATTTTAAGAACTTTCAAGCCTGTTATTAAATATTAAGTCCTCATCATCCTTCAGGTCCTGTTCAACTGATGATAAACCTCTGTTTTGGCTTATGGAGACAGCACCAAGCTGCAGGGTGAGACAGCGCTGGTTCTTTCAGACCCACTCCTTCCTGACACACTGCAGCACTGTTTGTATGGGGGGAAACAGTGTGGAAGAGCAGCCTGACAACTGTCACACACATCCCCTGCAGTCCCCATACTCATGAAGCTTTCACAGGCCTTCACAGCTCTGTGTGCAGCCCACTGTAGCTATCCCAACAGACCTGAGGTCGCCCTGTGTGGCATTCTCACAGTTCCCATCCATGAGCCTTCAGGACAGCCCAGAGTGTCTGTCAGTGCACCCTACCCGTGGCCCATGCTGTTAATATGGCTGGGTACCATAAGCAGGGCTTTGACTTCATCTTCAGCTCTGAGCGGGGCTGAAGCAGAGCATTCATTTATGGTCCCATAGAGTGAAAGCCAACCCCATCTGCCAACACATCCAGGGCTCGCTTGGCCATGCCATAAGGGCATCCTTATGGAAATAGAGCCATCCTATCCTTTAGCTCCACTACCCTACAGCACCACTGGGACACGGCACAACACTGAACACATCAGCAGTGTGGATGCAGTGTCCTGCATGAGAGCAGCTGTGCACAACACCTCCCATGAAGACACGGCTGTAGGGGTCTCCACACAGTCAGGACAAGGGATAACCTCCAAGTAAGGTGCCTACGCCACCGACTGCCAGTCTGCAAGCTTTATGAGTCACCTGGAAGAACCGAATCCAAAACTTTCCACTTACACCCACTCCTTGCTCAGTCGGCCCTAAAAATGCAGTTTCAGAAATGGAAAAGATCCTCTTGCTTGGTATTCCATAAATGAATATATTTAAAGCCTATTCTTGCAAACTGTCTGCTCATGTTTAAGCAGTCCCAGGATGACTCTGGAAGGTGTTACTTCAGGACCAACTGTCTCATCACTGCTTTTGAAGGCAGCAAGGAAATGGATAAAACCTGGAGGTCAAGTCAGGCACTGTCTGTTCTTACATTTTATCAGCGCACAATTTGTATTTTTATACTGCTAGTAAAAGCAAACTGTAAAATGAGTACATCATCTCTATGAAAGAGGATGACAGGACTACCAATGTATATCCAACCAAACAAAAAGAAAAATAAGGTGGGTTATTTAACACCAACCTGGTTGATTTCTCATGGGGAAACAGAGAAATACGTGACTGTTTCCCACAGCTGCTGGTGGCAGCAGGACACACCAATTCCCCTGTCTTACGTGTAATATCTTGTCCTTTTTAGGATTTTTTTTGTACCTTAAACAATCATTATGTTCAGTCATGTCCCTGTGAAAAAGCTACCAGGGAACCATACTGTGACATGAAACAAGGCCATGGTAAAAGTTAAAAGTGTGCCGTATTGGCTTTGGTTTTTGTTAACCTTTGGGATCACATTAAGTCTCAGAGATTGCACAAGTAGAAGCTGGGCCCGGTTCATGTTAATGGCACCACTGGCTCATATTCTTTTTACATTTCCAGGTACCAGAAGATGGGGACTTTCACATCAGATTGCAGCATTCAAGCCATCATCACCAAAACTTCAGCAGGTGGGTTGAGAGGTGGGCCTAAAGCATTTCTACCATGGGGCACAAACCCATACATCAATTCCCCACCAGCTCCCCTTTCATTTCCCTACACTCACCCACACGGACTGGAAACAAAGAGAGAGAAGAGCAAAGGAAGCGAGGGAAGAAAGCAGAAAGGCCTCTTACGGGGCAGAGATGTTAATACTTGTTTAAAGCAATGCAGAGGAGAAGGAGAGCCCCCACCACCTACTTCAGGCACCGAGTCCATGTCTTGCGCATGCGTGGAGACTCGCCCCAGGGCCTCGGTCGGCGTGCCTGCAGGCGAGTGGCTTTGCTGCACCAGATCAGGGAGATTGATGTGGCCTGCAAAGCCATTGCTGGCTGCGTGGCCAGAACGCTTTTTTTCACCAGAGGTCTGCAGAAACACAAGGCATGAGGAAGAAAGAGAAGGGAAAAAAAAAAAAAAAGAGAGAAAAAGAAGAGAAAACAACAAAACCAAGTTGTCTGCAGTCACCAGTTCCCTGAGCGAGAACAGGACAAGGACCCTCTCTGCTGTCTCCATCCCCATGCAATCTGGCAAGCAGCAAACCCCCCCAGGAGAAATAAAGACAGGGTTAATGACAAAGTCAATACAGAGTAATTAGCCACATTACAGCAAAAGGAGAAGCCTGATCATCGTTGTTTTGAGAAAAGGAACATAAGGCAGATTCTGCTCTTGCCACCATGGGTGCGAGCCCCATGGCTGCCCTGTGGCCAGCTCTCGTCCCACACTGCCACTAGCCACAGTGACAGCAGAATCTGTCCCCTTGATCAGCGTGAGCTTTAATGGCTTTTCACTGCTACGGCGGCGAGTAGCCTGACCGCAAATGCCAACAGTCCCCATTGCATGTTTCTTTAACCCAAAACAGCAGTGAACAGTGACAGCACCGCCCTCGCCTGCGGTGGCAGAGCTATTCACATCCTGCTCTGTGCACAAAATTCCCCGCAGCATCACCAGGAATCTATTGTCTGCAGAGAAAACCTCCCGGGGTGTTCTCAGGTGAATACTGACTACTGCTGCCCATGTCAAGCAAGCACTCAGCCATTCCAATACACTCCTCCTTTCAATCTCAACCTCATGTGAGGCAGGTGCTAGGAAACTTCTCCCTTCCCTGCCCATTGTTTTGAGGTATTTGCCATTCTGACGAACCCGGGTACAATGAGATTGTTGGAGAATTCTCCACCTACCAGGATTAGTGAAAAAATTCCTCTAAAACAGGCTCAGCAACTTATCGGTCTGCTCTGACAACATTAATCCATCAACTATTACCCCATCTTCCAAGCACCTCGCCATCCTGCCTGTGCAGGGTGGCACGCAAGCCTTTGCCCGAAGCCCCTGGAGGTCAGCAAGCCCTTCCTCTGGCTGTGACAGATGTGGTCTGAAGTACAGAGCGAGCACCCTGCATCACGGTCTGGGTGTCTTATAACATTCTTTCCCCCTAAAGAGATTCCCCCCCCGCTTATCTTTCCTGTGGCTTTTAAAACATTCCTGTAAGTCTTGGTCTAGCTGACTGCTTCACCGGTTTGGCACATTGCGGCTGCAATACAATCCGAGCTCATTTCAGCAATGCCTGACTTGTTTTCTTACTCAGCCTCTTCAGCGTTGCTGCCACAAGGATGTGCAGAGGGCCAACCAAGCTTCAGAGGTCTCTGCTCGGAACAGGTAAATGACAGTGAAGGACCAGGTGAGCTGTGCATTTCTGAACAGCAATAAACCTACAACAAACACTCTAAAACTTCTTTGGAAACCTTCCTTTCTTTCTTGTAACGATCTGCTACCTCTTTGTGTTTCCAATGGCATCACCAGCATGTTACAGGACAAAATGAAGAAACACTGGGGAAGGTCTTCCTCAACCAGCTGGACATACCTTCTCCTGCCTCTTTTTTTCAGTACCACCGATGAGAAATGACCTAGCTGTGCTGCTTTGTTAGCACTGTGCTTCCCAGGAGCTGGGAAGGTTGCGACAACAAGGAGACCTGGTCTATTAGAATATGGCAAAGGCACTGGGCCAAGATTTCTGAGTGGGAAAGCAGCAGCAGCAGCGGTGTCTGCAGTGTCTGGATTTGATGGAAGCTGCACTCAGCCTTCCAGCCAACTGGCTCAATCCTCCTGAGCAGCACTGGCTGCCTGCAGTCCCACATAACGCCTCCAAAACACCACATCTCCTGAACGCCTCCAACAGCTGTATGGTGGTAAAGGTTGCAAAGCCCTGGGGGAGCTTCGGGCCTGACTCCAAAAAAGCACTCTAAACCAAAGATAACTTCTGTTGCTTGGAGCTATTCTGGGACTACAGTAGAGTTGTTTACGTGAGCATTCACCCCATTGTGCTCCGGCATTACTATTCACTGCTGTTTGTAGTTCTGAGAAACATTTGCACTTGTCACATTTGCTGAGTGTAAATTGCATTAGGAGAGCACTAACAAGCACAATTTACTCAGTCATTTTGTGTTCCGGACACACAGCACTGTGAGTTGTTGTGCTTACATGGGCAAAACCTCCTGAAGATGCTCCATGGAAATCTTTGTTTTACAACTTACCTCCCTCACCATTAAAGTCCCTTCCCTTGAAATATTGCTAAATGTATCTGCATGGGAAGTCTCTAGACCGTGGGTTGTCACCATTCCCAGGTTGTATGGCTCATTGCTTCCAGGAATTCCTGTTGGTCTGAGGACAGAATAGAAAAGCATTAGTGACAGATACCTCCTTAGCTAAACTAGATGAAAAATCTTCCAATTCAGTATTATTTCTGGACAGGGTAAGGCTTTCTATCGCAGAAGAAGAAAAATTCGAAAACACAGCCACTTAAATGTCTGAAGAAATCGCTGATGTGGTCAAAAATACAGGCATACAGCACCAGGTCAGGAAGATGGATTACTCCCACTATTGTCAACTCGACTCGAGCAATGTATGGGGGTACCCAACCCACCACAGGACAACTCTCACAAACAGAGGGTGGATTTTGGCCACCTGCTTTGATCACCAGACCAGAAGCCTCATGTTACCAGGTCTGAGTTACACACCCCAGCTCCGCCTCGCAGCTTTCCACCATTATTCAGGTGAAGATGTAGTCTTAGCCCATGATTTAGCCCTGAAGGCATCAGAGAGAGAGGAAGAAAATAATTACAGGTCCCTTGTGTTAAAAGACTCTGAGAAAGAGAACATCATCCTGAGGCTGTTACCATTCTGGCATGGAACATACCCTGTCATTTTCAGATGAGATTTCGAGAAGTAAGAATAATTCTTGCAGTGGCAGGCAGACCTGGCTGCGGTGTTCCTTCCAGAAAGCTGCTTTGCAGCTGGCAATACACCAGCATTAATGAGGGTGCCTCTGCCACTCAAGCTGACACTGATAAGCATTAAGGCTTTGGTTCCCTCATTACTGCAGCAAAGCACTCCCTGTCGGTGGCTGATGCTGAGCAAGGCACCTGGACCTCTCCTCCAGCCCACCCGCAACTGGGCAAGCCTGACTCCAGGCAGACGTGCTCATGGTAAGGACACAGTGACCCCACTCTGCCATGCCTTGGCTTTCAGTTGTAACCATCAGAGGTTGGTTCTAGCAGTAACATTAGGACAAATTGTCTGGAGGAGCAATTCACAGTGTGGGTCTGATATCAGTCCACTTGAGAGATTAATGGGCTGTTTAATGCACCTCTTCTGTGCAGAAACATCATCAATCTCCTCCAAGGGACCCAGCTCCGAGATATGGAATGCTGGGAGCAGCTGAGTTTATTTTTGTGCTGGAAATTTACTCTCAAACATGTGAAATTTTAGGATTACCTCAGAGCGAATGTCACAGGCGGTGAGTTCCCACTGTACCTTATGATTTTACATTACTAACAGACAAGCAGATTACATATAGTTCAAACACAACCATAAGCAAATGACAAAGCTCCTAGATTGCCCTGTGACAGCTGGTATGAAGGTGTTGCTGACACACCAGTTTCTTTGCATTTAAGAGCCACACACACCATCAGTTGTTTGCCATCAGTATGAATGCACTCTCTAGCACATCTTCGCTCACATCACAACACAGCACCAGACATCACACAACAGCACACCCTGCTTCTCCAGCACTTCAGATTGCACCTCCTTCCTACCCTCTGCACTTCAATGCCACCAAAGAATGGGAAAATGACATGATTGTTCCACTTTCAGAAAAAAGAAAATTGAGGAAAAGGAGGCTATGTCAATTTTGAGACCATGCTGTGACTGAATGGAAGGTTCAAGTAGCCCCAAATTCCCAAATTTCAGCAGCATGCACTCTATAGGTCACCCTGCAAGAAACCCCTGGACCTCAGTGAGAGCTGGCAGGTACAGCCTAGAGAAGAGGGAGCTGGAGGGAACCACCACAGGCTTCTATACAGAAAAAGTATCTGCAGAGATGAAAGGAGTAAGCTCCTCCTGTAAGCTAGAGAGAAAAGCAACAAGCTTAAACTGCATCAGGGGAGACTGGATAACGTTGGAATAAAGAGCAGCGAAGCACTCAAGAAGGATGTTCAAGGAAGTAGAAAAGGGAGTAAAGATGGGTTATATGGAGATCATTCAGAAAGAGCAGGAAATGAGACGATCTCTCCCAGCCATCTAATGAAACATACCAAACACAGGAAAACTAAAGCTTGTATAGAAAAACAACCAACTACATCTGGATTGAACTCATGTTAACGTTCCCTTTGAGAAATGAGTGTAAAACCAAGCATCCGCTTTCTTTCCCCCCCACACACAGCTGTGCAGCTGAGCCCCTAGATTCCTGCACAGCCTTACATACAGAGCTGCTAACCTCTAGCTCACGTGCCAAAGAACACACCTGCCCCTGCTCAGACACAAGGGGCTTGCACGTCAACACACACCCCCTGGGGCATATTTGTGGATGGGATAGGGTGGACAGCACTGGGCTGGGGTGGACTTGGGGCACTCATCTCACTGCCATGTCTGTCATCCCATACACCCAGCTGCAAAGCATTCGGGGGCATTTTCGTTCCCTGGGTTCAAACTCAAGGTGTTTTGTGGAAAGATGGCAGTACAGATTAACCGCTTCTGATTAAACTCTTCTGCATGCAGCCCTAAGCTCCCTTTGTAAACGTGTGACTACCCACCCCACTGCTGCATATTCATGGCACCCCATTCCCTCCTGCCTTTCTCTGATGAATTCCACAAGTCTGACTTCTCTGCTTCTCCTGGAAGGAAGCTCCAACCCAGGAACATGAAACGGACCATGCTGCTACTGGTCCAGTCAAGGGATGAAGTATGGTACATCCCCATTGATTAGTAACCCACCTCATTAAGCAGGAGGGATGGAAATTAATCTATTAACATGCTAACAGCCCCTCAAGCCTTCCCACCACTCTGCTGTGAATTCAGAAGTGCAAGGAATCAAACCCCTGCTGCCATGACCTGGAACAGCAACACACTGGTGGAGGAGCCTCAGTGAACTCAGTCTGCACGAAGGCAGTTGTGTCTTGTGTATGTTGATGCTATGATTCCCTCCTCGCTCATCTAGTGAAATATTCAAAAGGAGAAGTGTCTGATAACCTATAAAAGGGACACAAATGTTCTATTACAGCCTGCTGACTTTTTACTTTCAGCATTTTAGCCTGCACAGGGACTGAACCAGTGACAGAAATCAATGACAAAAATCCCAGAACATTACGTGCTAATAATCCAAGCTCTAGTAGATGGTACTGGTCAGGCTACCAGATATCGTGCTTCATTATGGCTTGATCAGGAGCAAGACCAGGCTGAAGAGCAGACAGAGCGTCAAGCAGGTCTGTAGGCAGGAACAGGCCTGGGATTAATTTGGAATACAAGTTCAGTGAATGCGCAGTTAGAAAATCCAGTTTTCTCCATTAAATGCCTCTAATTCAGGTGAGGAGAAAGACACATCTGAGCAAACCACCCTCTGAAACCATGATGCTGCTCCCAGTGCCAGCCACTGAACACCAGTGTGCTCTGGATATGCCCCATACCACAGCTACTGCTCCTCCAGAGAAAGGCATGCTGTAGTGCCACAATTTCCCCCAAAACAAAGAGCTTCTTACATAAGCCTTGGGATGTCACTGACAGGCACGGTCCCATCCTGTGTCTCGTTTTCCCCGTCTTCCTCCTCTTCTTCGCTGCTCTCTGACTCCTCACTAGAGGAAGAGTAGTCTGTCACCTTCTTCAGAGGGCGATTGGTCTCTTCAATGCGCAGCTCCCTCAGTTCTTTGGCTAAGGCCGTCAGATCCTAAAGGGGATGGGGGCAACAAAACAGGAAATCGACAGCTATTACATCTGAAGTGAGAAGAAGGTCACACACATCTCTTCAAAAGCCAATGCTAACAGCACGAGCAACGAGAAATAGCTTTACAGAGTCATTACAAACATGAGACGAACGAAAGACAATGTTTGTAGCATGTAGCATTTATTAAACAAAACAAAACTGATTTATGCTCACTGAAAAATCAATAGCCAACCTCTTCTTTTTCTGTTTGGAACGTGTATGTGCATATAGATACACACACTTATATGTATATACACGACAAAATTATATTTGTTGGAAAAGGTGATGTTCAGTCACCATCATAGTAAACTGGAAAACGTCATTTCAAAGATTGGCTTGGAGAATTTCCCCTGCAGGGTTTTCTTTTCCTTCAAACTTCTCAAAGAGAGCCCAGAATTGTATTTATTCTGTAATAAATGCATTTGGGAAGGAAGCAATGACAGCGTCTTCCATGGAGTGGTGCAATCCCCAAGTCAAGAGCTGCTTCAGTGAGGAGTCTGGGCTGCCAGGCGGCTGCGAGTCGCGGTGCGGGGCGCCCAGGGGAGGTGCCCGGCTCAGCGCAGCGCCCTGTGCAGCCAGACTTCTGAGTCATTGCTCTGAGTCAGCCACACGACCGAAAAAAAAAAAAGAATAGATGCAATCGTTCAAAGAAAAAAATAAAACAAAAAATTCCTCAGCGGGAACCATTAAGCACTTTATGTGAGATGTGACAGCCTACAAGCTAGGGGAAAAAAAGCCTTGAAACGAGAAAAAGATGGGAGCAGTCCCAAAACCTAGCAGTAATTTTTCAGTTTACCATGACTTTGATGAGGCCTCAGACCCGACAGTCATATCAAATAGACACCGCTATTTAAAAACAAGGAACATTGCAGGCACCGTGTAGAAAATAGACTTTTTGTTATCTTACATGCTTTTATAGCAATGCAGGGGGAAGCAGTAGGGCAAAAAAGCATGAGAGCTCTAATTAGAATGGGTTAGAGTACTCTGTTGCACAAAACATGCACATGACGAACAAAGCATCGCGATTGTCAGTCTTACCATTTCTCCCTATATTAGTGACCGAGGTAGCCATCAGTGCATTCGGTCAGAGATAAAGGATTAGGGAGAAAGAAACTCATTGAAAAATACTAAATTCCACAATCGTTTTATGGCCACATTCTCTCGTTACTGCGCGCCACACATTTCCAGTTTACCGTTCCAGCTGGGCGACTACAGCACTATTAATTACGGTTGCAAAGGGAGCTCTTAAAATCTATCCCGTCGACATGTGGAGAGGACGATGAAAAGCTTCTATGGCTGAGATGGAAACCCAGTTTGTTTTTAATCATATTTTGCAAGCAATTTGTACTTGGCCGTTATTAAGGACATAACAAACTCTGCTGTGCCATTAGACCCCAAAGTGAAGCGCTCGTAGCTTCAGGTGGAGCAATCATTTATCCCCGTTCTATATACATCAAACAAAATGCTTTACTGACATTTAAATTTGCTCTCGAGCCCCACTGAATTGGGTCTGGGGCAAAGAGCAGCTCTCAGAACCAAACCCTGACACTGGTGGTGATGGAGCACCATGGGAGGTGCCCACCTTTGGTGGCGGTGGGACAGCGGGCCGCACCCCTGCATTCTGCTCCCAGTTGTGCCCTGCCCTGGGCACCCATGGGGCCTGGGAACCCAAACTGGGTTCTGGCCGTGTGTGAGAACATCTTTGCTGTTGTGTTGGCTGTGCTGGCTATACCAAGCCTGCTTGCCCTCCCTCTCCAGCACTGAAGTGTTTTCCACATGGCAAGAGAAGAAAAGTGAGGAGGAATGGACATCTTCTGTGCAAACATATTTCTAAAGTGCCTTATTTTACCTATGAGAAACTGCTCAGAAATTCAGTCCACGCTAAAGTGTGTGGTGCTGGTTGATAACTAGGATTAAAGGTGTGCTTCAAAGCCCACTGACACAGAGAAGAGACCCCCAGGGACAAGAGAGAGCTCTGCATCACACCCACGGATATCAGGACACGAAAAAAGGTAATGACAGAAATTAGGATCAACCTATGCAGCAGATACCCATAATGGGTGTTACATATCTGCAAATCCAAACGCTCTCTGTAACTTTAAAGGAAGGCTCTTTATCATGATTAAAGGGAGAATGTGGTATTTAAAGAGTTTATTTTTGATGCCAATATGTTTGGGATTGAAATACAGTCAAATCTGCAGTCATGACAACTAATTACTTTAATTAAGGCTGCAGCAGCTTCTATGACATTATTGTTTCAGTGAAAATTTCAACAGCTAAACAATGTTCTCTGTTTAGAGTACAAAGTATGCCCTTTGTTGAGCACTTCCCTTTGCTTTGGATTAAAGCTTTTTCCACTTTGGAATGGACTTTAAGAGAAGAGTGTGTAAGAGCCTCTTAAAATTGCAATCAGATCTGCTGCATTGTGGGAGTAGCGCTAAGCCCTGCCCTATCACATGGATGGACCACGAAAACCACTTCTGTGCACCTTCCACTCAATGTGCACAGAGGCAGCTCCCTGCCAGCACAAGGGCAGTGCCTAGCCAGCTTGGTGGTGCACCCCAAATCCACCTGTGGGGCATCCCGGGCTGCACACAGAGCCTGATGTCCTCCAGGTGCCTCCTCTCAGCGCAGACCTTATCACCAAACAGGGTGGGATTGCTCAGAGTAAGGGTTGCACTCAGCAGCATCACAACACAAGTGAAGAGTCCCAAACCAAGCTCACCACCTCTGCAAGGCTGAAAAGCCACGGTGTGCTGAAACCCTTCTGTCGGGCTGACAAACGGACATACTCTTCGGTCATCATTAGGAGAGAGCCAAGTATTTTTAAAATCAGCTTAATTAGTTCTTAATAACTAATTTGGAAGCTCTAATAGCAACAATACTCCCAGACAATACCGTCAGATAACTCATAGTTCCCAGTTAGAGCTTTGCCTCGGGATGGTTAATTCTTTGATGCTATCATGTTCTTTAGATAATGAGCACTTTGTAGGATTAAATGGCTTCTCCGAGTTGCTCTTGGACCAAAAACCATCTGACAATTAGAAATAAAGTGTTCTGTAGCTCCACATCTGTTTGAAATGTTATTATTGAAGGTGGCATGATATGTTAAGTTAGCAGTATCAGTGCTCTTTAATTACTTTTAATTGCAAAGATGTCTTTAGATTTAATATTTGCTGGAATCAAGTCAGATTGGTTTCCAAAATCATATAGCTCGTTTAATTTGAATTTAGCATGCATGCTGCCTTCCTCACACTGACTGACGTGCTTTCTTCTCAAGAAAGCACCTCATTAAACATGAAGCATTGCTCATTTTTTATCCAGAAGAACAAGTTAACTAACCAGCACGCTCCCCTCCTCCTTTTCTATTATTTTTCTATCAGCTTGGAAGCTGATCTACCATCCACACAGGGTAGAACAGATTCAAACCACCTTCTAGTGATGCTCAGCATGGAGCAGGATCTGGCCCTCGCTTTATACGATGGAGCTGCTAGTAATGACCTGCTCTTTTAACAGGG
The DNA here is from genome assembly GCA_028571105.1 of Tragopan temminckii. Taxonomy (NCBI): domain Eukaryota; kingdom Metazoa; phylum Chordata; class Aves; order Galliformes; family Phasianidae; genus Tragopan; species Tragopan temminckii. Next base: position 15,903,152 of record JAOWBP010004023.1, on the reverse strand, counting down.
CATCACTGTCTCACACTCCGAACGCTTTTCTTTCCTTCCCTCCTCCCTTCCCTCCACCTTCTGTTATTTCTAAACACTCAGAAGAAAACCTCAATGTAGGAAGAATAAACAAAAGCACCCAAAACCCTTCTCATGGGCTGGTGATGGCTGTGTCCCACCTACGCCGCAGGGTGAGACTCCCAGTCATACAAACCACGACAGCTCCCTCACTCCCTCAGTGCAGCTGATGGTCTGGTTTCTAACAGTGAATTATTCACCGGATTCACTGCTCTGTTTTCCTCTACTTGCCAAGTGCCTTCGCTTGAATTGGGCCTAAACTGCATTTCAAATATAGCTCAATCTGCCCACTGAACTCAGCAGGCTCCGGCGGGCTGTAGCTGGGAGCAGAATCTGACGTGCGGCTCAGTCTGTCCAGATCCCCTCCACTGACACAAGAAAACTCCGTTCTTGGTCTCTATAAAAATGCAGAACAATGGTAGCAGGAGCTGCTGAGAGCACAAAGGTTCACACAGACCTGGCCTCCTCTCACACCATCTGCCAGTGGGTTCCGCACAGCCTGTGGGCAGGCAGGACGCACTGACAGCTCCATCCCCTCCCCGCGGGCAGGCTCGCTGTGCCCACCAACATCTCCAACCTGACCCAACACATGGCATTATCACCTTTTTGAATGGCAGCACCAAGAAAACCCGGTTTGATATTAAGCGCTAGCTAGGCAACCTCGCATTGGCATGACCCGCTGAGAAAAGATATCACTAACCTCATCTATAGCTTTCTTATAGCTCTGTGAGTAAGGGAAGATTAATCAGCATCAGAGGAAACAGATCGGGACAGGAAAAAGCCAGAGGAAGGGCAAGCAGGTTAGAAATAAAATTAGAATTGTTAGCTCAATGCTGCGGAGTGTAAAGAAAGAACAACATCAGCAAAACATTAATACATATTATAAAAGAGAAGCAGTAGAAATTCACTTTGTTATTAGGCTGACTCTGAAGTTTTAAAATACAAGTGTCAACAACGTGAAACCAAAAAGAAACACTTTGGATGAGATTTTGCTGGGCCTTTGCTAGCAGTAATGACACAGGAGTGTACAGAAAGCAGTACCCAGCTGGCTTTTGAGCTGTGAAGGCTGTCAGGGCCGCTCACTCAGCCTTCCAGAGCAGGAGCATCCCTTGGGCCGCTGCGGGGCACCATGCAGTACGGAACACAACAATGTGCCAGAGGCAGACACTGGGCCCAATCTAGCAAAGCGCTTAAGCATCTGCTTAGTTTGAAAACACAGGCTTAAGTGCTTTTCCCTAGACTTGGGTTCCTGATCAAACTCATGCACTCTCTTAAAGCATTCCAATCTCCCACAGGCTCTTGCCATACCGCCGCTTTCGAGTCTCTCAGCAGGAGGAGCAGTGGTATTAGCCTCTTTTTTGGGGTCCCCACAGCTGCACTACTGCACTGGCCGGACACCTGGCCAATCCGACTGGCAACATTCCTGCAGGGAATAAGTTAAGACTCACAGCGGGTCGGCTTGGTCGCGTCACATCTCGGTTGTCTTCCTGCTTGATCTTAGGGGGCTCGTGGGAGAGCACGGGTGAGCCTTCGGGTTTGACGTTTCCTGGGCAAAAGGGAAACAAAGAGAGAGGGAAACTAAATCTCTGACAGGGATGCAAAGTGCACGCTGGTCGGGGCACTGCCTGCTGCACACGCGGCTCCCAGCCCTGTGCAATGGTGGGTACAGGGGAGCTTCATCATCCTCCTGCTCGCACACGGGCACTGCAGCCTCTCCTGAGCTATTGCTTGTTACAAGCAGGAAAACCATGGTAAAACTAGAGAAGGACATCTCAAGCTTGGATCTCCTACTAACAGGCACTTTCTACTCAACTAATGAAGTCTCCCTGTCTTGCTTCTGTTGTCTCAAAATATCCCCCTGCTCCTCTCTGTCTGGCTGTTGCTGCAATAAGTCTCCTTCCATCCAGCAACAGAATTAAAGCCCAGCTCAGGCTCCATGCACAGCCTGCTCTCAGCACTGCTGCCTTTCTTCTTGCTACCAAAGAAACAAATTCACTCCGCAAAAAGGCATGTGATAAATTAAAAGCTCTGCAGCACCTGACACTGCTAGGATATTATTCGTCACAGGATTCCTCATTAGCAAAAACTAAAACAAACAGAAAAGGACAATCAGTGATAAATTACTTTTACTGACTACCTAGAGAAGTGATTATTTCAACAAAAGACATGTCATCTTACAGTCAGGTCATAAAAAATTCAAAGCATGGAAGCAACATTTGTTTTAATGCGCCCCAGTTCTGTGGATTTATATTCCAGAGCTGTGACAAAAATGTAGATAAACGGGCTGTCTGTACTGTAGCAACTCCTAGTGAGATTAAATGGGAGAGCAGAAAATCTTTAAGAATGGCTCCGTGATGACAGGAAACAATTCAACTAGAAACATAAACCCAGTGTAAACACAGTTCCCTTCTGAAAGCATTTTAGGGAAAGCAGCTTCCAGGCTGATTTATTCCTCTGCTCCCACCTCACTTTTTGCACAAAGATGAAGATCAAAACCAAAGAAAGATACACCCATGCAATGTGGAAACGCATTCCCAAGAAACTGGCATGATGTGAACTTGGGTCAATGAAGAGAGAAAACCGGATCTCATTTTTTTTTTCATCCTACAGCACAAACGTTGTCTTCTTTTACACCAATTACTCATCAATGCAGTACTTTGGTAGAGCAAGGCAGCACTGTGCTGCCATCAGCATGCAGCAGTACCTTCAGCAGCGTCTAGGCAGAAGGCAGTGCTGGCATCTTCGTTTACAGTTAGTCAAAGAAGTACATCAGAAATGAGGAATCCCTTGATTTTTTTAAGGGACATCTGACAGAAAAAGCCACCTCACCTCTGACTCTGTTGCGCTCGCTGGAGCCAGCCTGGGAGCCCGGCTGGGAGCCGCCCTGGGAGCTGGGCTGTGAGCTGGGCGTGCTGGAGCTGGAGGAGCTGCCACTGCTGGTCCTCTGCAGAGGGCTCTCAATGATGGGCTCCGTCCTCCTCAGGTCTGGATTGCTGCGGGAGCACAAACAAGACTGCATCAGGGAGGCCACAGGGGCTTCAGGGCCATCCCCAGCTGCCAGGCAGTTGCATGGTCAGAAGACAGTTTTTCTGCTGGATTGGACAGGGCTGAAGTCTTCTCTTGTGCAACTACTGATCCTGTAAGCCCTACTGAAATCCATGGCAGCTTGAGGGACAGCAGAACAAGGGACCCAACACCTTTACAGAGCTGAATCACAGCCATGAAGAAGCAAACATCTAGAGCAGTTTTATATTCTCGCCAAAAATTCAAAGCTGCTTTGCTTCAAACTCCTCTTCAGCCCATACAGGTACAATGCTGGAACTACCTGAATTAATTACCAATATCCAGTATAAAAGCAGGAATTTGCAAATGGCTGCTAATCAGCTATTTTTTTCTTAAGCAAGTATCTCAAATTTGCAACAAGGCCGCAGATCACTTTTGCCACTTATGCACGCTTCAGGAGTTCGATGGCTTCACTTCACACTTACACAAGTTACCCACTTCCAGCACTTTCTTCCTTGATTTCTTTCCCCCCTGTGCACATACAGAAGTCTTGAAGAAAATGCCTCCTTGACACACAGTGACTAATATCTCTCATGGTATCAGAAGCCTTTAGGAAATTTAACTCTTATTTGGCACTGAGTTGACACGTTCGTGCAGAGTTATGCAATTCGTTTTTATGTAATATTTCTGTTAAATGTTCTTATTATTCAAAGTCTCATTAAAAATGTACAGAAAATTTTCTCCACTGAGTTCACTTAGGACCTCGTGGACATACAAATCCCACTGTACTGCTGCCATGCTGTACAATGCAGCTGCACTCAGAGCTCTGAACACGAAGAACAAAGCACGCAGTGTGTGCACACTGCATCACTCAGAGCTTTCAGAGAATGACCAGAATGGTGCAAAATGGATGGACTGTGCAAAGCCATCACTGGGTTGCTGGCAGAATCGTTTGGACACTGTTTAGCATGAACAGTATATAAAATCATTGCCTGTCATTTTGTATCGACACAGGCATGTATTATAGTGAGCAGAGCAAGAGCATACCCCTCTGTGCCTGGAAATGCCCCCCAGTTGTTCCAACAGGGTAACAAAGAACAGAAAGCATATTTTTACAGCATTTACGTAGGAAGGTAATTAAGGAATTAAGAGCAAACAGTAGAGGTGTTTAGAAAGGAAAATTAGAGAAATGGTACTTTATTGCGAGAGAAATGAAATGTGAAATCATTTCACTGAACACTTAGTTTAATGGACAGGGCAGCATCCTAATCACTTTCAATTTTCATCAAACTGATGTCTTCCAGCTCATGCTGTACAGCTGGCATATCCTCAGCTCAATTAACTCATGAGATGGACTTGCAAACTTTGGCAATCAATATATTACCTGCACCCACCAGGACTGGGATGGGGGGACTGTGGGAACATAAGGTGACCTTCAGCTTGACTTTTGCAGTCTCAAACTTATTTTTCTCTTCAATGCCATCACATAATAGGACTACTCAATCCAACATAACACCAGATTTTATGCTGTCCTTCAGGCAGCTTATTAAAAGAACAACGTTCTCAGGAAAACAAAATGCTTCAGCCTTGAGCAATATCCATGATATGAATGTTTTTTAATTTAAGAATAGAACAACAAAAAAGATATTTTCTCCTTCTGCTACCCCTGCAAGCTACTTGAGGCTGCTGCTGGCAGGCTTGCTGATACACAATGCAGGCTTTGTGCTCCATCATGCAAGGCTACATACAACACACTTATCCTGTTCAAGGTTTACAGATCAGCCCACAATGCTCTGCAAATCAGAGCCAAGTTTTTCCATGACTAAGCTATGTTTTTTCAATCCCATTCTGAGAAGAGCCTGTTAACTTCTCTGTTCATTAAACATGTTCGGGGATGGCTCTGCCGTGGATTTCCCTATCCTTCCTCAGTGCTGGGAGAGTGACCCTCCAGAATGTACTCCGCAACGTACCTGACCTAAATGTGGTAAGAGGAAGTGGGGAAGAAGCTTCAGAGTCTTCTCTGTCCTTCTCAGTGACATTTCAATGTCATGGACATGGGAGGTGGGAAAAGATCTTACTCCCAGAAAGCCAAAATGAATTTATCCCTTGACCCATGCCAGAAGGTCCAGCTCTCAACAAAAAGTCTCAGTGCCTGTTCCTTGGTCACACTGCTCAGTCATTATTCGTAAAAAGCTGATGAGTAGGAAATTTATGGTATGTATTATTGTGATCTCCCCACTGGCTTACAACTACATGGGCTCCTTTGTGGGCAAGAAGTGATGCCTGGACAGCCCAAATCTTCTTCAACTCAAGAGAATGGTCAAATTCCCATTAGATTTCAAAGCAACAGACACAGCAACCAGATACAAACCCTACAATGCCTAGGAACATCTTACAGTTAGCTCAAAGGGAGAAAAACCCATGGGACTCTTACAATTGCACAGCTTTTAACACAAAACACTGATGCAAACCTAGCTCACCACAGCTACAACAAAAACATTGCAAAACTTTTGTTTTCTGCTAGCTGGCCAAAGGAAGGCTGAAGCGTAGCAATGATGCAGGCATCCTACCAGCCCAGCGGGACCTGCTTGGGCTCTCAGCCAGGTGACTGCAGGAAGAACCAGCACAGGATCACCACTGTCTGTCACACGGTGCTGACCGTACCTTGCCCGGATGGGCTGGGAGCCCAGCCTGGGTCCTAGGGCACTGCCATTGCCTGGGGAGTTCTTCCTTGCCAGCGCCGGGGATATGGAAGTGGTTCGTTGAGGCACCTGGGAAAGAAGGGAGACATTCATCACCAACCAAGGCCAGGGCAGGCTGCTGCTCACACATCCGAGAGACTGGCCTTCGGCATTTCCATAAGACCTGATTTATGTCTGATTTCCCACTGGTGCAGTATTTACTGCACAATTATAAACTATCAAGCTCTCAGCTCTGACCAGACACAGCTTGAGCCAGAAGGGAGGTGCTGAGGAGCAGCGCACTGCAGCCCTGCTGCCCACAGTAAGTGCCTTCTCCAGAGGCTGAACGCATGCATGCACATAGAGATGGTCTACGCCTAACAAAACCCAGAAGTCACTCTGAAGGTAAAATTCAGACTTAAGCATTTTGGCACTCACAGTGGGGAGTTTAGAGTCTCTAGTTCAGATGTAACACATGCCAGCAAGGAGAAAATGTTGACTGATGGACAAATGAGGATTGGTAGCAGGAAGGTCCAAACAGAGCCATCTAAGGCTCTCACTCCAACCAGACGGCCCCTTCTGCCAAGCCAAGCCTGCTGGCTGTCAGGTGCTCTAGGTACGACAGCTCATGGCAAACATAGCCTCTGGAAACCCCAACCACAGCCTAGGTTTGGTACAGCTCCTAACCCCAGACACATGGACCACACCTGGGAGCTCGGACATCGCTGTGGCATCACCCAGGTGCTAGAGGCCAGCAAGGAGAGGCACGGCAATACTCACCAGGTACAGGCAAGGCCAAGGGCTCAGCAAAAAGAATTAAGGATTTTTATGGAGAACAGACACACAGTTATGTTAGACAAGCTAAAAAGACTTAGGGAGAGAGAGCTCTGTATGCTGCAGCACAACCAGCTACAACACATGCCTTTAGAAAGCCACCTCTGCTCTGGACAGGTCACTTGGCAGTCAGGGCCCTGCAGCTTCTGTTACCTTCCTCTGAAGCATCCAGTCACAAACACTGGCAGAAACAAGACCCTGGACCACAGAGGCTGCCGGCCCCATCTCACGTGGCAATCCTTTTGTTCCCAGTGAGAAACACACCAAAGTGGTTTCAGTCGGTAAAACGTGAAGCCAGACTCCTTGCGAGTATGACTGCCAATGTGACAGCCCCAAGTGTGAAATACCGCTCGGTCTGGAGACCTTTCCACAGTCCCTACTTTCTCATCTCAGGGGAGATACACCGCGTGGTGTCCAAAACCAACTCCTTTCCAAAGACCCCCTCAGCAGTGCATTACTGCAATCAGAAGAGACGCTATTCTGAAAAGTCTGAAGGCGAAAGCAGCACCGCACACTGCTGTTTTCAATCTAACCATTCTCAAACTGCGAGGGACTTTTAAAAATTGGGTTAAAAATGTTAGTTACCCTTCTGCACTACTGAGGAGCAAGGCATGAGAAAACTGGAGCCGTTGGCTTGCTTTTCCTTTTGTCCCAGCACTGATGCACCTTATCCCTTGCTAGTACACAAAACAGGAATGGTATTACCACCATACAACACACTGCCATAAATCCCTTGCACAGAGGCTTTCCTGGTATCTGGTCTTTTGATGGAAGCCACTTGCTTGCTACTATACAGAAAAACTGCCTCTCAATCACAGACAAATACTATCTGCCTCACTGTCACATCAATTTGTAATAATTTTTTCCTCTCAAAAAATCCTCCAGGCTAAGAGCTGATTAACTATAAGGGGAATTCTAACTGCCAAGTTGCAATTCGTTCAAAATGAAGGTGTATAAACAATGCAATTGAAAAACTGAGCCAGAAGACTCTTAATTAAAGAGGTACTGCCAGATACTGCCATCATGTCAATGAAGGTACAGAGCTGCTGGAGCCCTTACAGGTCTTCCATCAAATATTGATTGCAACAGGAGGCACGATGCTGGACCAAAAGGACCCTTGTTATTGAGCATGACAAATTTTATGATCCTATAATTCTATTTAAACAGAAGGTTGTTTTTTTTTTTTCCTAGGGCAAGGAGAAATTGATTTGTTTTGGCTTTGGTCCGGGCTCAAGAACTTTCTTTGCTGGAGGGCAATGCTATATTGCAGTGCTGTGCGTGCACCCAAAAGCAGCTCCCAGTGTCTCTGCAGCTCATGCAAAATCTACAGGGTCAATCCTGCTGCAGAGCACAGGGGTGAGCTTGGCCAGAGGTGCTGAGCACAGCGCCAAAGCACAGCTCCACTGGCTGGCAAAGAGGACTGGTGTCAGCCCAGTTCTGCAGGGACCAGCTCTGGGATGGCCTCTTAGATGTGCTGAAAGCGAGGAGCAATAGTGTTACCTTTGGTGGAATGTCTTCCTCCTGCCGTAACCAAGAACTTCGGTCAAACTTTTCAATGCGAGGGGGCAGAGGAGGGTTTTCTGAGGTGGGGTCCGAGTTCTGCCTTGGCATCTCAGTGCGGTGAGAGGTCACCGTCAGAGCCTCCTGAAACCCAGCCATCCCCTTTGCAGGCTGTTCATGCAGTGACTGAGACCCAGACAAGGAGCTTCCTTGGGATTTCACAGTGACCAGATGTGGAATCTAAGCACCAAGTCAAAACAGAACTATCAGTACAAAATGGAAAAAAAAAGCGGATCAAAAAGAGAAAAATCAAAAATTTGATTTTTAGAAGAAAAAAAAATGATTAGCACTTTGGATGCACTAAAAAAGCCCCCTTGGTTGAGATCAGCACTGCCTTGGTTTCAGGGACTTCTGACTTACATCACTTCAATGCAAGAACTGTTAAAAATCATGCTCAGCATTTGGAAATGGGGAAATGCTGCAGTCCGAGCCACGTCTCAGCTCTGCACAGGCACTGGGACACGGCATTTACTGACAGCAGCACTGAAGGAGTGCAGGCAGGGTGCCCCAGGCAGCTCACACACATGAAACAAGGCCATGCACGCCCTGGGCTGCACCCACCATGAGCCCAGTGTCAAGCTCCTACACCTGGTAACTTTAGGGTTGCGCTAATGATGTTTGGCATGAAATTTCCTTATTAAGGATAATAAATAAAAAAAGAGAAACAATAGTAAATAATAGTTACAAAAAAGAAAAAAAGAGAAAAAAAAAAAGCTTCAGGAATTCCGAGGCATAAATGGCTTAAAAATAAATCTTGACGCATGAGTTTCTATAAGGCTACAAATCCCATCCCTTAGATCAGGTCTACAGATCTAAGGCTTATGAGTGAATGAAAGGAATGCTGACATCTGGTTTGGAAAATCAGAAACATTCACAGCAGTTGAGTTTATGAAATCAGAGATTCTTCCCAGAACCCTGCGATATCTACAACGACCTTCTCCTTGCTACAGCAGATTTGCAATTAGTATTTCAGGGTAAATGTGACATTTTTACATACATGCCTATTTATGCATGGACATGCATGCACATGTGTACAGACACACATATTTACATGGATCTCTGAGTTTCAAGCAGCTTTTTCACTGGTATTTTATTGTCAAACAAAAGCCTTTATAGCTGTTGACAATATTGGTCACCAAAAAAATCACTGAAAAATATTTCCAGGCTTAAAATTAGGAAATGTCTGGTTAATCAGAGACATCACTGAGAAGTCTGCAAAGTGGAGTTTTACCCACTTCCCAATGCCTATGATGCATACAGAATGCATATTCATTGGAGAAGAAAGAGCTTTCCATTTAAGGGCTTTCCAGCATGTGTTTTGTTTGCAGTCGCTGCTGTACTGCTGACTTACAGGAGCACATACTCCATGTAGATGGCCCTTTATTTCCACGTTTTCCCATAGAAAGCCCACCTGAGTGTGGAGGAAAGGCTCTGTACTCCCTGAAACAAGCCTGCTCAAGTCTGCACATCTGCAGAGGCACTTCCATTGACCAACTCAGAGCCAGCACTGATACTCCACCAACTTGCTGCAGAAGCCTACTAACAGACCTTGCAACTAGGGTAACTTAAAAGCACAATTCTCCTCCACTGTAATGGTCATGGTGGTCTATGCCTTCTCCAGAAGTGTTTGTGACTGATGTTAACTCGATGGAAAAAAGAAACAAAACCCCCAAACTGAAGTGACAAAGAAATTAAAACCTCCTTCTGATGATGCCCAGCATCAAAATGCCCTGGGTTTTTGTACCAAGCACTGTGGTTTCAGTCCTTTAATAAAACAGATTCAAAGAGGAAGAGAGCAACTGCTGCACTGGACCAGACCAGCAGTTCCTCTCAGTCCTCCAGCTTGTTTCTGGCAGTAACCAGGACCTGATGCTTCAAAGGAAGGTATTAACCAGCGTGATGTTTCTAACACATGAAGGTGACGAGGATCAACTCATGAATGCAGATGCTGCTCTACCTCACAAATACGCTTCAGGCTAAGACATCACAGAGCAAGAAACTATTTTAATACTACTTTTCCTTTTACCTGATCAGCACCCCCGGCATCCTGGGTGCTGTATGGGCATCAGTTAGGGGAAGCACCATTACCTGCGGGTCCACGGGTCTGAGCAGGGGTGGGGTCCGCGCTGGCTGCACACTGCTGATACTAAAGGACTCTGAGCGAGGAGGCAGGTTGGGGTCTGAAATCCTGTTGGCCACCTTGTGTGGCATCGCCGGCGAGCTCTGACGGTTGAGTCGGGAGCGCTCCTCCACCTGCAGTAGGAGGGGGTGACACTGACTGGTTATTTGATGAATTGTGGTTGCTTGGTTTATATGAAAAACTCATCTTCGATTTGAAGAAATGGTTCCATGGGGCACTGGGTTTTTATATGGGCACAGACTGGGGTCCCTGTGGTCCTGCTACATTCACCTGAAGCTGAACACAGCTCAGCTCCCACAGGACGCTGTTGCAGGCAATCAATACCATCAGGAAACCTAAAAGGAACCTCCAGCTTCTAAAAGGTAAGGAAGTCCCATAAAGAGCCATTTTAAACTGAAAGCTGAGGTATGCAAATCTATAGGAAGCTCTTTACTCTTTAGATATATCTGGGTATTGTATGACTAGGGGACTCCTGATACCCAGCAGATTGTGCAAATAATGCATTTTAAAGACTCCAAAATGACTATTTGTATTTCACGTGCATAATTCATTTCTGAGCGTGAAATGGAAAATTAAAGCTCCAGGACGAGGCAGCATGCCTCAGAGAAGTGTTTCCACATTTGTTTCTTATTTCTTCTTTAGTCTATCTGTAAGCCAGGGGACCCTTCTCCTTCACTACTATGAGCACCATGAGGACTGCTTCTGTTTGATCTGAATAAAAGAATAAACATGGCAGCCAGAAAATGGCTGGCTTTGATCTGAATTTACTGAGTCTGGCACCTTGTCATGTACAGAAGGAAAAAACCTTCCATCACTGATACAGAGATAAAAACAAAGCCCAATGCTCTCAGCAAATCTTGATGGAAACACAGTGTCTTCAGGTAGCCCAGATAAGCGTGCAATCTGGGTAATGCCACAATTAGACCGTATGCATTGATATTCATACACTGTATGCTATGCAGAATTTTGATTCCTCAAACAGAGATCTGACGTATAGTTTCATTTACATGTCATTAATGTGTTAAATACCCTTAGCATGTCTTAATTATCCCAGTTACAATGTCATGTTGAAAAGCGATCCATGGAACAAGCTAGCTTGGAAAGAACCACAGCTCTTCTCTAAGCAAATATTCATGAAACAAAAAGCAGAATTATATATTGATAAAATGAATCTTTTCCACTTTCAAATGCCAAGCAAGAGAAAGAGTAAAATTCAGGTAAAAAGTGTTACAGATGCTTTCTTTCCTAGCTCTGTGTGACCAGCTGGGCCATTGCTGTGTCCCAAGAGGATATCACAGCTTCCCCCAGGCACTGCCCACCTATGTTCAGAGGCAGGGCACAGCTCAGTTCAGTGATGCCCATGGGAGCAGACACAAAGACAGACAGCAGAGTAGAGCGGAAAGGAGAACTTCCTCTGAACAAGGGAGCAGCAGCATGAATGCTGGGCTGAAGGCTCAGTCCAGCAATCCGCTTATCAGCCAATCTTGGCACACACAGCAACAGCTGAAGACAGTGCCATTGGTATGTCCTCTGGCTGCTTGCAGGAGCTCTCCAGCACAATGCCCAGCCATAATGTGTGGCTGATTTTGGAGGACTTCAAAGCTTGTGTGGGGGAGAAGGCAGGAGAGTAATGAAATGGAGATGATTGTGTACCGGGAAGGAGAAAGGCGCTTGGTTTTCCCACCGCCAAGCCTACTTGACAGCACTTTGTTTCACCAGCTCAGCGGACGAAGCTCTTGGGACTCTCCAGTTGTGTTGTATGGAGCTTTATCAACTTCACCATTAAGCAGAGGGAGAAAAAAGCATCATTCTGCAGTGCTGAGCTCTGTAGGAATTCATCATCACTCCAGTTCCAGCTATCTGCTGTATAACTCAAGATCCTCTTCCAATAGGAAACATCCCTAGTAGCTGTCGCACAGGCTCCAGTGGAAGCTGCTGTTTTAACATGCAGCTTCAAAGCATGAGAAGAACAAAAGCCACAGGGACAGATGGAGGAGCTCAGGCATGCTGGTTTGCCGCAGAGAACAGCCTGGCTTGTGCTGGGCCCCTAAAGGCTGTGTGGTGGGAAAGCACTGCAGGGCCAGGCCATTGCTTGGAAAATGTCTGACTGAACATGTCCCCCTTATGCATGGTCATGCATGGCATGTATTGGCCAAAACCTGCCCTTCAGCTGAACATGCTGCAAGTACTCTGTCACTGAGAAATTAGCTATCTGCATTACTTTGATCAGCAAATGCTCGCCCATAACAGAACAGTCAGTAATGGAGACAGATGCCAATTAGAGTAACACTGCTTACAGTGCTGATACGATGTCCCTGGCTGGATCATCAGAGGGTCCCAACATGATGTCTGAAATGGCCCAGCTAGTCCTTAATTACAAGGAGAGATCTGTGTGGGTAAGCAGGCCAGACCTGGGACAGAACTCAAGCTACATCCCAAGTTAACTTCCAGTGGATAATCCTTCACACCTGCAAGAAGAAGGGATGACAGCAGATGAGGATGTGCATCCATGCATGATGGTGAAGACTACTAGATCAGACTGTTTTGTTTGGCACAAAAAGAAGAATCTCTTGCATGTGCTGTGGATATATAACTATAGGAGAGAGAAGTAGGAAAAATGGATGGGTCCACGGCAAGAGAACTCAGATGTGGTGATCAGGCTCGAAGACTTGAGAAGAAAGATCATAAAAACAAGGGAGACATAGGATCAAGATCATCAGTGAATATCCCAACGAGCTCCCTGGAGCCTCCAGAAATCACACACTGAGCACTGTTGACACAGGGAACAGCCTGCAGACTCCTTCAACCTCTCCCATTCAAACAACCTGACATGAAGAACACCTGTTGTCCATTTAAAGGGTGACATCCCACCTGCTGCAAAGCCTCTAGTAAGTTGTGCCAAGGCTGCCACCACTGCCTCTGTGTGCACCTGGATTCATACCGTTCAGGGCGGTCAGACTGGCAGAAACACAGGCACAGAGAAATGACATTGAAGAAGTCTGCCTTGATGTGGTGGTTTGCTGTGTAGGTATACAGATGAGATTGCCTGTATCCAGACTTGTCTTGTCCCTGTTCCAATAGGAAATCAAATATTTCCATTACATTAGCATGTATGGATCGGGTACTAGAACAGCTCAACTACAGCAGCCACCATGGTATGCAGGTATCAGCACAAGATGGACTTGAGTACAGCCAGTAAGAAAGGTACTTCAATACAAACAGCAAAGTAGCTTAACAGTGCTAAAACTGGGAGCATATGAAGTAGATAAAACAGAGTATGGAGGACAGAGGAGTCGTTTGGGGAAGTTTCCAAGGGTGCTGCGTCAAGGCAGTACACCAAACTACTGCTCCCAAGAGCCTAAAGATGGCATAATCATTGCTATGAGCATTTCACTGAAACTGGACAGAATGACACAGGCAAAGAACAAATGGTTTGGACAGCTAATTGGTGGAAGCTGGAGACGTTCCAGCACAACAGGAAACCTTGTCTTTCCTATGATTTCAGCAAAGGGTACGAGGCACTTTCTACCACTCCTATTTGCACTGTAGTTCCCGATGCCCCACTTCAAGTGATGACATCAAAAAAAGACAACTCACCCACAGAATAAAAGAAATGGGCCTTGGTATATGAAATTGAAATCCAATCCCAACACTTTTCTCCTTCATCATAGAAAAAGATTCCTCTTTATAAATCTTTCTAATAGTTTCAATAACAGTGCCAGAGGTACACTTCAGTAATGTTCTAGAAGATTTATGTAAAACTAGGCAAAGACAGACAGAGTTTATTCTCTTTTTTCTGCCTACTACTTACTCTTAACACTACTGTGGATGAAGAAGATCCCCTGCTTTGCAGAAAGCTGCAGAAGCACCACCCAGGTGGAAGTCTCTCCTGCTGGAGGCAGTTCGGTGCTGTGCTGTATGGCACATCTGGCCTTAGGCAGGAATGTCTTGACCACCTACCAAACCCCTTCTTTCACATGAAAGGCTGCAGAAGAATCCTGCAATTCTGTGAAAATATGTTTGGTTGCCATCAAAAGACTCTGAACACTGAATCAGAAGGGAACGAAGAAGGAACCAAAGAAGCATGAAAAGGAGAAAAGAGTTCTCAAAACCCCATTAACTCCACCAAGACCAAAGAGTGCCAGACTTCTGGCAGCACAGCAGTGGCCCTGCTCAGTAGGAAGAATGGGTGAATTATTAAACGACCTTTTTGTGGAGGAGGAGAGTTACAAAATTAAACCAACTAAACCCAAAGAATTTTAGAAAAATTAAAAACAAGAGTGGGCACCCGTCTTAATGGAGCCACCACAAAGAGATTAAGGAGAAAGAAAATGTTCGCGTGTGATTCTGACACTGCACTGCAGACAATGCATGTCTTCATCTTTTCAAGACGATTCAGTCAGGCAATAATTAATATTCAAGATCTCACAATGGTTATAACAATTCTGTCTTTTTGATGGGGAGAAAATCAGCAATGTGGCTTCCATTCCTGAAAATCACAAAAGAAGAGCAATCCCTAGAGATAAAGCCCTCAGCGTGGGAGAAAAAGCTGTCTGTTCTCTGATTATGGGAAGCTGAATTAGCACTCTGAGTGCACCCACAACCACCTCTAGGTTGGCCAGCAGTTACCCCTTCTCAGGCAAATACAGAAGCTACAACAGTTGCCCAGGCTCCTTGCTGGCATGTACCCATGCACCTATGGCTGAACTCCTCAAGGAGACTTCATCTCCTTGTACACCCTCATGGAAAAATCTCTTACCCAGCACAGTGCTGGGTAAGAATCCAACTGCATGCACGACACGCACTCTTCACTCGTGCCTACCTCCTTGGCCCACGCTGGTTTCTCACTGGCATTTATCCCTTCTTTGTAATGGTAGAGAGGTTTCTTCTCCGCTGGTCTCTGGTCCTGCCGCTGCTGCTGCTGCTGCTGCTGCAGGGACACCAGGTAGTCCCGCTCCTGCTGGAGCTGCCTCTGCAGCCGCTCTGCTTGCCTCTGCTCCTCCAGCTGCTTGCGCTTATACTCCTACCCAGAAGAAAGTACAGTGACATGGCTGCACGGGGCCCAGCGAGCATGCTGATGCGGGACAGCAAACTGCAGGTTTATCTTTAGGGTAGAAAGCTGGGCCCAAGCATCTGAAAGGCTGTTTTCTTGCAAAGTCCTTTAAATCCAAAGACTCTGGAGTGTGGGCTGTAAAGCACCACAGAGAAGAGATGGTTCAGAGGACACGACCAACAAATTCAGAGTTTTAAACCCTGCACTGGACTTTGCATTTAGTGGATCTCTCTGCCTCCATTTTCTACATGGGAACAGAGAGTGGTAGTGCTGCATCACCAGAAAAACCCTGCACGACCTGCTGATGGCTCCAACACCTACACAAAACCTGTGCAACTCTGCCACACAGCAGACTGACCAGGGACCTGGGCAACCTCCTCCAGCAGGGTCAGGTGTTGCTCATGGGCCACCCAAGTCCCTTGGTGGCTGCAGTGCTCTTCAGAGAAGGTGGAAGGCACCTCAGAGATTGCAGCTTTTGACAGCCTACAGCTGTGCCTTGAAGTACATGGAAAGTTGGTCTGCAGAGGCACATCAGTGCCAAGCTGGTCAGGGAGGCTTCCAATCTACGTCGGAAATATGAGGTCAGCATGGACATCCCTCTGCCAGTCCCAAACAGAAGCCAATTAGATAAAATAACTTGCTCACAGGGCTTATAAATTACCATTGATTTTGCCCAGATTTTTCTGGATGAGGAGAACAAAGGATCAATGCAATGAGGTGCCAAATACCATTAGTTCATAAAAACCCCAGCCAAAGCTGAGTCTGTGGAGCACTTTGTAGGACTAATTTATTGTTGGTGTCAATGGCAGCACAGCAGAGCCAACAGTATGATCTTCCTGAATCCCTACAGCTCTGTGAGGTTTAATGACTAAATCATTAACAACTTTTGAAAAGGCCTTTTTAAAAAGCACAGGCTTGTGTGAGGGTTTTTCTTTTCCCTAAGTAAATTCAATAGAGGGACAAATAATAATCCATATAGATTAAAAGTAAACACAGTGAGAGTATAACAGCTAACAGCATTTTAAAAGAATTGTTCCAAAAAATAATTAAACAACAAAAAAAGAAAATGTCACGAGAGGGACTGCACGGTGTTCCTGCGAGGGAATTAAGACAGAAGCATTCACACAAAACATTAAAACCCACATCACAGCGTGGGTTTGCCTGGTGCCCTTATGTTACAGCTCCACCATACTCCAGCATGCTGCTAACAGCCATAAACGTGGTGGGGAAACAAATAGGGCTGTGCTGCATCCAGGCCTGCTCCTCTGAGGGAGGTCAAAGGCACGTGGGGACACGGGGAGCTTGGCATGCTGGTGTGGGGCTGGAGGGGTGGTTGTATGCTCGTCACAGCTTGCTGGTCCACGCCTCAGCATGGTGGGAGGCATGCAGGGGGTGTGAGTGCATGCGGGCAGGAAGCATCAAGCAGGGACGGGGTGTCCCATTTACCAGAAGTAGTGCTTGCTCCTGCAACAACTGCTGCTGCAGGATCTCTAACTGTCTCTGCTCCTCCTCTAACTGTCGCCTGATGTACTCCTGGAGGCATGGCAGCAAGGATCGAAGGAAAAAGAGAGAGAAGGTGAAAGAGGCAGTGTTTTGCAAGAGGAAGAGCAATGTGGTGGGCACCCAAATCCATCCCACCCCATCAGCTGGCACTGATCGACCAAACTGGGTACCCTCCACCCTGCCCAAAGAGCCCAGGGACTTCCGAGGGCAATGAGCTAAAACTGCTGGGAAATGGCCAACATTCATCGTGGGCAGTGCAGAACCCCACCCTGGGGACAGGAGGGTGGGAAAACCCCTCACCAAGCATCCCCAACCTGCAGGCAGACAAGTGGATCCGCACAGAAATCAATTAGGACAGCAGGAAGCGACGCGCACAGCGCTAACAATTAAACCATTTCCTCTCCAGTGGTGAAAGCAGGGAAGAAACAGGAGTGCTCGTGAGAAGATGGGCCTTTTATCTCATTAGAGCAAGAGGCACACACTGAGGGTGAGGGCCCACATTACCTGCTCGTGCTCGGCACGCCGCCGCTCCTCCTCCCGCCTCATCTGCTCCTCGTAGTGCCGCCGCTGCTCCCGCTCCTGCTGCTTGCGCAGCTCCTTCTCCCGCCTCTGCTGCTGCAGGGGCAAAGGGCACAGGTCAGCCACCAACATGGGTGTCCCCTCATCTCACAGCCCCAAGAAGCAACTCCCGAGGTTTGGGGGGGATGCTAAGAAGGCAACACGTCCCTCTTAATGCTTGCTGAGACCAAAAGCTAACACACAGAAGATCCAAAATCCAAGGGTTTTTCTCTTTTCTTGATTCTTATCTGCCAGTCATGTTATCTGCTAAGGGAAAGGCGGCTCTTGACCAAGTCGCTGAAGATCAAACTGCTTTTTATGACAAGGGCTCACACATTTACAGCCTCTTCCCCTGCAATCAATATGGCTCTGTAAGGACGTACTGCTCCAGTCTGGCCACAACGCTGCTTGCAAGGTGGGGAAACACACACTCATCACATGCCCATACTGAAAACCATTAGCTAGCAACAGGCTGAATCATTTGCAATCACAAAACAAGTACAACGGGGGCTTACCCTACCCCTGCCCATCTCCTGGCCTGTGATCCCTCTTGTTTGGCTCTGTCATGTCCTAGCCAACAGTAATATAGGGCATCTCAGGGTGATGACAATCTACCACCTGCTCCCATGCTTCTGATGTGAACTGCATGGGTAGGATGGACTTTTCCTTACTTCAGAGGTACCAGGAGTGTGACTCATGATTTTTCTCCCCTTCACGGCATCCCTCCAAAGCTGGAGCTTAGGGACGCCTAAATTGCTCTCTTCAGGGGTTTGGTAGCCACAGGCACGCTCCAGCCACCAAGGCAGCAGGCAGCTCTGCACGGCCACAGCCAGCTCATCAGCAGAGGGCACTCAAATGCAACCAGCAGCTGCCAGGGACTGCGGCCGGCACAGCTCCTCCTTTGGGTGCAGAGACACACATGCAGTGCTCACGGGGAGCCAACCCACAGAAACACGGACCAAGGCCTTGTTTCTCCCTTTTACTATTTTTTTTTCTACCCAGACATTCTTGCTGCTGCCTGCTGGCAGCCTGCAGTGTCGAGGAAGGTACCGGAGTGATTTAAATGCTGCATGATAGCTACATCACATGGATGTAGAACAGGCAGCTGGCTGCAGAGGCTCTTCCCAAGGAGCTGGCTGAGCTCTCTGGAGGTGAAAATGCATATAGTTTAAATTGCTGATAAGCAGTGAACCTGCACTGTCTACTACATAGATTTGGTATCTATTACCTACAGATATACAGACATCTATCTACAGATCTATCTAGATACACATCTCCATAGATATATAGATATATACAACAAAAATACACCCACATTATAAAATATGAAAGAGCCATTGCCTGTGTTACACCTTTCCATCCACAGGTAACACCCACAGGGATCCTATAATCTGATGACTGCCTCCAGCTTAACATGAGAGCTGCAACACAGCATTAGTGCCATCCATGGCCATACTCATCAGTGCTGTTTGAAAATTGCATTCAACCTGAAATAACCTGCCAGCTCCAGACTCTGGCGTGTCCCACGCCACGCACGCTGTCACACTGCCCACGGGATGCATGTGTTACTCTGTGCGTACGCATGTCCTCGTTGAGAGCAGTGCTAACATATGTCTGCTTTGATTCTTTGAGCTCTATATTCAAAATGAGACGAGCGGGATGTAGCAGTGACAAATGGGATTTCCCAGCTTTGCCAGCTCCTGCCTGACCTCCTCGGATGAGAGCTGGGGAGGTCGCTGCTCCCATGCACTCAGAAGAGCCCCAAAGAGCATAGGTTGAACACATGCTAACCTCAGCTCCCAAACATAGTGTGCATCATATTGGTTTGGCTTGGGGGAGAGAGGGCATTTTAAATGTGGGGTTTTTTTTTTGTTAAAATAGCATACTGTTGAATAAAACACATAATGGTTGTGTAGGCTGGGCTTGGCTGGCAGGAGGCAGGGGACTGAATGCCACAGCTATTTCTCAGATAAAAATCACTGGATTGGTCTTTATTTCCCATCCAGCAGGCACACAAAGCCAAATCCCTCCAAGGGAGAACAGAAAATGCTGTTCCTGGGAGGGAGCTGCACACTGCTACCCTTCCAGCCAAATGCACACACCAGTGCCCAGTGAGACAGGTCCATTTCATTCTCTCCCAAAAGGCACACACCTAACTACCAGCCTTCTCTGCACCTCAAGCCTAGCAAAACCCAAGAGCTGGGAACCGAGCCCCCCCAGGTGCAGCTTTCTTTAGTGCTGGGCCAGCTGCTAATCAAAATAGTTAAAGCCTTTATCAAGGCCTGGGGTACAGAGCTCATCTGTGCTTCTCTCTACTTCTACACCCCTTTGGTCAGGTCATGCTACAACCAAGGCATTTGTCATAGTTGCCTACAAGCAACATCCTGCCCAATGCTGTCCCTGCAGAGATGCAGCAGCACAGACTCTTGTGCACTTGCTCTTCGGGCCCTGCTTCTGCAACTGGCAAATAACCGGGAGGGATCTGACCTCATGGAGGGGTGAGAGAAGCCCCCCAGCAGCGCACCTCTCTTCCACTCCTGGCTCACAACAGTGCCTTCTCCACTGTGCCCACCAGCGCAAGGATGATAGGGGGATCCTGTTTGAAATAGGAACTGAAATCTGCAAGATGCAGCTCAAAATTGAAATGAAGGATTCAAAGAGCTCTCTTTATTTGCCTCCTTTTCTCCCTGTTTTCTGCCCTCTCCCTCCCACCGTAAGTGCACACTTCCCACACTTCTCCAAGCCTGCAACTACTGTGTGTATTTACACTATCCAGATTTATTATTCATGCAAGGCAAGAGCACCAATTAATTAGGACTGCGTTTATATAACTCTGCAGGTAGAGATTTATGTAGCTGCTTGTAAGCCAGAATGGGATCTTATTTGTGCTGCACTGGAAATGACAGGTTTTAAATATTGATGAGGAAAGACACAAGAAGGCAAAGCCTCCAGTGGGAAGGCCTTTGGAGGTTGGGCATGAAACAAGGACTTCAAAGGAGCAAGTTCTCCTTGCTGTACTAGATGCATTTAGGAACAGGAGCAGTGGAAGAACTGTTCAGGGTTAGAGTCTCCCCATGAACCATGAAGGCCCTGAGAGGCACTAACACACGCAAACGCAGCTCTCAAAAACCTTGGCAGCTGCTCCCAAACCTGAGCATGAGGCAGCAAAGATGTGGAATGGGAATTCCAAGTAACAAATGAAAACAAATACTCGAGGTGGTTGTGTCGTTGTGGCAGGCTCATTTATCCAAGCCACCAGGGAAACAGTGACTATGCCTGGAACATCATCGTTCCCGACACACCGAGCACTGAAGCATGGAGAGGTGTTTCCCACCGGTAGAAAAATGGGGTCAGAACCTCCTACTACAGCAAATGGGGATGTGACAATGCTCTGAACCACCGCAGACTTTGCTTGGGATTACCATGGAGGAACACAACTGAGACTCTGTGCAGGAGGAGGGTCTTGCTCCAGAAACGATGAGTTCTGCAGGCTTTATAAACAAAGCAAAACTAAAGAGATGTAAGGTTTAGTGCATAACTGTATTGGAGCTTTCCTTGAAAATGGATATGCTGGCTGCTGCCAGGATCACTGCAAAGTAGCAGTCCCAATGAAAACGCTCCTATAAGCTGTATGACATCCACATATGCACAAGAAAATAACTACAAATTCAGCTAGCCTAAATTTACCTATAATTAATTGCAGGAAATCTTTTGCATCGCTTTGTAAGAACTTCCACTAGACAGTGCTCAGTTGGTTATCATCTAACAGAGCTGCAGCAAGTTTGTATTCACTGAACATCCAGCCCAGCAACTGCAGTGACTGCAATCTGCCATGTAAACAGCAAGGTGCTTACATGGGGCTTTTGCATTCCCTGTAAGATCCGACCTTTCGTTTCCTGCCTATCAAGAAAATTAAAATCTGCAACATGACATAAAAATGAGGTTATATAAAATCCTTTCTGACTACAGCTGCTCACTGCTGCCGAGGGGTCTGCATGGATACTTGTTGTGCAGTATCCTTAATGCTCCTGACCATGAGATGTGTTTTCCTCTAGCTCAGCAGGAGTTCTGATGGTAAATGCAGGGCAGCAAGGCTCATTCTGCACAAATGGAACGTGCAGAAACTTCCTGCATGAGGGCAAACAAAGCTGCCATTCTACTCCTCACAATCCAGCAAAGATAAGCCTCAGCATGGGTCCCGTGAAGCAGCACAGAAGAAATTCTGGTCCCATTAGGTAGAGGAAATCCAGAGTAAAGAGTCAAGAATTGGAGCTATTGAAAAATTAGTGTTAGAAGGAGCTGGGAAACCAAAATGAAACCGCCTGGCTGCTGTGATGGGTCTGTAGGGCTGCTCTGTGGAGCAGAACAGCAGCAAGGCAATGGAGCACAGGGTGCCTCGGGCACTGACCTCAATACTGAGCTTGGCACAGCTGTGACAGCCACTGTCTGCAGGCCTCTGTGTGGCCATCAGGCATGTGCCACCCCAAAATATCTGGGGAGAACACGAAGACTAAACTTCATCCATCACTGACTGTGCTAGAATTAGGGGCAGGAGCAATGAAACTTTGTGTGCTAATCTCTGCCTCTGCCTGCAGGAACCCATGGTGGATACAAACCACCACACACAGCAGGTGGGCAGCTACAGGTGTCAGTACACCTCAGAAGGGTTTCTTGGGGAAAGCAGGCAATGTAGGGGCATCTGAAACCCCACTGCATGGCATGAAGCATGATCAGCCCCCAGGACATGAGTGCCGCTGGGCAGAGAGGACATGGAAGCTGCCAGCACACAGCTCTCTGCTCTGTCTTAATCCCAACAGAGCCCATGGGCTGATCTCACTGTGGCTCTGTGCTGGGCACAGTACACTTTTCAGTTACCATCCCACTATCCTTTCCAGTTCTCTGACACAGCAGGAGCACAAAAACACCTTTTCTCTCATGGCCTGCTTTGCCCCAGCAGGCATCTGCCTTTCAACTTAGATCTGAACACTGTAAAGCAGCTGGAAAGGAGGTAATGGGTGAAGAGCCCAGGGGGGCTGTTCCAGTCACTGGAAACAGAGGCACTGATTTTAAATACTAGCCACAGTGGCATTAGCTTTTAATGACATGGGGTTAAGAGCAGAGCTGGGCAGAGCTGTGCCTCAGCAGTCCAGGGCTGAGCTGCCAGCTTAGTGAGGGGATTAGTCCTCCATCAAAACCTGCCTGAGGAGCACAGGCAAAGAGAGAGAACAATTTTCTTCTATGTGCAGAGAACATATTAATACAGCAGCAAGTATTGTATTCATTACAGGATTTCAGCTAATCTGCTGTCTGCTTTTATCCTGGTATTGTTCCACTTCTGTACTGCTTGCAGCAAGCACGTTCTTACAATGGCAGAGCCATGATTCCCTTATGATAGTCCCTAAATAAACATGTACTGGCGCAGGGGATTTCAGGGTGTGTGTGCATGCGCAAACCTTGTCCTCTCTCCAAGGTCCTCTCATGCTGACAACATGACAGACTTACACATTTACCAGGCAGAAAAGAGCTCACAACCAGCGGGACCACCTCAACAGACGGCCTCATATATGGCGAACAACCAGCTGATGGAATTCTTTCACAGCTAAGCTCCTGACCTGGGGCATTACTCATCCCACTCAAGGCAGCCTAGGGAGACCCAAGTTAAACATAAAAGATGCTGTGGCTCAGTCAAATTAAGGGTGCGGGTGCTCTGATAGCCCATTTACTGCAAGACATCTTTCAGACCTATCGGTGACCTCTTCATAAAGCTAACTTAATTACCCTTAATGCATGAACCCTTCAATCAGATGATTGGGATGAGCTCAGAGTGAGTCAATGGGTTGCCATGTGCAAAACCACATCAGAAGCCTAAGAGCTGAAGAAATCCCCTTATTCTTTCGTGAACTTCTTCAGTCAGTAACTGTGAGATAACCCCAAAGCAAGCACTTCCTTCCAGGGTCGGGTGCCACTCACTGACACCGCAGCCACCCAGTCAAACACCGCAGCTAGAATTTAAATGGGGTGGATAATTTCACGACCGGCCGTATTTGTAGCTGGTATGTTAAGACAAGGGTAATGAAATCTTATGCTTCGGGGCACATACGGATTGTTGCACAAGCCAGGCATCTGCTCCTCCCCCATAAGAGAAATTGTAATTGGCAGGGCTGAAAGGACCAACGCTGAAATAAGAGATTAAATGGGACATAAGTGGTGCATGGATCAGGGGAAAGGGCAAATGGAGTTTTTAGCTTCTTCACAAGCATCATATTCCACAGCAGCAGACAAGGACAATGAACGTGACAGACATCTGGCCTGACAGGAGTTTTGGCCACCTGGACTGAAAACAGCTGTCACACCAGTTCAGGACTAACTTTGCTCAGCAGACCCAGGGACCCTTTTAGTTTGGTGTTGAAGGGGTTTATTTACAATGAACAAGTTCCATTACCTCCACAAGGGCTGGCAACACTTACATGGTGAGGAGAGCGCCCGTAGGTTGGTACAACCTACATGCAGCACGTGTGAACAGAGGCTTTGTTCAGCCTAACAAAACGCCTGGATTCACCATCTATAGAGGTCAGGACACGATCACGGAGCACGCAGAGAGTGGGATCTGTTAGCAGACTCTGCTGCTCAGCTCCCAGAACCCCAGTTTGGCTCCACTCCAGCCAGTTACCTCCTCCAGCCTTCGTCTCTGCTCCTTCTGCTCCTCGATCCGCTTCTGCCGCTCGGCCAGCAGCTGCCTCTTGTGCTCCTCGTTCTCCCGCTGCTGCTGCTCCAGCTGCTGCCGGCGCAGGGCCTCCGAGCGCTCCTTGTTGGCCAGCTGCAGCCGCAGGAAGTCCCGACGCAGCGTGGACTCACCGGGAAGGTTCAGGATGGAGCTGCACAGGAGAAAAGCACCACAGAAGGTCCCACGCACATCCTTAAGCCTCTTGTCCCGTGGCCGTGCACCCCACAGCACCTAAGCACTCAACCACGCTTCCATAGTAGGAATGGGCTGGGTCACAAGCACTGGGGCAGGTCGGTGCCAAGTGGAACATGAGTTTCACACCATCTCCCCCCACCATCCCTTTTTTTTCTAAATAATTTTGTTTTCTTCTTAAATATAAACCCTAAGCAGACAAGACATTGCTCGATCATACGTCTTGGCCCAGACCACAGCTTACCAACATTTATTTGCTAAAGGATTCCTTTACAGTAAAGTTTCTAACTAAAGTCCCTTGTGCTGCAGTGGCAGGCACTATATTTAGATGTTCACAAAGCACACTTAGCATGAATCATTGCCAGCTATTAAAATACTACATTATCTCAGGGAAATAATGGAATAATCTGATACTAATTACAATGAGACTGAAAAATGTCATCAAAGAAAGTTCCAGCCCTATTGTGCTTGAAGCAACATTGGAAAGTTTCATGGTGAAAAGTTACATGGAAATAAGGAGCGTGAATATAAGGAACCGCATTTGCAAGAATCTTTTTAAATAACAGCTCACACGTCCTTCCACATCTAAATACCCACATGGGCAGTTCCTCACAGCGTAGTTCATGTCAGCACAGCAGCTGTGTGTGCACGAAGGATTTTGCACTGATTGCACTGAGCAGGGCCGTCTAACAGCGACCTGCCATGCTCCTGTATCAGCCCGCACTGTCAAACCCACAGAAAATGAGACAGCTGGGTCTCCCCAGCCTTTCAGCTAAGGGGATCTGTAGCATCAGTTTAATGCCCATTCACCATCTAACAGGGGGAATACACTTCATCCTACCAGGGAACAGGACTCAGTGATCAAACTGTCCTTCTTCTAGTTTGTTATAAGCCTACAATCCAAGTCAATTTCATATTGAGTTAAAGAGACACAAAAGTAGAAACAAAAGGTTGATTTTTACCTGGGCTCTCCAGAGTCATTTTCCTCCTCCTCCTCCTCACTTCCACTGTACTCGTATTCTGTCTCATCTAGGAACATA
Organism: Tragopan temminckii; assembly: GCA_028571105.1. Lineage (NCBI taxonomy): Eukaryota > Metazoa > Chordata > Aves > Galliformes > Phasianidae > Tragopan > Tragopan temminckii. The sequence continues at coordinate 15,877,807 of JAOWBP010004023.1, read as the reverse complement.
ATTGCTTATCAGTGCCCTTTACTGGACTCACTTGTTTTTCTGATGGTTAAAAACTCTGAGGGAAGAACAGAACATTCCTTTTTTTCTGTCATGAAAAAGAATACCCAGCATTGTTTCTGTCCATTTTCCAATGTTATGAGAGGTCTGTAAGGCCATAAAATCAGCACTGCTGCCCTGACTGCTGGTCCTGGCACACACAGCACACCTGGGGAGAAGGCTGCAGTCCTGGCTGCAGCAGGTGCAAGCCTCCAGCAACCAAAGATACACCATGTAAGGATGAAGAGCAACCATAAAATAAAGATCTACCACAACACAGCAAAAGCTCTCTTCAGAAGAGTTCTTGCAAGTGAGACATACCAGAAGCTTTTGAAGCCACAGGCATTGGAAGGTGGGATTTAACTACTGCCCTGAAGGTAATGACTTTCTTCCTAAAAATATGCTCTTCCTATGCAAATCCGTACATTTTCCAGGCAATGAAGATATCTACATAACAGCCCAATTGCAAAGTTGTGCTACGTACTGTGATTTCTACTGGGATCCTGGCTTTATCAGATGAAGGGAAAGATAGTAAAAAGAAAGACTTGCATTTATCCAATTACTCTCCATCTCTAGGGTACAACCTTCATTTGCAAGACTAAACACATTTAATACTTCGCTAGGATCCAACTTCATTGTTTTGATTACAGTGAAATCCATTACAAAGGGCTGGAAGGTACGCGTGAAAAATTAATACCGCTACCAATAAGAAAAGAAATAGCAATATATATTAATTTGCTGAATTCTACAAACAAGCTTTCAAATTCAAATTCAGCTCACGAGCAATGGAGTACTTTAACAAGTTTTTCAGCTATCTGATCTTCCTTTCAGAGCACTTTGATAGGGCCCAGAGAGTTCACTGCAAACATCCAGTTTAATAGGTTACTCCTAGTCAGCGGAATTGCTTTGGGCAAGGGTCTTATCTGGATGTTCGTTTGCACAGCTCTGCTCATCACTGGTGCTGCAGAAATGTCACGGAGATCAACAGACATGAAAGATGTGAGCTAGGAAAAAATGCAGCTTGGCAGCTTCTCCCTCTCACATGCTTGCATGAATATATGCACGTGCATTTTATGCACACATTTTTACGAATCAAAGCTTAAATGTTCCAAGTGGAAATTACTACCTGGACAAAAAGACACTATTTTTCATCAGGAAAAAGAAGGACTTAAAAACATTGATTAGCTCTAGTGACAATCACCTGCAGCCTTTGTATGAACACCAACTGTTTAGTTATTGGTATTTGCTCTCATTTTGACTTTGGTAATAGCCAAGAGGAACCAAATAAAGTATTTTAAAACCATGACAAGGGTGCACAAAAAAGGAGCACACCTACTTAACTCAACCTGCATGCCATATGAGTGGTGGAAACTTGAGACAGACTGCAAGCAACCCGGTCCTTTATGCCCTTCTCATTCTGCCTCTTCCTTCCCCACACAGATGCACCTCAGTCTACCTGAGGGATCTCCAAACACACGGCAAAGCTCAGGGAGTGCCCAGAGCACAGCATTCTCACTAACCTTTTTCTCCTCGCTTCTTCTTTGTCCTGTCAATGTGGTCCTTGAGCTGGATGCGGACCTGCCGTTCGTTGGGCTGGTCTCTGATGAAGGGGTGCTTCATCAGCTGCTCCGTCGTCGGTCTCTGGCTGTGGTTCTTCACCAGGCAGCTCTCAATGAAAGACTGAAACTTTTTAGACCTGGAAGGCACAGGAAAACAAAAGCAAACAGTTAGCCACGTTGATTCTTGTATCGGGAAGTGAGAAATTTGTGGGTATTTGAGAAAACTGCTTGGATGCTCCCAGTTCTTGCTCAGATGCAGCTTTCTGGGAGGACTCATGCAACTTCCCTGTTGATACTTAGGATGGGCTCAAAGCAGCATCATCAAATGTGACCTCTGTCACTCTGTCTCTTCTTAGTTTTCTCATGCATGCTCCTGTCCATGTTTTCCCAGGTGCTATTAGGGGAAAACACCACTCTGCTGAGTCTGGAGAAAGGTGGGAACCATCACTGTAATGGGGCATCAGCAGAGCCAAATGGCACCAATGGCAACCAACAAAATGCAAGGAAACGTTCTTCCACCCTTCCCTTTGACTCTGCAGGTAAGAAAAAGAGACCACACCTACAGATATAAATGCAATCCCTCAATGAATCGTTACTCATCAGACCCCTGTCCCTGCTCACAGCCGCAGGCGAATGGGACATGCTCTTCTGGAGCATGGCTTGGGCAGAGGCAGGACTACGGCTGTGGGTGGGAGAGCCCAAACTCTCCTCACCAGCAAATAGTTAAATTCAACCTCAGCTGAAACAATTTCAGCCAAATCTCTAATAAACAAACCCTTCTTAATCTCAAGTTTTGCATATCTGAAGTTCTGCTGGAATTAATTTCACCACATTATAAACCCAAGAGAACAGGGATTTACAAGGAAGAAAGATGTTGACAGGCCACTATGCTGTATGTTGCTTTAGCAAATGGGAAAATGAGTGTAAATTAATGACAGAAGCCAACAGATACTACAGAATTGCATTGAGAAGTAAAACAATAAGCTTTTGGGGATTTTACTTTTAAGCTGTCAGACTAGAAGTGATTTATCTTTTAAGTGCTAATCCATACAAATTGAGATGCAAAAATAAAATACACTACTGGATCCAATTAAATCCTCCCTCCAGCTTTATTAATGAGCAAATCTTCATCCTCCACCTTGCCTCAAGGAACCCTGCATCTCTGTGTATTCCAGAAGGGCCAGACCACATAATGCTCTAAAAACTGCACCTCTAAAGCATGATTCTCCTCTGTGGGTCTGAACCTGGCGACAGTTCACCTCCGGATGCACAATCCAACCCCAGACAGGGCTGAGCTGAAGTAGTTTATGGTGCTTCCTTCAGCACACAATGGGTTTGTCCATCTCCTCAGGCTCCAGTGCAGTATTTGCAGTGAGATGCAGGACACGGGTCTGTGCCCAGCCTGGCCCTGGCTAAGCCAAGACACAACCATGCACCTCACCAAGCTGCTGTCACAAACTTCCAATTGCAGCAAGAACTGTAAACTGCATGTACCCAAACAAAAGGGCTGCTGGAAACTGAAGCCTGCCCTGTGCATCCTCGAGTTGCAAGGACAGATGCAGAGATGTGTCCTTCCCCAGCCCAGCAGATAAAGCACTAGCAGCACCAGATAGATGCCACTCAGCATTGCTTTAAATGCCCCAGGAGCCTGCAGGCATTTCGCTCTCTTCTCCAAAAAAGCAGCAGACAGCAGGATCTCTCTAGCTCTGATTCTGGGTGACACCTTTACTACTTCTCATCACCACCCTGGTGCAGCTCAGCCCATCTCCATAGCCACATGCACTGCTGTTCCCTCAGCTCCTGGGCTTTGCAAAGCTTAAATAAATGTTTGCAAAGGCTTCCCAGCTGCTTAGATGAAAAGTGCTATCACAGTGCAAATACCACTTCATTAACAAAGAGATCTTGTCATTTTTTATAAGGCAGGGATAGGAAGTGTTTACGATAATGACATCACTAAAGTTCAAGTGGATTTCACCTGTGAAATGCAGGAAGAAAACAAAGCACCACTGTTGGCTGGATTTAATTGGAAGAGAAAAGGATACCAAAGAATCTGTAATTTCACAGGACCACAGCACTGTTTCAAAAGTGAATTCAATGACCTAGCATGCAAAAAAAGACTTGGCAAGCAATAAAAAACAATAAATAGAGCCACTGTGAGAGCCTGGTCAAACATCTCAGCTTCTCCTGGGTCTTCAGAGCTCCAGGTTCAATACCTCCAGCTGAGAAATGAGTCAGAGACAGCAGATCTGCCTGGAGTCCCATTGGAAACACTCAAAAAAATTGTTCTTAAGGAATTGGTGGACTCTTACTGGTTTGGAGCGTTGTCTGGATCCTTTGGAGTGTCTCATTGCAATGAAAGAGTATGCAGGGCACAGCCTTAGCACAATGCTTCCAGGATGAGCCTGGACAGATACCATCATCAGTGTTTAAAACCAAGGGGATCTTGGTGCCAATGGGCCCTAACTGAACTCATCTGGATTTAGGGTGGTTTGGAGCACACGCTGCTGCAGATACAGCCAAGCACTAAGGCTGCTCAAGGCTGAGCTGTGCAACCAAGGAGAGGAGCAAAGCCAAGGACATGTAGATCACCTGCCACACATGGGGAAGATGGTGTCAAGCAATACCCTGGCTGGTGCAGAACACATCTAAGTGTGTCAGACTCTTATCTGAGCAAGGAGTAAAGTAGAAACTCCACCCCAGAGCAGTTTTTACCTTAAGGAGATGGGCAAAGTACTCTGCTCAAAGCCTGCTTTTGTCAGCTGCCTTCCCCTTTGTCTGGAGGCTGAGAACCTTTGCTGAATAAACAGCATATTTGTATGAAAAAAACCACCAACCCTCTGAAGTCTTACAATCCATTTTGCGCTGTAGCAGTGAGGATAATGAAGTAGGAGACTGGTGATCTGGCAGAAAGCAAGTGTCTAAACTGTTTTCTCAGCTCTCTGACAAATGGCATCCTAAAAAAAACTGTGCAAGGAGAGAGAGCACCTTCGATACCCTCTGGCAGAGCTGGCAGGGAAAGGTCCTTGTCCTGGTTTGGTACTGGAACATCTGAGGACTGAGCTGACAAAATGAAGACACTTTTTGCTAAAGCCTGGAACTCCAAGGCTCTCATTCCTCTCCCCTCCCAGTAGCATTCCTGCTGCTTTGGCACCGAGTGTTTGCAGTGCCTACCAATTACTCTGCTCCCTTTTTTTGTGTGTGTTTTCACAAAGATAATACACATCATTTCAAGGAATAAAGCACAGTTTCCTCCACGCACTCAGCCTATCTGAGGCCATGCTGTTTCTCTAATGCCTGGCAGATCTCTCCCAATAAAACCAGGGCTGAACCTGAGGCAGGCAAACCATGCAAACCAGAGATGAGTGTTTTTAAGGACTCCAGATCCATCAGTACAGAACATACAGTAACAAAACAACATCTGCTGGGCTTCAGAAGTATTTTTCCTACGGGTTTTCATTGGCATATCCCCCCTTTCTTTTTCCTTTTTTTTTTTCTCTTCCAAAACGGTGATGTACTTTTTTCCCCAAAATTTTAAAATAAAGCCCAAACTAAGTACAAATCTCTGCATTCCTGCGCCTTCAAGATAAACTATCCTTTCTTTTGGCCTGGCTACATGTTTCCATTTGAAAATGGAACCTTACTGGAAAGAAAGGGGAGCCAAGTGAAGTGTCAGCTGCTTTCAGCTGCACAAAGCCAACTCAATGTTGGGAAAGGGCAACGTGAGAGGCATTTCCCTCTCTACCTCTCCCCTTCCTCCCTCTTCCTCCCATGCCTGTGCTCTGTGCAGACCAAAATGCCTCTCCACAGGAGACCCAGACCCTAATATACACCCGTTTTATAACCACTGAATATGGAGAGACTCACCACTTCTTGGATTTCAACCTTGGGGCTGGGTTGCGGGGGATGAGGAAGAGGGCTCTCATGGGGTGCATGTCACAGAGAGCTGCAAAGTGCAAGAAGAGGCATTAAGCACAGCATGATGTGTCATGAAGAGCCTACACACACACACCCAAACTGCTTCTGATGCCACCAGATCGGCAGGACATACAGAGCATGTGCAGCACCAGGAGCCACACATGGGTTTTTGGGCTTTTGCTTGCTGCTCCTGTTCCCTAAGCCATGTCGACCCGGCAGCTCTTTCCCACCACATCTTGGACCCCACAAACTGCACCAGTCCAGGTTGCTCACTGAAATCCTTGCTTGGGGTTTCCAGCACAGATCCCCGTGCCTGCTGACACTCAGCAAATCCTAGCAAGTCACCACCAGCATTAAATAAAGCAGAGCCATGCATCTACTTACGGGGAGCGCCTTCTGCCATCTCTATGGCTGTTATCCCCAGAGACCACAAGTCACTCTGTAAAAAAAAGCAGATGGAAATGTGTGAGCACTGCCACAACAGTGGGCACAAAGGGAACCCCAGGGCTCAGCCGCATGAGCTGGGCCTCTGCTTTCTCTGTCAGGCCCTAAACCTGCAGCACAGGAGATCATCTTTTATGCTCTTCCCATATTTTAAGGCTTGATAGTAGGCTCCCAGACTTTCTGCTTATCCCAAGCTTTATTGCAGAGCTTTTGGTGGATGTCACACTAGTGCAGGTGTGGGACACAGCCAAGCCCTGCAGTCATCTCACTGGGTGCAGTTCCCAGCAGCTGTGGTGGAGAGATGCTGACATCCCAAAGGTCCCAGTACACCCTTTTGGCTGTGGCATCCCAATGAGCAAACCCTCTAAAGCCCCGGTGATCCAGCAACACACCACCTCCCTGCTCCATGAAGAGGGAAGCAGCAAGGGGCAGGAAGGAGGCACAAACTCCAGGTGTTTTCCTGAGACTTTGGCAGAGCTGAAATTTCATGCCCTGTGACC
>JAOWBP010004023.1:15859596-15871253 GCA_028571105.1 Tragopan temminckii | reverse complement strand
CACCTCCCTGCTCCATGAAGAGGGAAGCAGCAAGGGGCAGGAAGGAGGCACAAACTCCAGATGTTTTCCTGAGACTTTGGCAGAGCTGAAATTTCATGCTCTGTGACCTGACTATCCAGCTCCAAGGACACAGCATGGTGGTGCAGCTTTGATTCTGCACCACGGGATGCAAGCAGCAATGTGCCAGCCCTGGGGCTGTAGGTAGCCCACAGCAGCCATCTGCGCCCTGGCAATGGGGCTGCAAGCTTCCTGCTTCAAGTTGGATGATACACAAATGGATTTGTTGCACCTCCTGAGAATACAGCCTGTCTGGGATAGATTAGAAACACGAAGTATCTTGAGATACCTCAGGACTCTTTTGAATCATGCACTGCTCATTAGCTAGAAGCATGAAAAGCAGCGTTTTGCCAGTGGGAGGAGAAACGGGTACCCTCACTTACTGTGTTCCCAATCCTTCCTCAGCCCACATGGTTGTTTTAGCCTCCTGAATGATTAGTGCACGGAGAGCGCATCTATTCAGAAAGCTCCTTTCATTTCATGCTTGTATCACTTCTCCTTCAATTTTTTCACTTGCAATGAGGAATATTTATAGCCCCAGCTCCCTGCCCGTGAGGCTCCACTCCTCACCAATCCATACCACAAGAAATCCCACGTGAGCCCCGGCTACACCTCTCGATCCAGTAACGAGTCCCAGAGGATGGCTCAGCTCTTACAGACAGGAGGAAAAGACACCATGTTATCAGGAGAAAACGAGAACCTTCCTTAATGGCACTGCTGCAACTTGTGTCGGCTTTCTTTTAGCAGAAGGTGGCTAATTCATGATTGGGACATCATGTATAGGACTGCCTAATGATTCATATCTTTGCACCCAACGCATTGGGAACAGAACCCAGATTAATTTTGGTGCCTTCATTTGAAGCACATTCCCTAACGCATCTCCAGGCCTGCTGGAGAGGAAGGTGCCAGCTGGCACAGGCACACTGCTAAAGCAAAGCCAAGAGCTTGCTCCTTCCTCTCTCCACTTTGCCATGGACCCCAAGGACAGGGCTGCTTTTCCAGCAGGTCTGGTGGAGATGGCTTTGTCCCTAGACATCATCTCATCAACCAGGGCTTCCCAGCTCCCTACAATGAGCGGCAATTCCAGGCTTCTCTGGGAGCTCAGCACAGGAGCTGCGAGGCTGAAGTCGTGGTCTGGCCCATACTGAAGGGCAGTACGAGGATGTGGCAGCTACAGAACAAGCCCTGCTGAGATGGGACATGGCAGTGGCCAGGGCAGAATCCGTAGCCCCACAAGGAAGCCAAACAAGCCCCACACACTCAGATGCAGATGTGAGCTGGAAGCTGTGAGTACACTGAAGAGGACTCAAAGACTGGCTAAACTCCAGTGACACAGAAAAACTAGTACGAACCGTGCACAGGTACATCTCAGAGCAGACAGGATGGACTCTGCCTCCCATTCTCCCTCTCCGATCTCCAGTTCCCATGTGCTGCTTTCCCTGTGCCCCACTTTCTGCCATGGCCCTGCAGTCACTCCTCAGTCTGTGCTCCATTTCAAAAGCTGTCCTTCCCAAGCAGCCTTGAGCCTCTAATCCTGCAAATTGGTGCATTCGAGAAAGGTTGTTCTTCCCAGCTCAGAGCACCAAGAGCTGCAGGGCAGGAACTCCTGGGGACTACAGCACCTTCTATGTATGTACGTATGTATGTATGTATGTATGTATGTATGTGACACCCTCCAGGAAAGACAACATGCATTTTGCAGTTTCAAGGCCAATTTCCTTCTTTTTAACCCAAGTTTTCCCTTAACAAATGCTGTCCCATTAGTCCTTGCTACACATCTTTGTACCTGCCTAAAAATTCTCCCTCAAATCTCATTTGCAACACTTTCGCAGGACAGCCACATCCATTCTTTGTCTCTGCTCAGCTGGGATTTATGCTGCATACTTAATTATCTCAGTCTTTCCACATGATTCAGTACGCATGACCCCTTCCTTTTGGTTGCCTGAACTCCTTCCAAATTCCTAGTATGTCTTTCCATATTGAGGTGCCCAGTATTATATGCAACATGCCAAGTGATCTTAAAACTGGAGCAACACAGAGAAGGATTATCACCTCTCTAAGTCTCTGAGAGAAAGCAGAAAACTCAGTGGGAAGCACACATTTCAAACTGATCTAAAATTCAGGTTTTTGTTTCTTCTTGAGTCTGAAAAGCTTTTCAGTCCACCCAGCAAAAAGCCGCTGTGCTCATATATTTGTATTGTCTTGACTTGAGAAGGGAAGCAAGCTGGTTTTTCCTTTTGATTCGACACTTACTGACAAGATATCTAAAGAAAAAAGGAAGACTGTCTGGGGAAAAACCAACAAATAACCTCAACAACGTGGTGTTTCTATCTGTTCTTTTTCAGTAGTTTATTTTTCTGAGGAGGTATTTACTGCAGCCTTCTGTCGATTACATGGCAACTCTTCCCGGCTCAGAAAGAAGTGAGATTAGAGGCTTTTTGTCCAACAGATTAAGCCTGTGAGGACTCCTTTTTTTCACCCTCTAAGTCTCATCTTTTGTATTCACTATTTCAAGCCAGTTGGCTAAACCTGAGTGTCTGATTTGCATGCCTTTAAAAAATAATAATTGTCATTTACATTTTTTCCCCACTTCAAAGCAAGAACATCAGGTGCAGGGACACGACCTGGGGTACGGGCTAATGCCCAGTGGCTCCCACATCACCATGAGCTCCACAAACACCCTGCAGTAAGTGTGTCAGCAGCAAACAGCCTTCTGTTCCACATCCCCAGTCAAGGAAAAACTGTCAGTGCCAAATGCAGAGACAAAGGGGCCCAGCGTGCTACGAGAGTTTGATCCTTGGGGACAATAGAGGGATTTTGGTCCCAGCACTTGTGCATTACTCAATGACATATTAAGTGCCCCAGTTTTTCTGGAAAGACTAAAACCTCATGCAGCAGCCTTGCAGTGCCTGAAGGGGGGTCACAGGAAAGGTGGGAAGGGATTCTGTAAGGGCATGCAGTGACAGGACAAGGGGAAATGGCTTCAAACTAAAAGAGGGGAGACTTAGATTAGACATTAGGAAGAAATTCTTTACTCAGAGAGCGGTGAGACCCCAGCAGTGCTGCCCTGAGATGTGTGTGTGCCCCATCCCTGGAGATGCCCAAGGCCATGGGTGGGCCTCGGGCAGCCTGAGCTGGTGAGGTGACTGCTGATGGCAGGGGTTGGGGCTGGGTTATCTGTAAGGTTCTTTCCAACTCAAACCAGTCTGTCATTCTATCAAACACCAAAGCAACTTTTTGTTACTTTAAAATCCTTCATCTCTTAAAAATTCTCAGAGAGGCCAGTAATTGCTGCAAATTGGTGGGCTGTTGTGCCGTTACATTACATTGTAACATCCTGCTGCTAAAAAGCAGCTACCTACCTCACCTCATACCAAAGGGCTGCAAAGTCCTTTTGAAATATTACTCTGCAAGTGACCTCTCAGGGTGGGCACAGAGGCGTAGCAAGCTTTATATCCCTCCGCTTTTCCTCCAAAAGCCCACATTTTGGAGCTTTCCGAAAATGCTCAGCGGATCTCAGGGGGGTTGCAGTTAGAAATTCAAGTTCTTGACACTTCAACAAAACCACAAGGCACAAAAACCAAGGGACAAGCCTACAGACGTGTGTCCAGAAACTTGCAGTGTGGCAGAACTGTGATAAAATATGGAAAGCTTTCCTTGCCTGAAGCATCAGCCTCCACTGCAGTTTCAATGGGCAGTGGGAATCACACTCCCCTGCTGCATGGCATGCCCCTCTCTTCATCTTACAGCTCAGTAGCAATGTTGTGCTGTCACTGATCCAAAAATAAACTTTCAACAGGCAACAGACATGTGAAAAGTAGGTCAGAGCCCCAAACGTCTGCTAGTGTGGCAACCTTCAGATCTCCCCATGAATACCAGCCTGCAGGCCAAAAGATCTGATTTTGCCCTTTTTAAACCTGACCTGACTTCTCTGAGGAATAAATTGAGGAAACACAGCGTGTTTGATGGTAGTATTTAAACATTCAGCACTGAAAAACCGAGGAGCAGGTAGGAAGTCTCAGTCTGACACCTTTCTTAGCATGGGGAAAGACTTCTTCACACTAAACCTCAGTAGGTGATGAGCGCAACAGAAATTCACATTGGACCCACATTCACATCTCAAAATTTAACAGCCAGAAAGCAGGAGGAGACTACACTGCCTGTCAGTATAAATAGCAAAGCTGCAAGAGTGTGCTAAATTCCTGCCTGCTCAAGTTTTAGGTGCTGGGACACAAAATGTGAGATCCTACCAAGCACTACCTTCAGATGGTTATGGTCACAACTCTCATTTTAAGCACTCACAAGTAAGACAACACATACAGAAAACTCTTTCTCTGAGTCCCCTGGCTACTTTAATTCCTTGATTACCTTATTAGTGACTGCACTAGACTTTGCAAAGATTGCATCTGTAATGACATACAAAAGAGTACAGTACCTTAAAGTCGTAAGTGGCATCAGGATTTTCATCACAAGCTATGACCTCAGGGGCCATCCAGTAAGGCGTTCCAATGAAGGTATTTCTCCTGCCCACTGTTCTGTCCAGCTGAGCACTGACACCAAAATCCACTATGGATAGGAAAGACAACAGGACACAGTAAGTGTCAGACCTGAGCAACACAGACCTGAGCAACGTTCTTCTGTTGAATGTAAGACACTGAAGCACAGTAACAGCATAGCCAGGAGAGAAAAATATGGCCAGAGACATTTCTGTTTCATCTCCACTGAGGTCAACAGATTAATAGATGTCAACCAAATATGAATCCGATCATCTGATTTCCAGCTTTCATAAGCAACCCTGTCCCTTTTCCTCCTTGCCAGGAGGCAATGAAAAGAAATCACAGTTCCTCATACTAATGAGAATCAGGGTTAGAAACATGAATAAGCAGCAGCCTTTGTTCTATGGTTTTTTTCATTGAACAAAGCCTGCCAAATGTTTGTAGAAACCTCATTTTTCTACCTAAATTCTTACTGGAAATGGCAAAAATGTAAAAGACTTCAGGAACCGAAGGCTAAGGACAAAAGCCCATAGGGAAATGTCAAGCACAGAGCTGCAAAATGAAGCAAAAACTGATGAAATCACATCAATGAGAGAATACTCCATGGTCCACTAAGTTCACTTTGCACAACATAATGGCTGGAGATTTGCCCTGGAGAATTTCCCCTTAGAGGGGAATCTTCACCAGCATAAAGCCAGACGAGCTGGTGGTGCCATCTGTTAAGATGGGGTTTGATTCCACAGCAAAGAAATGGTAAAACAAGGATTCCACTTCACCTCACCAGTGTAAGAGATCTTCCATCACTAGCATAAATTAAAAATGCACAAAGATAGCTTTAATGAGATAGGTGCTGGACGACGGAGGGAATCAGCACAGACAATGTGCTGTTATCCATGTATCTTCATGTGGACGATGGGTCTTTTCAAGGATAACAAACACTGCATACAAAATTCAGAATATTTCTTGCAATTGAAGCTCTGTCTTACAGGTTAGCTTGCAAACCTGGATTATGTCACGGTAAATGGAAGGATTACGGTGCTGGAGGACACACATAATGCATACAGCTGTGGAGAAATACACTTTGATAATGTTTGGGGATGCACACAGGCAAATTTTCTATCTAGGGCATGAAAAATGATCACGATTGCTCAACCTGTATCTGGTGGCAGAACTGCCCACCCCACCTCTCTGCAGAAACACCACTGTAAATAGATCTTTGTATGCAGAACTTGGTCATCAGTCACTGACAGTTTATTGCATGGCACCTGATCAACACCCAAGGTCATATTTTTGAGGCTAGCACAAGAAAAAACACACAGCAGCTTTTAGGGCTCATTCCCATTCTCCAAGTAATTTACAGGCTCTACCAATTTTATTTCTTCTCTCCAGGCAGCCTACTTGCAGTTTCCAAGAGCTCTAACCAATCCTTACCTAGCTTAACTTCTGCATTTTCCGTCAGCAATACATTCTGTCCCTTGATGTCTCGATGAATTACTTTGTGCTGGTGTAGATGACTCAAGCCCTAGAGAATTCAGAGAAAGGTTAGAGGAATTTGAGTTCAAAGCATTCTATTTTCTGACATTCCTCCTCAACCAATTACGGTCCAGAAATGAAAGATTCACAGTTGGAGTTAAGCACTTGAGAACACTTTTGTTTATTATGTGTTGAAAACACTGTCCTATGTTACATGCTGGGAGGACATACCCAGCAAATGAAATGCCCACTGGCTGGCTGCATGTGCTGCAGTGGGTGCTCTATAGCAGGTGACAACTACTGACAATTCTAGAGGGACTATGACCAGCCTTTCAGTTTCTGCAGGAACCCATAGTAACCCAATTTTTTATGTATTTCTAGATGCAGTTTTCCCCATGGGCTTTTTTGCCTTAGGGAGCCATTTGTGTTGCAGAAATAATAGAAAGCTTGTGTGTCCTTTCTGTACTTCCATCATCAAGAAACAAAAAAAAAAACAATTCTCTTTGTTATATTGGTCCAATAAATGGGACTTCAATATACTGAAAAGTTTGTATTAAAAAAGATACCATGGAAATACAAATATTATCACTTGCACATATCCCTAATAGAAATATAGCTCAAATTAAAAGCCTGTCTCAAAGGCTAAAGGTAAACTAGCTTTTCTGTTGTGTTGCTTTATTAGCTCATTAATTTCTTTTTGCAGCCTACATTTTTATTTCATTCATTTATTATTACATTTCCAAAGTAACATCCACCTATGTTGCCAGCTTAATAAAAAATGGATTACTTTAAAAACTAATTCTGCATTAGGTTTACACTTCACATTAAACATTCATATTCGAGGAAGAATATAATTTCTACTATCACTGCTGGTAGTTATTAGTCATTTTTTGCTTGTTACCTTGAGACAACACTGTGGAACAGATTATATCTGTAGAGGTGCCCTGCTGCATTCAATTTTTGGCTACATTATACCCAGTTAGAGGCTCGGTGCACTGGAGGCAAAGCAAAAATTTCACTAAAACCCAACAAATCCTTCCACAGGGCAGGATCAAGTCTTACATGTCAGAATTACAACGTGCCCTCGACTTCTGAACCAAGAACGAACCACGCATACTGCAGCATGAAGGTGGGAGTCTTTTACGCCCCGAAATACTGTTTTATGATCCCAAATCCTCAGCAGCCCTTGGAGCCTGCAGGTCACTAAATCAACCGCCTCGAAGCATGGCCACAGCACAGCAGAGCTTGCACTCTGCACGGCCCAAATGAGAGCAGTGACACTTGACGGTGGCCCTGGGACACGATTCAGTGGATAGGTTTTGACTCACTGACAGAGACTATTTTAAGAAGGAGGCTCACAGAGCTCATGCATTTGTAATAAACCCACATGCAATTGTGGTTTCCTGACACTGAAAGAAGAACTGATCAGCTCCAGCTCCTTCTGTACATCAGACTGGTTGTGCTGGCACAGATGGTGGCACCCAGGGTCAAGAGAAGCGCTGCGTCACCCCTGGTCAACAACAGGAGCCTAAGAGACAGCGTCAGACACAGCCCAATGAGAGCTGTTGGAGCACTCATTTTGACTCGTTTTCTTTGAATGGCTCTTGTATAGTTTGAATGGCTCTTGTATAGTTTTCTTCACGTGTCTGCTATTTCTGTCTTCCCTTGAACAAAATTTCAGTTCATGAACTCTTAAGATTTTAATGTCAGGGCAACCATTGCAGTGGCATAATCTGACCTCATTTGTAGAAAATACAAGCTAGTCTTTGCTAGAGGTGCCACCCTCCAGTATGTGAAACTCCAGCGTGGCCCGTTTTAAGACATTCCAGTCAAACATTTATCTTGTGGGTATAAAAGCTGCAGCATCCTCATTAAAGTCAGAGGCATGTGGATTTAATAAAGCATAAGATGTTTTTTAATCATGCAGACTCTCTCCACAGGTTTTATTAGTCCTTACCTTTCCGCTAATTGAAATCACAATCCTACTGTAAATAAATCTTCACCTCATTAATATTAAGGGAAATTATATTTCAGCTGAAGCAAAGAAGAGGGTTAAAATTCAGGCAGCTAACAAAGCTAAAGGGCATTAAGTAGTGCTTATTTATTATGCATCATACAAGCACATGAATCATTCATGCCTACCGGCACCGAAGCTGCTCAAGTCCATAGAGCAGAGCCTCAAGAGCCAACGGCTTCGCGTGTCCCCAAGGCCCACGTGCCACACTCCACCAACGCATGGCATTTAGCTCCCTCTGGGCACATACCCTTAAAATCTCTCTGCAGATGTAGGCAATCCATTCCTCCTTCAAAGTGTTCCCCTTTGTGTTCTTGATGAGGTCGGTGACGGAGCCCGCGCCGCAGAACTCCATCACCAGCTGCCAAATGAAACAGAAGTGCAATTACTGCAATTAGGCTGAAAGCATCCTCCGGGCTGCACAGCCCAAGGGCAGGGCCTGACACCGGCAGCGCAGCTGCAATCAAACCTATCTACTTTTAATCCATGTGTTTTTTGTTAAAAAAGGAAACGGTAAAAGGTGGAAAGGCTGGAAAGGTGCGGTGCTCTCCAGTAGGGTGGGAACAAGAAACAGGAATCACTTCAGTGCTGAAAAGCAGAAATCAGAAACCTTGAAACCACACTAGCAAGACTCTGCCTCTTGCATTTGAGCTCTTCAACCCTGAATATGTGAAAGCAACATGGCAGATCTGAAAGCTTTGTAAACCTTAAAAAACAGCAATATTTTTCCATTTTTGTACCAGGGACAGCTGGAGCCCTATTGCTCAGGTTGATGTCAAATAGACCAGGCACCACCATCTGTACCACTTATAAAGCTCCATAATATCAAATACAGAAACACAAGGATCTAACCTGCACCCAAACTTAATCTTGTCATTGAGCAACTGTGAAATAAAACATTCCAAAACAGTCCAGGATGTGACTCTGCCTTCCAGGGCCACCTTGGGCTGCTGGCGTGCAGCAATCCCTGTGCTTGAGAACCCGAGCACAGCAACAACATACAACAAGCCTCCCCCACGTCCTGCAGAAGTGTTTCTTTATCAAAAGTGAACCCATGTTTTTCAGTTAGATCAGTTTGTCTGCAGAAAGATATTCCCTTTCCCTACAAGTCATGCTGTGCCAGATTCTTCACTGCACACGTTTGAAGTTTCCCATCACACACAGCTTATGTGGTTTTTAACATTTTCCAAGCAAGAGACACCACCTCATTAAAAGCATGGACTAAGAGAAGAAGGGAACAGCAAAAGGTCTACCCAAGTCCTACCCAAATTGCTCAGAGATACTGATTAAAAAGACTGTTATAAACAAACAATCACAGAATTCAGGCCCAGTACTGCTATAAAATTCCTGTATAAATAAAACACTTGAGCAGAATACATCTTAGTTGGATGAGAGATCCCTCTGACCATGCTCCTATCTTTAGTTTTGATATCAAGTTTCTCTTCTCTTCCTAAAATGACAGCTGAAATACTCTTTGCATATCTCATTACATCAGGAAACTGGCTCCCAGCAAAGATGCATGGCTGGCCAAAGTCTGTCCTGTGAGGACAGTATCTGCATGTGTTTCTGATTAACGGAGCGTTTGGGATACCACTGCAGCAAGCACTGAAAGGAAATCCCTGGATAGCTGAACCAGCTGAAAACACTCTCCAACCCAACAGGCTGACCTCTCCTTGCAACACTTTATGGCTTCCTGCCATGGAAACTCATCCACAAGATCTCACCGGGGTTTGCAGCAAGAGGCCCTGGTGGCTGGAGGAGGTCTGGGAATCATTTTGTTAAGGATCACTTCACCTTTGTCTTCTTCTTCAGAAGGAGAAAGGTTCACCCACACCACACCTGTTTGCACGAGCAACAGCCGTGCAGAGGAAGGGCACATCCTGCTGTGTACTGCAATCACAGCACTTGAAGGAAGATGGGACAAACACCATTAGAAGTTCTCAGTGCACACATTAATCTGTCAGACTATCTTTATGGAGTTGGCAACTCACTCAGTCCGCTGTTCTCTCCCTCATTCCACAGAGCTAAGATTAATTTTGCACCAGTAGGTGAATAATGCAGCTGCCCGCTGATGTATTCGAAACCTGTAATTGTGAAACCTCTGAGAGATTAAAACTGAAGAGACAAAGGGGAAAAGATTCTTGGGGGGAGTGTTTCCAACTTGGCTTTTGAAGAGCTGTCCAATCCTACAGCATCCCTAGGAGAACACCCTGCACCAGCAGACAGGGGCTCAGCAGCACAGGTTGCTAACACCACAGAGAGCCCTGCCATCAGTTCATCAGCAGGAAGACAACAAGGCTGCCAGCACACCTCTGTCTGGAACAGAAAGCTGATCGACACCTGACTTGAAAAAACACCACTTCCAGAAGTTTCCAACGGGACAGAATGCAACTGTGGCAGTTAGGGGCAATGAAATCCCACTCCTAGAGTTCTCTCTGATGCTCAGATGGAAGGATGCTACAGACCCAAATATGGTTTTACTACACAACTACAGAGAGAGTAAATAGTGAAGGTGGGTCACACGTCACTAGGTAAGGTGAGGCTCCACAAGACCTATAAATGCACACTGGAGCAGGTATAGAAAGGACTAATAAGATGATCAGGTTGCTTCAGAAGACAAGAATGTTTGTTTAGATGGAGAGTTATTTAGGCAACAAGGCAGATATTGCCGTGGTATCATTATATATAAACACCCTATGGATACATGTAGGTTAGAAGCCAACAAACAGCCTTCCAGGAAAAAGAAAAAGGAACAACGGGAAAGGCTTCAAATGGTGCTCCTACCAGATACTTTCTTACCAGCCCCATGTCTCCAGGTGAGTGCTTTGCCCAGTAACACTAGCATCATTAGCAATCTTCTTAAAGGATGGAGTCATGATGGGGTAAGACAATAAACTTGAAATGCAGATTGAATTTTTAGCTGTAATTAAAATGATCATCAAGATGGGATAAAGGGGATATTTAATTTAATCTGCAAGGCCATTTATTGAGGAAGTATTTTTAAATACAGTTCATTTAGCATCTACTTTACTCTTCATATCAGAGCGACAGCAAACTTGACAGAAGCAGCAGCTGTAAATCTCCATGTCCTGTTGTATCACCCAGAGGAGTGACACAGCTCTGAAACCAGCCACCATTCCCAGAATGGGATTCCACGGAGACTCCCATTCCCTCCCACCAACAACCTTTTCCATTTTTCATGTCAGTGAAAGCCATCACACAACTGCCCCAAGCGAAATGCTAATGGAAACCCTTTCCCCCGCTGAATGTGAAAGCAGAAACTGGTGCAATGCAATCCCTTGTGTCCCCGCCACAAAGATTTCCCACTCCACCCATACCTTGGTGAAAGGGGCTCTCACTCCACACATCATGGCAATGACGGAGCATTAACATGTAGAAATTTCTGCCATGTCAACCTGTTGTCCGTGGGCAGCGGCAGCGTTTGGGGGACTGAAGAGAATTACACCTCAGCCCCAACCAGCCTCCTGCCAATCATGTGATGGCCTGGCAACCAGCACCTGAGGTCTGCAGTGAGCAAGAGCCATGCAGTGAGGTCCTGGCCACCCCCTGGGCCACTCCCCCTATTTCTGCACCTCTTCTCCCTTGGGCCCCAATCC
>JAOWBP010004023.1:15838115-15859496 GCA_028571105.1 Tragopan temminckii | reverse complement strand
GCCATGCAGTGAGGTCCTGGCCACCCCCTGGGCCACTCCCCCTATTTCTGCACCTCTTCTCCCTTGGGCCCCAATCCCACCAAAGGCACACAGCACCCCCCGGAGAGCAATGCCTCATCTCTAATAGCAAGAAGAATCTCGCAAGAATCCAACAAGAATCTGATCCAGTATTAGATATGGAGGTTGGTGGCCCTGCTTAGGGCAGGGGAGTTGGAGCTTGATGATCACTGAGTTCCCTTCCAACCCAAGTCATTCCATCATTCTACGAATACCTCGGTTTTGTATTTAACATTCCATAAAGGTTGTCCCCATGACTTTTACTTCCTGTTTCACTAATGTATCAGATCTGTGATACACATCTCTATTGTTGTCTGGCCAGGCACGCTCTCTTATTTCAGGAAAACTCGTCTGGTTGGCGAGCTCGTCCTTCAGGGCAGGCAGTGCTACCAAACAGGAGAGACCTGCTCATCACCAAAGCACGCGGCAGAAACGATGACAATACTTTATGTCAGGAGCCCGCCGCGCTTCCGAGAGATCTTAATCTCCACTGAAAGAGCTCTCTGTTTTTTATTTCCGTATCAGCCTCCCAAACGTCGATAAAAAGAATTACTTGGGCATTATCAGAAACCGTTTTATTTCAACAAAGGGCCAATGAAAAATAAACAAGCCTTTATCTGCACTGGAAGACTGATAGAGTTCACACAAGTCCTAATTCAATCAGATGCCAAAACAGCAGCAACTGAATGCAGTGACACCAGCACTCCTGCACGGCCAGGAAGCATCCCCATAACACCTCAGCCAGCCCAGCACCACACAGACTGCAACACAACTTCTAACTGCCCCACCTGCCTTTCCCAGGATGAGCAGCACTGCTGGGTGCACAACCCTTTTCCCCGTGCATGGCTGGGTGACCCATAGGGAAATCACAGCTTCCTTCCTGACCTCTGCCAGCAAAGGTGCCCCAACACACACAGCTTCGCAATGGAGACATGACAGAGAACCTCTCCTCATCCCAGGAGCTCCCCTTTTTGGTAGCTTGGGCTGCACTGCGTGGACTAACCATTTTAGAAAAATTATTTTCTTAACACTTGCATATGCCAAGAGCTCCTTGAACTGGAGCTGAATTCACAAAAACCTTCTCCCTTGGTCTGGCTGTGCTAATCCCACAGTCAGGCAGGAGCTAAGCCCAGCTCCAAGAGTGGCTGTCTGTCTAGTGAGGGCTTTGGCATGTGCTTGACTTTTTTTTTTTCTTTTTTTTTCCCCTCAAGGCACTCCAGCAGCACACGGCGAAATGCTGTGGGTTGGTTTTTATTTCTCTCCTTTTTTTTTTTTTTTTTTTTTGGACACAGATTATAAAACAGCTAAAGCCAAATGGAATTTCACGGGATGAAAAGGCATTTCTCAGCTTGACAGCTTTCTCCTCGCTGAATTCCAGACTCTCTGCAAAGAACATGTTTTTCAAGAGTTCCCACAAGAAAAAAACCCAACAAACTCAGTAACAAAAGTCCCTGGAGCCCAAGCCCCCGCACCTTCCCAATAACTCAGTCTACCAGCACAGCTGGGTACCAATGCGGCACAGAACCCCAACAGCTTCAGTTCTGCTCCTAGTGACATTTTTGTCCTCCATGATTCTCCCCAGCTCCCACAGTCCCAACATTTTGCCACATGGACACAACTGAAGCCACTGCAGTGGGAACCTTTTCCTAAAATAAAGCCTAGATCATACAGAAACTAATGAAAATAAACCACAATCTGCAGTAACTCTGCCAAGATGCAGAGGAATATGTTGGGATCTGCTCAATGAAAACCAAGGTTTTGGATGCTGACATTAATTCATAACTTTTTAATATACATCTGTATATTTGGAGGTGTGCAAGTGGACATGGAGAATAAAACAGCCCAGGCTTCATCTTTTCAGCATTTCCATCACTTTTCAGCTGAACCATGGCTGTTTGTTACTCCTGAAAACGTAGGCTCTGGCAATCTTGTTCAGACACTGAAAAACTCTAGACAGCAAAACGAGCTTTCTCCTTATGACTCCACCTTAAAATCAAAGAGGACATTACTGCCTTTCCAGAACTGTAGGCAAAACACGTACAGCACTGAGCAAACCTGAGAAATGGCTGGCACTGGTTCCTTTGGCCTGCATGTGCTGAGTTCCAGCCAGCTCCACCACCTGCAGCACTCTGCAGAACGAAGATCCCACATCGTGCAAGGAACACATGTAGGGTCACCTGTGTGGTGTGGGCACAGTCCTGCAGTGGTCTGGCTGTCCCCGCAGCAGGCAGGCCACCCGCTCAGCTGGAAGGGAGCTGGCTGCAAGCCTCCCAGGCTTGGAACATAGCACAACGCCTGTGATTAATGTTTCATGGCCCTTATGGTAGGAAGCACGGCAGCGCCATGGGCCGTGGTGCCAAGCTGCTCCGCGCAGCTCTTGCAAGCAGCAGGGCCAGGAGGAGGAGGATGTGGGCTCACACGTTCTGTCCACTGATAGACAACGGATTGCAGCTCTATTCTCCAAGGCCTGGGAACACTGAATGAATAACTGAGAAGCTGCTGTCAGGGGAAGCAGCAGGATGAGGCAGGTTAGGATACACGGGGGAGGCAAAGCAGCTTCCAGCCCTTCAACCACACGAGGCAATCGTCCCTGAAATGGCTGAACAGCTGCAGACCCTTTCACCTTTCCTTCTCCAGCCCCCTCCTTACTTCCCTGCATTGTCTCTGCAGAACATGGAGCACAAGATGTAAGGCAGGGAGCCGGAAGGAATTAGGAGCAAGAGCCCCCTCCACCCAGCACCTCAGCCTCCATCTTCTCAGCTCCCTTCTCCCTCCAACTGGTTCCAACGCACTTATTTTCGTAGCATAAAATAGTTTTCAATTAATTACAGTAACAAAGATGCTGATAATGACAGTCCAGAACAAATAGTTGTTTGTTTGTTTTTATCAGTCTCTGAAGACTCTATGGCAAAATGGAGAAGCATCTTCCTGTGTAGGAACAGCCTTTTCAAAGTCACGATTTCAAAACAGCCAGATGCAAAATGAGCAATACAGGTGGTGGTAAGTGGACAATGCAGGGAAACTGGATTTGTCAAAACTGAGTTATTCTCAAGGAAAAGAAAGCAACTTACCCAAAGCTGATCATCCATTCCTGGTGGGTTCTTCTTAATAAAAGCACCATAATATGTAGCAATATTTCGGTGGTGAGAGTACTTCTTCAACATGTTAATTTCTTGTTTGATCTCTTCCTCTTCATCCTGGGATGAGGGGAAAAAAGCCAGAACAAAATAGCGACAGTAAGAGACAGCATTTCATCCTAAGACAGCATTTCACAGACACTGCTCTGATCTCTCTGTGTTACACTGGAGAGCTTCTATACACCATTTCTGACTGTCCTCTCCTACGTTTCCTTCTATTGACTTGGGATTTTTTGTTTGTTTTTTACAGTATGTCATTGACACCAGAGCCCTGGTAGCCTGAAAACCTGGACCAGAAACTAACAGGTTAAACATAGGCCCTTGAACAAAAAGCTAAGAATAGCAGGGCCAGAGATGCACTGCCACATCCCCTATCACATTTCTGAACCCTGAACTGGAAAGATCGCCAGGCAGTTCAGAAACCAGCTTCTTCCCAAATGGTTCGGACTGTTGGCGCCTCCCCAGTGGGCACAAGGGGATGGCCACAACCACTGACCTGCAGGGCTGCAGTACAGCCAGGTTTGGCCAGGAAAGAAGTCCTTGAATGGAGATACGTTCTGCATCCAGCAGGCCACGAGTATGAGGCTCCGTTCTCAGCCCACCTTTTTAAACAGATTCCTTTCTACTTCCTATCCTAACATACATTTGTACCACATTGCTCTGAAGCTGAACTATACTTGCATTAGTCCCGTCATGCATCAGCACAGCCTCCAAGACCTGTCAAGAAGTCCACCAGGATGTTTTTCGAAAACATTCTGCACAGCTGTTACTTCTTAGGCTGTGGAGCACTGGTAGCACCCTCATGTTGATGAGTTATGTTCCAAAAGGATCAGAAGGACCGTCACTTTTTTCCCTGTGTAGGACCCTTTCATCCCTCACTTGCTTCATCCTGCCTTCAGTTTCACCAACCAGCACATGACAGGATGACCCGGTGATCAGATTAACCACAGACACAGTTCTTCTTAAGGACCAGTGCTCCCTGACTAGACACAACACAGCCAGAACCGCAGATTTCTTCTCAAGCTACCAAGGAAAATGACTCAACGATTACAAGTTTTTCAGAGACATTTCAGGAAGGAACACTGCAGGAAAAAATAAAAAAGTAGTGGAGCTTGTAAAAAAACCCTCCAATTATATCTTCAGTATGAACACAGAGAGCATAAGCACCAATGAGGGCGAAGAACGGGCCCAAGGGTTTTAAGAAAAATCTAGGAACTATTCTGAAAGACCACTATCACCTCTTCCCTTCAAGAAGTCAATATAATTTTGCTAGTACTTGTTTGCCTGGGGAACCAGGGAAGATAACACTTAGATTATCAGGCCTCGGAGATATTCTTTTATTGAAACGTTCTGTAGCAGAAAAGCAACTGGATGCTCAGTCCTGCTGGAAGCAAGGAGGAGCTGTCACTGCAAAAACCCACCAGCTTCCTGCATACCACTGGCCAGGTTTTTTGCCACCCCCCTGCTGGATCAGTCTCTGCCAAGAACAGAGAAGAGCCACGAGGACACTTAGTCTAAGGTTTTATCTTGAGTCCATTTATAGGCTGAGTAATTCAAAATGGAGGAAAAAGGTGAAAAAGTATGAAAATAACATAAATAAATCTAAGCAGTGGAAGTCAGAATGTGGCCACATAGCCAGGCTCCAAGGGTGGCAGAAGAGCTCCATGCTGGCATGAGCCTGCTCTGTTACAGAAGTCATGACAGAGGCCTACACTGGCACACATGTGTGCTACCTTATGGACAAGGTTGTCAGGCCAAAACCATGGGGACCTGGCTTCATGCCTGGGCAAGGATCACAGAAATGTTGCTGGAAGGGACCTTTGGCTCCCTCAGGGTCCCCAGCTCCACCTCCTGCTCTGAGCAATATCACTGCCAGCAGCCACCACCAGTACATCTAGCCAGAGAGGGCAGAAAAAGGAATTGTCATAGCAAGCTGTTGTAACTACTCCAAAACCCCAGAGGAAAACCCAGAAAACCCATAGACAATGTGCTGTTGCCATGCTTTGTCTCCATCAATTGATTCTATTAGATCAGTGTCTGGGAAGTAGGTCACAGAGCATGCAGTAGAACCAGCCTCTGGAAAATTAATCTGAATTCTTAATTCACAGTCACTGCTCAAACAGATCAAGTGCTGTAATCTGAGGGCCTCTATGCCCCAATCTTCCCCAACATACAGTTAGCAAAAGCACAGATGAGTTAAAGGACTGTCTTCAGGAATCCTCTGGGGTTTTAGTGCAGGGAAACGTTGGGGTTGATGCAGTCTGGGAACTCCATTAACTATGGCAAATCTACAGTCCAAAATTATCCACTATGAAATTACAGATGGCTGTGATTGGGGTGAACACACTACATCCACTTTTGTAGGCTTCTGAAAGATCCATCATCATCAGGGACAAAGGGCAGGAGAGGAGAACTGGACAGAACAAAGCAGCAGAACTGGAAGTGGTGTATGTCAGGAAGTGGCAAAGGATTGGAGTCTGGGTTCTTGCTACCTTGCACTGAGCCCGGACCAGGAGTCAAACCCAACCCCAAGCAAGAACCAGGAACTGACTTTAGAAATGTCTCCAGAAACAATTCTTGTGGTGGCTGGAGAGCATGGCTCTAGGTCTGACTTCAGCATCAACAGCTATGGAGCACTCAACCACACAGCAGGTCTGCTCAGTTTTCACTGTGGTCGTTGCAGTGGTCTTCAGAGGGATAAGAAGAAGCAAAAATTCAGTAAGGGTGCTTTTTTTGTTTGTTTGTTTGTTTTGTGTTGGGTTTAGGGTTTTTGTTTTTGTTTTTTTTAAGGAGAATTTATGCATTATATATTAAAAGAAAAAGAAAAATAACTGACATGTTTTAATATAGCTGAAAGCAGCTCAAGAGGAAAATAATTAATAGCCAACAACACATTCCATGCCAAATATATGATTTACTGCCCTGGACATTCACTTCAGCTAGTCAGAAAGAGGCAGGAAGCATCATTACTGTTCTCCTTAATTAAATACAACTACCTGCAGGATAGCTACAGAGCAGTTATTAAGAAGGATTCCAAGCTGAGATTCTATTTTGGAAGTAAGAAGTTTAGATCAGGGATATCCACTTAAAGATAAGGCTGAAAATATCAATTATTGAGCAGGACTGGATTTGAGCTATCTTTCTTCAAAATCCTTGCTTGGACTCACAATAGTTGAAAAAACACTGAACTAAGTGCTGACTCAAATTTAAGCCCCTCTTTCACCTAAAAGTAATATTCTGATTTTTCTGCTTAGATTTGTTGTAACCTCAGACTTAACCTCTTGGGAATCTCAGTGCCATTTATGCCATGGGGTTACGCTTGGTGGGTCTGCCCACTGCCTTAAAGCCTGATCTACAAAAATTAGATGAATGGTACTTGCAGACATTGTAAGAAAACAGAAATTCCCTCTGACTTATTTCCACACATCACTTCACCTATTAATACAAAAAAAAACCTGAGTGAAGGTCCTGTAGATATAAACACCACACCGTAACTTCTGTGGCATTTCCAAACATGAGGCCAACCAACCACTTTCATAGCAAGGTGATTCTGTTCATGCTGAACTTCTGAAAACTAACCAAAAACATTAATTCAAAAACAAGGTGGGTAGATTGGGATCAAGTCCTAAATTTTGAAATGTACTATTCCATTAAAAATAAAAAGAACATGCTTGCTTGCTTCTGAACTTGGTGCTGTTTATGTAGGCAAGAGCTTTGGGCTATATAATACTTGCACATAAAAAAAAAGTCTCATTCAAGAAAAAGCATTTTCACGTGACTTTCCTATATGCATCTGTTTAGACTTTGAGGGATCACAGCAATTCTACTCGTTTCTTCTTCTATGGAAAATGGAAAATAGGGCAACGGTGAAAGCACTTTTTCTCCAAAATCCTGTTATTGGATCAGTAACTTGCAAACTCTTGGTTTTCTTTGTCTGAAGTAACTTTCAGAAGAGCCACATTCCTGAGACCAGGATGCTGCACTTTTCCTCTGTGCCTCCAGGATGCACAGCAGTACTTCATCTCACACAAAAAACTTACTCAAAGCAATGCCTGCACATAGTTTTGTCAAACAAAAACTTTTTAGTGAGAAACTTGGATTTGGATAAGCTGACATGTCTTACCAGTGCAGGATCATGCTGCTACAATTTTGCTAAGATTTTATCAATGCATTCAAAAAAGCTACTGCTGCAACTGGATGCCTCACTGCTCCACTGTAACATTATTCTGTCTCAAAACTCTTCTGTGTTTGCTTCCTTCTCCCTTATTTCAAGGAGTATTTGCTTCCACAGCCCCCCACACGTTATCACACGCAGTCCCCTTTCCCCTCTTATCTGGCAATTTAAGGATGCAGGAGGAGGAGGATACGTTACCCCGGTGACGTCCATAACCTTAATAGCAGCAAGCTGTCCTGTTTTAACATGACGACCCTGCAAAACAAAAAGGAGAAGTTTGTTTATTTTGCTCGTTTATTTGGCAGTGTTTTGCTTGCAGTAAACAATATCCTTAAGCAATCTCCTGGCTCTGGCAGCTTTCACCCATTTTTTTGCTTTTTCAAGAGCATCTTCACAGCAGCCATGATGGGAAAGCAATTCCCTCCCCTTCCTCCTGCCATTACAATTAATTAGTAAAGGGCCTTCACTGCTTGCTGTATTTTCCTGGCAAATAAGCGCTGAGAATATCCTTTAATGCTCAACCATGCAAAAACAGCTCCGGGCCTCTCCTGAGCACAGACCATGACTTGGCTGTAACTGGTCCAGTGGGACTATGGAATTACACTCACTGAAGCACCTATATGGCACTGAGCGTGGTCTCTTCACGCCCCTGGCCATGACACAGCCCCGTCTGTCACATATCAGGGACACAGATGTGCTTCTCTGCCACCACTGTGATCCAGGAGACAAGGCCCAGCTACAGAGGATGCTGAAGATCCACGGAGCAGAACTGCATGTGGGGATGCCACAGGGACATCCAACAAAAAAGGTGGGAGAAAAGATGAGCCTTTCCTGAACGGCAGCCCTGCAGCAGCCCTCTGCCCAGCCTGACCCTGGCCCAGGTGCCGGCTGGGGGGCTGTTTGGGCAGCAGCAGCGCTCCAGTCGCTCTGGATTTACACCTTCACCAGGAAGCCAATTCACCCAGCAGGGCTCCTCACTCATTTAATAACACCATTTACACGGCCTGAGCAACAGCATGTCCTAACAACAGAAAGAGAGTTTTATTTTAAGAAGTGCCCAGTGGTATACGCAGGCCTGAGCGTGCCCCCACAGCCCAGCACCCCGGGGCTCAGCTTAAACAGCCCTCAGACACAGCCTGGAAGGACCAGAGCAGTGTTAGCCATCATCTATTTAGATAGCCTGATCTGCAAAACCAAATCCTCCCTAAATCCATCCTTGCTTGCTCAGCCAGGAAGCGCCCACACTTACTGAGTCTTTAATTAAAGCCCGGGGAGCAGCAGCAGGGGATAGCTGAACACAATCACAGCACACTGACTCTTCAATAAAATGGAGGAAGAGAAGGGGAAGCAACTCGTGGCATTTAAAGCTGTGCAGTGTGCTAGTCATACCTAGCCTCTTTCAACATGCTGACACATTTTGGCTATCTAATTATCCAGAAGAAAGAGATATTAGTGTTGCCATGATGCATCCCACAGCACCTCTTTAAATGCAGCATGTGATCACATACTATGCAGCAATTCATAAATCAGTGTTAAGGCCAATGGTTCTGAAATTCAGGGCTGAATTCAAATGGGTGTTTGCAGAATCTTAATGGCTTCTGTGGGAGCCAAACAAAAGAAAAACATGTATACAGTTTGACAATTCAAGTATTCCTTTGTTTTACACTTCAAACTCAGAATTGCTGCGTATCTTCGCATAAAACCAGTTTTTGTTCATGTTGCCTGTGTTCTCTTCCGTTTCCATTTAACCCTGCTTATGCTCTTCCACTCATGCAGTCCGCAGTGTAGTGAGGAGCAGGCTGCTGGCAGTGGCACCTGTGGCACTAGAGACTACAGCACAGTACCAAGACCATGGCTTCAAACACTGGCTTGTCACTAGGTTTTGTCCTTCCAGGTAGAGTTTCCCTGATACAGGTCACCACATGGTTACAGCTCACATTTGGAGTAATACCAACAGTGACTACCTCCTATCTTTGATGCCTGCAAGACTGACAGTGCAGTATCTCTGTTTCAATGGGACAGCAGCAAGGTTGCAGATATAGGGCTGAAATTGAGAGCTGAACTCAAATTCAAGGTGGGTCAGCTTCTGTTTGTGACTCTGCACCATGAGTTTAAGTGTTAAAGACGACCTGAATTCAGCAAAGCTAAATAAGAATTACCCAAAGATTTACTCCAGCTTGAGTCACGCCAATCACTAGTGCCATCTGGGCCAAATGATGAGGAACTTCCCAGTGAGGTCCACCTTGTCATCTCCAACACTGGCAGCCACCACAGAAAGACCCAGAAAAAAAGGCTACTCAGGTGGTTTGGGGTCTTCTTTACAGAGCAAGGAGGTCTGGAAGAGGGACCTGAGCAACTGAAAGAGTATCTGAACTCACCAGCTCCACAGTACACTCGCACTTGCCAAGACCTCTGTCTGTGAAAAACCAAGGCAACATACTTGGTGTTTGCCATGCAGAGAGCAGCAATTTCTATGGAAAGCACAGATCTGAAACAATATCACACAGAGGGGGTTTATTCCAAGCAAAAATTGAGATGGAAACCACAGTTTCTAAAGGAGATGCTCAACAAAGCTCTGCTGTTCCTGGGACACCACAGCCAAAGGGCAGCTGCTGGTCACACACGGTGGCTGAAAGGCACAGAGCTAAGTCCACTGGCAGTCAACATCCCAGCCTTGCTGTGGTAGAGTTCTGCTGCCTACCTTTGATATTAGTGAAGGGAAAAAGGAACAAAACTATTCGTGAAACGTACTGGAAAAAATAACAAAAGCTATGGTACTGCTTTAGAGACTACAGTAGGAGTCCAGTCAGTAAATGCTCTCCAAGACAACATGGGACGGAGACCAACAGAGAAGTCAACTGTAAAAGCTGCCCAAGCTGTGCAGGGCCTCGTGGTGACCCGGCACGGGCTCACCTTAAAGCACCGCTTGGGCTCTGCAGCTGTTTTGGGTTCGGATGCTCCTCCCTGCCAGGGCACCGCAAGCAGAAACCTCAACACCACAGGTGCCCACACCATCCTTCTCCCACAAATCTCTGCACTTTTATAAAGACTAACAAGCCCAGCTTTGCAAGCAGCTCTGTGGTCACGTGCCATCCTTTCTGTTTCACAGATTGGTAAATGCTGAAGCTGTGAAGCTGGGAGGCTCGAGCACGCAGGGTCACAGAGCCAATCAACAGCTGTGCTCACAGCAGACAAGGGATACCCTGATTCCATCCCCTTCTCTCCACCAACACCCCATACACCTTTCAAAACAATTACAGAGGAAAATAAAAACGCTGTGCAAACATCTACTAGAACAAAATAAAACACTTTGAAACTCATGTGAGTGTAAATCATTAGGGACACTTAGTCACGCAGAATACAGGGGAAGTGGAACTGATAGGTCTTTAGCCTGGGAATTTATAACAAAGCCTTGCTTTTCATGTAGTTTGTCAGCAGGGGTGGGTTGTTTAGCTTCCTCCCTGCAGGGCGTTTCTCGTTCCAGCTGCACGTGCTGATGGTGACTCCACGATGACCTTACAGAAAAGCGGGCTGCGGGGCCAGGGCTGAGCTCTACTTCCTCCATCCCTGCTGCATTCTGCACCACATGAGCGCTGTGTCCCTTCATTGCCAATTAATCTTTGCCTTCAGTTTGAGAAGCCTGGTGTTCAGCATTAATACTTTTGGTGGAACCACCATCTATAGTTAAAAAAACAGGTCATTATCACCCTACTGTAGACACTGCTGGCTTTATAATACGGATGCAAACAGAACAGATACGCTGAAGAGAGGCACTGAAAATGAAAATGATAGATTCAAAGGAGGAACAGAATTAGCATGAGAACCATACATACTAAAAGATGCCAGCAACAAGCCCTTTTGACAGCATTAGTCACCAAGCACATCTTGCATGTTGGCCAAGCAGAAACAGACACATGTGCCCCAAAGGCAGCAACAGCATCCCCACATCTGCACCCCTGACTTCTGTGTTCCCGGGGCAGCACCAGTAGAGCTGCCAGGCCACTCTTTGGCAACGTGTGCCATTGCTCCCAAAGCTACGGCAGGTTGAAATTCATAATTAATGTGCATCAAGTGTTAAATTGGCCAGCGTGAACTCTGCACTGCTGTAATGAAGCTACAAATGGGGATTGGGATAACAACCCTGAGCAAGAAAAGAGCCAGAAAGCCTCTGTAATAATGTGCTTTTACCTGATCAAAACTTGTGTCATTTAAAACAACACCAGAGCTCTCCTACAAACACATTATGATTGAGCCCATGTGCTCCTGAGGTTGGCTCTGCTCCCAAAGCCAGGGATGTAGGTCAAAATAGGTGAGACCCAAGATGCCTTCATTAAAAAGAAAAAATTCAAAATTCCTCTATGATTTTGGTGCCTCTGTGCTTGGGATCTCACCATGGGGAGGTGGAGAGGGCACAGGTGCCCAGAGACAATGCCTATAGGACAACCAGCATCCTTTGGGAACATGAGCAGTAACCGTGATCCTCATCAGCGGAGGCACCCCACATCACCCACCACTTCCCAGCATCGAGAGCACACCACCTCCACCACTTTTTGGCAACAGCAGCAAACAAGGCTCAAAGGGGAGCAGCCTGACCAAGCGAGAGGCATTCAGTGCAGCCCCACGCCCTCCTGCCTGCTCACTGACGTACACTACCAGCCCTCTGTCATCAGCCTGCGTGTGGGAAAGGAGATGAGCAGATCTCCAGCATCCTGTGACACGTGGTCTTCTTGCTTCCACTGTGCTGGATTTTTTCACAGTATTGTCTCCTGGAATATTATTTATCGTAGCCTTTTTACTCAAGTGCTTCCAGATGACCATCTCCCAGCCCCGCTTGGCTGCAGCGCTCAATTCTGCATACAACTGTATGTGGCTCAGGCCAATTCTCAGCAGCCACTGACTGGCGCTGAGTGAGCTGCTTCAGGCTTCTCATCCATAACAGCTAGAGGTGCATGAGGACGATCGGCCTCCTAAAGCCCAACATGGGAAGCGTGGCCCCAACCCAGTGGCTCAAATCCCTGCACACCATAGCCTCTGGACATCAGCATGGGTTTATCCACCCCTGCTGCCCCTCTCATACAGTGTGGCAACTGAAGCCAAAGAAATTCAAAAGAAGGAAGGAACACAGATCTCCAGATTCTCTGCCCCATTAACCACCACTGACTCTGCAAGGATCGAAGGTCAGCTGCTGGTATCACTGGTTGGTACGGCACCCAGAGGTTCTCCAGCACCCTCCTGCTGCTTTCCCCAAAGCAGGTTCAGCATCCGTATGTGGTATCTTGGCTGAACAGCTCGATCTGCCTTCATCTCCATAAATACAGCACTGTGTTACAGACACAGCGATGGCTGTGATGGTGTAGAACAAACAGGAAGAAAGAGGAGCTACTGAAGCGTTTTTCACTTCTCTGGATTTGCTGTCAAGGTTCACTTGGGTTTAAACCCGCATTCCATCCTCAAGATTATTCAAGTGTGAACTTCAAAGCTGCCATGGTTTTTAATTAAACGTTCATCTGAGCATAAACGTGTGCTCCTAATTGCTCTCAAAATGCTATATCAACTATCGCTAACTTGATAGTGTCAAGTATTAAGACTAATTTCTGCAAGTGAAGCAGGCACCAGAACTATTTCTTTAAAGGTTGTGGTCTCCACGGTCCGTAAAATGTAATGAACCAGCACATTACGGGAACACTGGTAAATGCCTTTAAACAGCATTTGATGCACTCGGGCTTTTTATTTAATAAATAGGAAGATCCACTGGAGCGCACTAAATTGGGCAGGGGCTGCTATAGGTCCATGGGAGGGGTCTACCTGTGTGCAGGCAAATGGCAACGAGACAGCAGGGGTGACTCCAGGGGGCTCCAGGAGGGACTCAGCCTCACATGCACAGAGGAGGGCCACTTGCTAGACTACAGCCAAGCCCCAGAGCCAGGCAGAACACAGCAGCTGAAGGCATCCTCTCTCTGCTCAGCCTATAAACCCCATCATGCATGCATAATCCCCATAGCAGGCATTTAATGGAGGAACCATGGAGCAGGTTTAATGCTTTGAAGACAAACACTTCATATTCAGCCATTTTACAGCGCCACTAGTCCTGCAACATGTAAACATTAAAATAAGTGGGATTAGGGTGCTCTCACAAGGCACTTCAGAAATTCTATTGGCAGCCTTGATGGAACGGAACACTGTCACCCCTCTCAGCTGAGAAAGTATAACCCAGGAGCATAGCAGGAGAGCAGCCTCACCTCCCCCAGGCTCTGTTTCTACATTCATGACCTACTGCAGCTGAGCATCCCTATGGTGAGCCAGAACTTCACACAGGCCTCTGCTCCCACTCCTGTCAATTCCTAGCTTTCTCCTAGTTCAAGGCAATTTAGAGACTTGGTCCAAGATTTTTAGCACTAACACAACCCAAAATTGCATGCAATTTTTTTCCTGGGAGAAGCACTATCACGGGAAGCGCATTTACCTTAGCACGAAGCCTGAAAAGCACCAGGAGGCTGCTAACAGACAATTTTACGGCCTGCTGCTACTGCTCAGGCCTCTGGCTGACAATCACAGCACCATGCACACGTAGCTCTTGGGATTGAAACAACCTCAATTTTGACTGCTCCAGATGCTCCGAGAGAAGCGACGCAGACGGCACGCACCCAGCTCATCGCGGCCTCTCTTCTGTTCCAGTGCATGGCAATGGCACGGCAGCAGGCAGACTGGTGCCTTCCAACACTGACCTCTGGCAGCTTGTGCTGGGGAAAGCCCAGCTGGACTGTGGGGTCAGAGCATTGCACTGTGCAGCACCCAACATGAGCCCAGTGCTGGGGCAGGCGGGCAGTGAATGTGGAGCAACGCTGCAGGGAACCTGCAGAGCTCCCCAGCAAAGCAAAAGGGGGAAATTCAGAGTGCAGGCTCTCAGTTTATGGAGTGCTAGCTAAAAGAATCGTTATTTCTGTTTTATAGCACTGTGCCTATATTCAGTAAATGCACTTAAGCATCAGCACCACTGAAATACACCCGTGTTGACAAACACTAGAGTGTGCTTCTCAATGAAATTACAAAGTGCTGGACATGCATCCAAACTGCCATCCTGCATTAAATTAGACCGTTTTACAGCATCCAGCCTGATTCGCACTTGGCTTTTATAGGGTAAAGGCAAGTTTATATACTTCTCAGTTTCCCACTGAAAAGGATCTTGAAAGAAAAAAACAACGCTCAGACTAGTTTAAAGGGGCTAACATCTATGGAAAAACAGGCTCTTCCCAGTATGAAAATCCAGCAATCTCCAAAACAAGCTTTTATAAACGATGTGCTCTGGCTTTGCACTTGGCTTACACATCTCTTAAGGCTTATCTGAAATAAATCCACATCTTCGAGAAAGTAATTAAAACATCAGATATTCTAAATATCATGTCAGCATAAGAAAAAATGAGTCATGTAACAGGATGGGAAATATATAAAGTGTTTATTTTAACCGAAGCAAAATATCTGTTCAATTAATCAGAGCAATCACGGGCCAATTGCTCTTGCCTGCACTTAACTTCAGCACACAAAACTTCTGCCATTCCACGCTGCCTTTTTTAAGAGAAACAGCATGACTATGACAAAGGCAACCACAATGACAGTGCATTTCCCTCCAGCTTCATGCATTTCCACCTTTCCATCACCGCTCCGTTTCACAAACAGCTCTGTGAGAAGTTCCAAGCAGCCCTGCTGCCCCAAGGCGCTGAAGGACAGAACCAACTCAGTGCAATTCCTCTGAACTCAGAGGGAACTCCACCTCCTTCAAGTGCCTGCCCAAACCCAAGCTGCAGAGCAGAAGTAACTGATCTCAAATGTTTATACTTTTTCCATTTCAGGAGTCAAAAGAAGCACACACAACCACTCTAC
Organism: Tragopan temminckii; assembly: GCA_028571105.1. Lineage (NCBI taxonomy): Eukaryota > Metazoa > Chordata > Aves > Galliformes > Phasianidae > Tragopan > Tragopan temminckii. The sequence continues at coordinate 15,844,250 of JAOWBP010004023.1, read as the reverse complement.
ACATTATTTTCTGGCAAAGGGGCATTCCTAGAGCTGCCCCCCATGCCCTGACCTGCCCTGCAGCAGCCTGGGGGCTCCTCTAGCCCCTTCCCTTCAGCCAAGCTGGCACCATCTCCAGGCTTTTGGAGAGCAGGGACATCCACCAAGCAGGACGAGCACAAGTTTTACTTCCATCCAAGCTTTCCCTCACATCTATCATCTTTTCCAACCTTTAATGAAGCAAGGTCCTGGAAAACATTCAAAAAAACTCTAAAGAGAAAGAAAAAGAAATAGAGCAGATTTTTTATTTCCCTGAGAAAGACATAAATCCTCTCCCAGCACAGACATGCACAGGGCCGAGCTGATGCCCTGTGCTGAGTGAATAACCTTTGGGCTGAAGCACCTCTCACCCACTGTGTCTGCCCAAGGTCTAACCAGGGCATGTGGCCTAGAGAGCTGCAGTTCCATTAATGCAGCTCCACAACAGGTCTGATGACAAGGAAAGTAGGCAGCATTACTAGATTATCAAGCTAAATTGTTAAGTTGGCATATTATTCATCTCCAAAACAACACACTGTTGCACGCAGGTGAGCAAAGCAATAACAAAACACATCCCTAAGCCCAAAGTTTGCACTTGCGCCACTCCCTCACTCTGAGTTCAAGGAAAGGAGACTGGAAACCCCAGCTCTGTCTGTGGCTCAGGAAGAACCGAGAGATTTCCCTCTCCCATGGAAAAAACTGAATATAAGACTATAAAACTGAATATATTCTTTTAGAATGGCAAGTTTCTGTAGACAGCTCTTCTAGACGTAGCTTTTGCCTCTTCCAATACCCACCCAGGGATAACAGCTGCTCAGAAAGCACTCACTGCCTCTTTGTGGCACTGCTGCTGATAAACAGAAGCAAATCAGGGAGCAGTAAGGAGCTGTGTATCTGCTTCACCTCTCACATGAGGGACAGTGGAGAAATGCTGTCCATGAATGCTTGAAAGTGCAGGCTTTGAAGAGCTGCGCTTCATGCCAGAAAAACCTTACAGGAGCACAAAGCCTCAAGATGTTTCTGCATCTTGCAAGGCTTTCCCATGGCACAGGAACAAACACCGCAGGAGATGTCCCAGCAAGTCAAAGGACCATTATGGGAACAGAGAAGGGCAGGGATGTAGCTGGGGTAACCTGCAGCCAGGGCCTCTCACTGCTTCCTCCACCTCCCCATGCCCCTCAGCCCATCCCTTTCTTGTCCTCAGCTCCCAGGCTTCTCTCCCTGTGCTGAGCACGCGCATTTCTGCAGCTAAAAGAAGGCAGTACAGTCTGTTCCCAGTAACATTAGTTCATGACAGCCATGTTATTACCACCCTTTAACACCCCCACTTTGCTTCTGTTTCTTACCACTGCCTATTCAACACCGCAGCATTCATAACTAAAACTAGATCTCTGTTTAAGAGACCCACAAGACACCCTTGTATGCAGGCCACGTCTCCCATAACAGCACCACACCATCCCTTCCAGCTGGGAAGCACTGAGCCGTGGAAGGAACAATTGCCACAGAGCTCCGGTGTGTGCCAGGACCCCCTGGGTCCCACAGTGGTGATGCTGAGCTCTCGAGGGCAGCCAGGAAGGACAAAGCCTCCTCCAAAGGATCAGGCCATCACCAGAGCGGGGAGCACCCTGCTGCCAGCTGGGTTCTGTGCAGCACACAGGAATGTATAAGTGGGTGTCCTTGGGCAGCCGGCAGCGTTCTGCACCCTTCCCTGTAATTAGCAGCGTCACCAATGAGCTTTCTGCCAGAAAATGTGCCCTGGCATCTAACAGGGCTGTGTTTCGATAGGCAGACTTTTACCTCTCTTTAATCCAGATCTGTAACTCTCTCACAAACCACAGTTTAGAGGGGGGGGAAAAAAACGGCCCTTAAAGAGAAAACCCCACACATGCTGATGGAAATGTGGTTTCTTGAAACACCTCTTCAGTGCCATCTGTTTGGCTCTGGTTCTAGTTTCATAGTAGTAAGATCCAATTTTGGAGGTGGCATGTAAAGTGCTAGGTGGATTTCCAACCAACAACAGCGGCAAGAGAAGCACCCCCACGAGCTGAGCGCTCTGCAGGATGGGTGCAGTGCAGGAGGCAGCAGTCGGGTATCAGCTGTGGAAGCTGATGGAGATCCCCAACTGTGATTATTTTCAGAGTTAATGATACTGCAGGCAGCAGCAATTGTATTCAGACACACCTTTGTGCTCTTCTGCACCCAACAGAGGGAGGGGAGAGGGAAGGAGCACAGCTCCAAGCGTTACCTAGCGGAGATTCTTCCATCCCCCAGCTCTGAGTGCAACCCACAAGTGAATTCCCAGCTGGGGATGCTAATAGCTCAGCCAGGGAGGCAGAAGGACCAAAACCTACAGATTCCTTGAGCCTCTCTTGTTCAGTAACACTCAGATCAGTGACAGTCTCACACCTCAGTTCCCAGCCCTGTGGCTAGCTTTAGGCCAGCTGAATGTACATTAAGGTTTCATGCGTTCACATTCATCAGCAGTAAGGTTCCAAGGCCCTGTTTAGAAGTGCCCACTGCAGGAGCGCGATGGTAAAGGTACTTAGGTTCCATGAAGCTTTGGATAAAGTTCCACAGCTGCCAGGAGCTCTCATGTCTGTCTCTTAGGGTGACTTAGATCCCGGCGTTAGAAAAAGCAGCATAAGGATGACAGAAGTAACCCCACATCCAGCACTGCTGAGGGTTCCAGAACGCAAGATGCCGCAGACCCCATGTTGCACATTTCAACACAAATAACAATTTGAGGTCTCACATACTAGAAGGCAAATGAGCATCACACTCTTTTATCCAGAATTACCTCCAGGGCTTTTGTCTGCCCTGAGCAGCCCTGACAACTTACCATCCAGCCCGGCCTACTCCCAGTCACTTACTGTCAGCAGTCAATAAACATTTTGCAGTGCCTGTGTTGTACTGATTTAGAAGCCCCAGCCATGCCTAGAGCAGCACTATGTGATACCCATACCAATGCTGCTGTGCAGGGCTCTATCTCTGTGTCATCCACTGCTTCAAGTGAGTCAGGTATTGGGCAGCAAAATTTTAGAGGCTTACTGGAGACAGGAGCCCAAGAAAGGCTGCTCAGACCTTTTATCCTTTTATTTGCTTTATGTATGTCACACATGTACTTGCTCCTTTGTTTGGGATAACGAAGGGATTTTCTGGCTCCTGCCAAACAGTCCCACTGTGGCTTACCTCCAGAGCCAGTCAGCAGGGCATGAGCAGCTGATCAGCAGATTAAATGGTATTGCTTTTATAGCATCTCGCTTTCCAAGTCTCCCCTCTCAAGCAGCAATCTCCTACCTCTACAGCAGCTGGGCAAAGCTTTTCTATTACGAAATAACACAGCCAGGGCATGGCCTTTTCCTTCCATTGCCTTCCAGATAGCCCTGCAAAAAGGACCTGCGACAGCCACTGCTCAGAGGTCCCAGCCTCTGAGAAAAGCAGCTCTGTAAAACACAGAGCCTGGGGTGCAAGAGGTTTGCTAGGAAAGGAGCTACCAATTGGAGATACCACAAAGCAAGGAGAACCCCCAAGGACACGCAGTGATGCCCAGATGGGACTGAGAGCAGAAGAAGAGGAGGAAGACTTAGGATTAGCAGCAGCAGGTGACACCTGCACCAGGGATTGCATGGGAACAGTGCAGCTTAGGAAGGAGTGGGAGGAAGCCAGAAAGACCTAGGTGCCCTGCTGCACAAGCACAGCACTAGCACAGCACTGACGTAGTTGGAAATCAAGAGACTTCAGCCACTGCCTGCACTTGGTTATCAGTGCAGGAGAACTATCCAACTACTAAGGATCCTATTACAAAGAAATAACAAGCACAAAGGCAATCGATACTGTGCAGTTTAAAAGCACCATCTGAAGGCAAGGGGTTTTACTCACTGAGATCTGCCAGGTGAAGTGATACAAGAGGACAGGATTTGTGTGAAACCTCACCCCTGGCTAATCCAAACCCTGCTCAGGTTGTGCCATGTTGCAGGCATTGCACCAAGGGACCAAGTCCATGCACTGCACTGAATCAAACCCCTGACCTGCAATTCCAGCTGTACTAAAACAAGGGGAAAAGAATGCTTTAGGAGCTCCTCCCCAGGTGCCTGCACACCCAGGGCAACACTCCGCTCTGCTTTCAGCTTTTAACCCTTTTCCAGCAGGATCAATGCAGGCTGTGCACTAAAAGCAGCCAATATGTTACAGGCAGATTCTATATTAAAAATTCAAGATCCTTCCCAGCAGTGAGATCAAGCTGCAGGACGCACCACAGCTGGTCTGCTGCTCAGCATTCTGGCTCTGCAGCACCTTTAACCACAAACACAGCCAGCACATGGGAATGGGGAAGGACCTCACTGCATTTTTCCATAAAAATCAAACACTGCTCATTTGTCTGTTCCTTGAAACGTGGCTGGGGAAAGATGAATTAGAAGGCTCAATGCCCTTTAGAGTTGAGCCCTGGTTAATGACCATCTTTTCAATATGCTATGGAACAAGAAACCCTAACAAAGGAGGAAGATGTGCCCCATGATGCTTCGGACCACTGCTTAGGAGATGGCATAGAAGCACACTTGGGCATACAAGCTTGTCCCTCACACTGCAACGCTGCTTGGATCTGCACATCCAAACAATAGCACTGCATACATCCCTGAATTTCTTCTTTTTACTTTTCCCAACAGCTTTACAATGAATGAGCACAATTTCTTTACATTTGTAATTCAAATGTTCCTATGCAGCATTTCCACAAGAAAAAGTGCTTCAAAAGCGCACTGGAAATTGTAATTAAAACCTGATCTCTGAGAGATGAGTCATGTTTCTCAGGCTTCAGACCTGGCCTCAGAAAAATACGCCAGCAGAGCACTGTTTACCAACTTTACATGGGGAGCTGCCAGCATTTATCAGAGTCTACAGGAACGCTTGCATAAATATTAAGGGCAAAAGATGAAATGAAGTTATTTCTGCTCAAACAAAGGACTGGTTTACTTGACGCACTGAGCCTGCTCCTCCCACAACCACAACAGCTCCAAGACTTCTCCTGTCCCTGGAGGTCACCAGGCCAACCAGCAGTGCTGCAGCCCCCACTCCATGGGCATGGGAAGAGCAGCAGGTGCTGGCCCCGTGGGGTCAGGCAGCCCCTGCAAGCACCCAGCCCAGACACACTGCTTTCTGCTCTGCCAAACTTTCAGCTCTTATTTTCGCTTCTCTCCTTCCTGCTCCCAACAGCCTGAGCTGATTGAAACCCAAAAGCATTTCAATCTCCTCTTGCCATTGCAAAGCACTAATAAAAGGGACACGTCAGGAGGAAATGGGCAACACTGGTGACATTCCTATGCATGCCCAGGACATGGGGCAGGACTCCATGGCATGCCCTAATCTCTGCAGCGCATCACAGATCAGACCAAAGCCTCAATGCAAACAGCCCTGATGCTGGGGCTGAGGTGAGCTGAAGCCAACTGGTCACACGGACTGGCTGATCTTCAGCATTTCCCAGTCACCACCTCAAGTGCCTCTTTCTGGAGAAGGGGTGAGAAAAGCAGAGAAAAGGGATCGGGGAGAGGCAGCCCAGGGAACATTCGTACCTAACTGTTTGCTTTCCTGCATGCCCTTACCTCCACCTGACCTTCCCAAGAAGGAATCATCTCTGAGGAAGATCAGTGGGCTCATCCGTGCTCCCCAGCTCAGAGGGCAGCAATGAGCCCAGACAGAGAAGCACAGTGGTCTCGGGGGATGACAGCCTTTTCTCTACCAGATCAAAGGGATCAGTGCTGCACAGGGATCAAGGAAAGCTCCTCTCACTTCTTGCAACTCAACCCATAATCAAGACATCCACTTGCTATTGATCCATTCCAGGAGCAGGGGCTGCTCACAGAGGTGACACCAACAGGCTTTGAACCCAAACCTCTGCTCACTGCCTCTGCCTCAGGTCCTCCTCCCATTCTGCACTTGTTCAGCCTTGGCCCTTGCTCTCTCATGTCACAGAACAGCATGCAGGTCCTCTGGAACAAAAACACTCCTCAAAATAACACTTATTTCATATCACAAAGATGAGTTCATAATGAACACAAAAACACATTTTCAACATGCAAAGCACAGCACAGGCAAATGAAAAGACAGGTTTGTGCCACATTACAA
>JAOWBP010004023.1:15804679-15818656 GCA_028571105.1 Tragopan temminckii | reverse complement strand
GCCTGATGAGAAACACATCACTTGAGAGAAAGCCTCTCCCCAGACCCCCGGTACATTCCTGCAAGCAAAAATCTGTAATCTAAAACTCCCATTCCCTGCACAATCTGGCACGTAAGCGTAACGGCGTGCATGGAAATCCATTTAACACCCAAGGAGATGCACGGCAGCCAGCGTGAAGGAACAACAGGCCCTGGCACTGCTGGCTTCGCAAGGACAGACAAGATCTTGGATCCAAACACAGCTGCTGTTAACTCTGCAGATGAGGTTGCTGCTGCAACATCACCAAGGCCACCTCCATCCCACTACAGCCTGGCAGAGCAGCTCGTCATGCCTGAAGAGCTTCTGAGCACATCCAAGTGTCACAGCTTCTCTATCCCAACAGATGCTGTCCTTTGTCAATTAAAACAACCACTGTTCTCAGATGACTTTTGAGGGATGTGCTCATTGGGTGGCTGCTGCAGGACTTCAAGTAACTGTGCAACTGGTAGGGCTGGATGCGGCACCTCCACACCATGGGTCACAACTTTGCTTTTCTTCATTCTAAGGCAGTTCCGTGACTACAGTAAAAACACTTTTTTAAAAGCCCAGAACTGTAATGCTGTGTTCCATTTCAGATGCTCGCTCTTCTAATGTAAGATTTCAATTTTCTTTTGCAAACTACCCCTTGAGTTAGCCTTATCGGCATTCAGATACACAATTCATCTGGAACAGGCTATTCACAGAAATTCTGCTGAACTGGCTGTCCTTCTACTAGTTATGTACAGAAGAAAGGCTTTGGCCTCAATCCTGGATCTGTTGAATTAAAGTGCAGAAGAGAAGATCCCCAAAGCCCAGCAACATGAAGGCACTTCCACCCAGCACCAGCAGCAGTGTCTGCTTTGGCTGTAACAACTACTGCTCTAATGAACAGAGACTAACAGCAAGTCCAGCTGCATGTGCAATTTGTATTAAACACAAATTGCTGTCTCCATGCAAATTTCTTCTTCCATAAAACAAAGATATATTTCCAGCCTTTCATGTTGCCCGTAACAGCTTCAAACTACAGAGGTTTTTATCTACCAGGCTGCGAGGAAGGAGGTCGGCCAGAGACTTCGGAATGCTCGAGTTAGGTACTTAATGAGGCATCATATTCCCAACTAATGGTTTTGCTCAGGGACAAATTGCAACACCAAGGAAAGTATTAGCATAAAGACTTATCAGCTGAAAGACTTGCCATCTTTTCAAACCGGGACGCAAAGCACCAAAAAAGTATAAACGGGGGATTAAGTGCCTGCCAGACCACGTCTCACCCCTGCCAACACAGTGCTAAGCCCACAGGCCCTGGCAGGACAGGCGACGGTATCTCCCCAGCATGTTCCCTGCACTCTCTGTCACCACAGGTCACTCTGCACCATCCTCTTGAGGATCCCTGAGGACACCCTTGATTGCTTGCCCAGATGGAGGAACCACACTGGAGCTCACACTCCAACTGCACGCCGTTGTTTCAAGGAAAACATAATGCTAACCTGTAAGAAAAGAATCACACCTTTTAGCTAATAAGGAATTATCCACAAGTTTTTTGTGGTTGTTGTTTTCTTTTAATGTAGCAGTTTCACAGTACAAAGCCCGCTCTGATTTGATCTAGATGCTATGCAGACAAACGTAAATTATGTTTCCTCACACTGACCCTGTTAATAACTATTTCTCAAGGGAACAGAAGAACTGTAACGAGCTAACACTATTTGTTTTTATTTGGAATTCAATAGCTAGACTTATTTAAAAATAAATCCCCATCCTGCACAAAAACATCCACTGAAATGTGATGGAAAAGGAGTGGTGCGTGGCACTGCCTGCTCCCTGCAATGGGGGGCAAAGCATCACCTCCATTGTGCTGCACTAACACGGCTGGTCCAGATAAGGCGCCTATGGAGAGCCAACAAAGGCAGCACAGCTTCCAGACTGGGGCTGTGGGCACCTCTGAAAAATTAACTGTGGCAATCCAAAATCCAATTTTTATCCTTTATGCAGTCCTCCCCCCTCCGCAGTTCCCGTTTCCGAACATACTGTGCTGGATTAGCTCCCTGCCCTCTCTGCCCCCGCACACAGAGGTCACTTCAAGTAACGCCTGCTCTCAGATTCAGACTTAAAGTGGATTAAAAAAATAATCTGCAGAAGGCTATTCATGTTGCAAACTCGCCTGCACAGTTTGCAAGTACTCAATGAAACAGCAGGGGCTGCTGCAGAGGGTGAAGAAGGGAACATGGGGCTCGCACCACCCACCTGGGGTGCACAGCATCACACCCACCCTGACTGCATCAGAGAGGCTCCACCAGGGCAGGGAAGGCTGGACAACTTCTCTCAGGCCCTGCGTCAGCACAGACACTTCCACCTGCCAAGGAAAGGCCTGAGGTTTATTGTAGGATGAGAGCACTGTGGAGGCTGAGCTGGAGCCAATGCTGTTCAACCATGAAATCTCCCAACCACACAACTGATGTGAACCCAGCAACCCGGGAGGCTCCTACAGCCCTTCCTTCCAAACACACAAGTGGAAATCCACACTAAGAGAATGCTCACCAGGTCTAACTCAGCACCTCAATTCGTGATCCTGCTGCAGACCTGTGGTCACGGCTGACTCTACTGGATGCATCTTGCACTTCACATTCCTTCCGCTCAAAAACTAAAGCTATGCAGGAGGAAAAAAATGTACCCAATGCTCATTCCTTAAGAGCAAAATCATTCCAGTACAGTGAGACAGTGGGAGGTCTGTATTCTGTACATAAAAAGACAGGAACATCTTGCAATCCCATCCTTTCCAGACCAAACCTTTGCCCAAACCTAGCTCTTGGCTGAGTTGTGCGACACTGCCTGAACCAGCAGAGAGAAGGAAAATGACCTAAACAATGAAAAACAGATAGCACCAAGTTGCCATTCTTATGTGAGGGGTGAGGAAAGAAAAAAAAAAAAAAAAAAAAGCAGTAACACAGCATTTGGGAGAAGGCTTTGTTTGCTTGGCACTTTCCATCTTTAAGTAATTGGCGTAAAGGGCTTCCCAGGTAAAGCTAAGAATAGGCTGGAGATGTTGAGAGCCACACTGCTCGCTGCAGTGAAGGAGAAGATGCTGAGCTCCAGCTGGATGCCCTTTGGCATCACTTTCCTTCAGGCCCTCAGAGTCAGCTGCAAGACAGGCTGTATCAAAATTTGAAAAGATGCAAAAAATGACAAGCGAGAAACATCTCTGGAGATAAGCACTCCGACAACCATGAAAGCCTCAAAAGTGCAGCATGAGCCAATGCTCAGGTTCTGCACCACACGTGCCTTTCTCTAAGCTTTCCAAAAAGTCTTCTGCCGCCCTTTCAGCTGCATGTGGCAGCTCCAGAGATGGGAGCAACAGACCACCTCCCGGCACCAACACCAACCTGATATTCATTAAATATTATAAACAAGTCAACAACAATAACAAACCAGCATGCACCAGCCTCTGAATGCAGCAAGACCCTCCCCATTCACCTACCTATAGGGCATCAGATCAGCTTATTCTAACAGGACATTCTTCAGCAATGCACTCGAGCCTTGCAACAAACAAACCTCACCCACTGGCCATGGGTGTGCTGTTACAATGTCCTGCGTTATGGTGATCACAGCATCAAAAGCTGCAGGACAGGAAGCCATCCCTTCTGAACAGGAGGGCAATGCACGCCCCCAAGCATGAAAAGCCACCTATTTTCTGCTTTTGGGAGGTCCCACCTGCACCAAACAGATCATACAGCCACCAGCACTGCTCTACCATCAGGTGCCCTACGGATCACTGGTCAGCAGTAATGCCCTGGTAACTGGGCTGCTCCACAGAAGACCCAACGACAGGACTGAGCTCCTAGACCACTAGTTCTTGAGGGACAGAAGGTGATACTGAAAATGGGTTGTCTGGGAGCTTTGCAGAGTGGTGCCTGCATCCCTTAACCCCAACAGGGCAAGCAGAGGGCTCTCCCTCCTGCTGCACCCACCCAAACAGCACTGCCATACCGACCACCACATCCCTGCCCTCCGCAGCATGCTGTTGGCTTTGTTTAGCATTTCCAAAGGCAGCTGTCTTCCCCCTGTGCCATTGCAGATATTCTGTCTTGCAAGACTGCGCAGTGTTTGCAGAAGCAGAGCACGCAGCAATGCAAGGAGCGTGCCCAGGCGTCCCTGCAGAGACATGGGGCAACTCCAGCCCCCCAGCTGCCCTTCCCACTGCAGGCTGCAGAGGGGGCGAGGAAATCAAGATTAAAAGGGAGATGAGAAATTAATTCAGGAACATTTTTAATCACCTTTTGTAATCCGTGCTCCGTAGGGCTGAAATGTAAAAAGCACCTTTCCCTTGCATTATTCAGCAGGCAGAGAAGTGAGTGTGACATATTGGCACGTAGGTGTGTGTGGGCTGGCTTCTTGGGGGGAGGGCGGGCTGAGGGTGCTCTGTGTGTTCAGAGAACCAAGCAGCACACCGTGTACCAGTTGCTCTGGTAACAAAGCTCTTTTTTTTTTTTTTTTTTTTAATTTTTTGACATGAAACATCATTTTCCAGTTCAGACTTCCTTGCGAACCCAACACAACAAGTCCACATTTCAGAAACACACAAACACACGCAGCGTTTGAGTCAGCAAGGGAAGGATCTTCTCCTCTAGAGATAAGCTAACATCACAAGGAATCTGATAAGCTGAGGTCGCCAGCTCTCCCTCTGATAAAGCCAGCGTGCACCGTGGTGCAGCAGCATGCCAGCCCAGCCCCGCCATGCCCCACTGAGAAGCGATACAAACGTACAGAACAAGCCTGCAAAGCAGCAGCTCCGCAAGCAGCACAAACCCTGCTGGGCAGAGCTCTGCGCGACGCAGGGAGCCGGCCTGGCGGAAGCAATGGCTTAGTGCGTAATGCTGGCCTGCTAATACGGAAGGATTATAAAGCAGCTTGTAAGTCTCATAAATCCACTCACATTCACACAGCCCTTGCGCGACCTTGAGGACCCAGGGGTACCTTGTGGGGCAGCATCCCCCTCACCAACTTGTGTTGGACTTGTATTATCCAGAATGCAGGGGAATGAGCCAAGCAGAGGGCCTCAGCCTGCAGCATCCATCAGACCATGCCATGCGGTGGATACATGCGTGTACGTGCGTGAAGTTACACCTGCAGACTGCTGTGCCATGCAGCAAATGTGATCTCTGAAGAAGAAACTGGGAATTGGAAGTGACCCACAGCCATGGATATGGCACTAGAAGAACACATCTGGCTCAAGGAACACTCCGTCCGTTGTATAAACCAACAAGAAGGCGGGAGAAGTGAAATGCTTAAGATGCCCCTCCAAATGCAAAGGCTGGCTGCCACAGGTCAGAGATAGTGACCGCCGGGACAGGCACTGAGACGGGTCAGGACAGCAGCAGCACACAGCCTGCAGGCAGCAGGGCTTCTAGCAAGGCACAGCAGTCAGCCTCCAGCTACAATGGCTGTGTGTACACAGCTAAGATTAATTCTTTACAGCAACAATCTGCAGGAAATAATAATTTCGTGCAGCATGGTAACTTCTTCCACTGGGCTAAAAGCAACAGTGATTAATTATCAAACTATTGACCATCAGTCTTTCAGAAAGAGAGACAATAAAACAACCAATTATTAAAAACAATTAATGTCATTCTCGACTCAAGCTAATTATTTGAACTGCTAATAATGACCTGGGAACCCGCAGAGTCTCTGTTCCCACCAGGGCTGAGCCAGACCACGGGCAGGCTGAACACGGCACAAGCCTGCGCAGGAGTTATTCTCTCATACCTCCCATTGAAAACAAACATAAAGCAAAGAAAGATATCTTTCCCTATCTTTAGCACATCCACCTGCTACCTACCCAGCAGCAGGACACAGGCCAAGGTGCTGGGTGCTAAGGAAGCAGGTGAACAGCACCAGGGATGGTAGGACTACATTATCCAGGTTCATTCTGTACCTGCAGGCTCAGGAATGCCATCACCAGGAGGCAGCCACAAGTGGCTGCTGGAAATTCAGATTCTTCATTTGCTTTCTCATTCCCATGCTCCTCAACATCTTCACCTCCTGGGGGTTCGCCTCCAGGTGAACTGGTACTGGCTTCAGACAGACATGAGCTGGGTAACAAACACGAAGCCCCAACAGAAGACCCTGGGATGCATTTCATAGAATGGCTTGGGTTGGAAGGGACCCCAAAGACTATCTAAATTCCAAACCCCCTGCCACAGGCAGGGCTGCCAACCACTACATCTCCTCATCATTTTTCCCCATATGCCATACCCCAGACATACAGAACACAGCATAGTGGAGAGCAATTGGAAAAGCAGTGTCATTCTCCTCACCTGGTGGCTGGTGACAACCCAACACCACTCCCATGACAGCAGAGGAACACGCTCAGGGACCAGCAGCACACATGTCCCATGTGCTTATGTTAGAGTGCAGAATGATGCTGTGTAATGGCATAGTGATTACGTGGCATTTACCAGCTAATTAAACAATCAATAGTTACTGTGTGGCTATGGGGTCGGCCCAGAGCACTGAATCTTGCACTTTGTAATATTAAGCTTTGCTAACGCTGTAAATGAGAGCAGAATCTCAAAGCCAGCAGCACTGCTGAGCATTGTCCTGCTGGGATGGGGAAGCAGCACGCAAGCACGTAATCTTGGCATCATTTATCTCCCTGTTCAACGCTGGGAAACTATGTGAGATGAGAATGTTGATGGTTACCACCTGACCTACTTTCCATTTTCTTTTAGTACTGAGAAGACTCGCACCAGCCAAGTGATCGTAGAATCAAAGCATAATAGAAGCATGTGAGTTGCAAGGGTCCTTCAAAGGCTACGGGGTCCAACCCCTCTGCAACAAACAGGGACATCACAGCTCGATCAGGTGCTCAGAGCCCTGTCCAGGCTGACCTAGAACATTCTCTGGGATGGGGCATCCACCACCTCTCTGTGCAGCCTGTGCCACTGCTTCACCACCCATTATGTTGTGCATGGGTTTGCTCCCATTCTCCCACCCCCGCTGCACACTGACTCCCAGAGCCACCAAAACAAGTGCCTAACACCATGGGGGGGGCAGCTTCATTGGTAATGTACTCAGTGCACAACAAGCACTATTTTCCCCTGGTTTTGAGCAATCTGGATGGTGCTTCTGAGTAACCTGGTTTTGTTTTCATGCTCACTGGAGCCAGCAGTTGCAGCCCTAACAATGTGTTTTATCCAGGCAGTCTAAGTATGCACCGTATTTAAGGACTTTTTGTTTGCTATCTAATGCAAAGTGGAGATAGATGGTAATAATAATACTCTGCGATAAAAGCAGCCTTCTCTCATAATACTCTAAAGCTTTATCAAAAAACTTTCAGCAACTTCTGTGTCTACCATTTTGCTTCCAGTCATCACCCACATGCTAAAAACAGTGAGGCAGTGGCTTCATACCCTATATCCAACGTGCACTATTCCCGTTAGCCATTTCTCTAAACATTAACAAAAAACCCAGCACAAAAATCCCCCAGTGTGACCATGCCTTACACTGGAGCTCTCAGCCCTGTAACAAATACAGTTCACAGTCTGGGCCATTAGATGCAGGGTTACTAGAAAATAAAGCAAAGCTTCCAGTTCAATCAGGGGGAGAAACCAGCACCATCTCTCCATACAACAAAAACGAAACTACTCACAAGGGGGTGTCAAGCAGCCAGCAAAGAACATTTTCTCTCTCTCTTCCCTTGCAGTCCTGAGCAAAGAAAAGCTTGCTTGAAAATCCAAAATCGTGCTTGGCTACCTAATGGCACCATAATGACCCCCTCATGGTCCAGCCTGAGGGCCCTGCAGCCTCTCCCATGCATCAAACATTGGGGATTCCAAACAGCTTTACTAGCACTGACCTCTAAGCTGCCCACAGGATGTGACAGTTGGAAGCCAACCATCAACAGGCACCATACGGAATTACCATCCCGGATATTCTAGAGGCAACGTCTCAAATTAATTAATAGTCTGAGAGATTAGTAGTCTGGTGCACTGTGCCTGCCTCACGTGATCCACGGGAAAAAAGATGCTTCAGCGTGATGCTGTAAGGGACCCACAGCAAACCAGAAGTTGTGAAACACTCATGGCTCTGAAGTCTCTCCGGTGGCACTCCTGGGTCAGGCTGCTGCTATGAGAAGTACCCTGCTATGGCTCTCCTCACCTCCCTCACAAATCATGGCCACCGTGCACAGAAGGAGCAGTGAGGGCTGGTAGAGCAGAGGAAGGAAACAAAGCAAACCAAAATGCAGTTCTTCAGAGCAGCCTCTTGTGCTGCTGCTCTCCAGCTGTTCTTGCTGCTCTCCTAAGAGTCATTTCTCAGGACCTGTTCCATCACTCCGCCATCAGAAGGTTATAACCACACATTTTATCCATGCAAACAGGAGGGTTCCATGTCATGCTGTCCAGAGCTGGGCTCTTGCTCCTGGGCAGGCAGACTGGCTGGGGACACCTCCACCTCCACCACAAGCACAACCCTGCAAGGTGCTCTCGCTGCCTGGAGCCAACACCTTGCTGCTGTCCCCAAGGCAGAGCTGCTCTCCTCACAGCAGAGCAAGCACTGCAGTGAGCTGCTTCTTCCACATCTGTAACGTGACCAGAGGCAAACATCTACAGAGAAGTGGGAAAACCCCAGGTCTGACTGAGAAGGGTTTAAAATGGCTGTGAAACAATTGTCCGGTTACAGCATCTGGTTACAGCAGACACAGCTCCCAGGTAAGTGTGACCTCAGAAGAGGTTTTTTTTGTTTTGTCCTGTTTTGGTTTTTACAAGGGAGCCAGAAGGTCTAAGTGTCTCGAAAGCCGTTTCATTTGTTTTGCTTTAAGAGATAAATACAGCAGTGGTATCTGGAGGAAAAGAATCGCAGAGATCTTATTTCTGTACTAGGTTTTAGGGTGGGACACCATAAACAGTTATGTGTGCTTTATATCAAAGTCTCCTTTTGTTTATCAAGTGGATATTTCTCCAAGACTTCAATTTCTCTGAGCTCAGCCTTAGCCTGAATTCATACCTCAGCACTTACTAACTGGGTTTGGACAGCAACTTTCCCCCTCCCTATCACCATCCTGTCTGGCACCACCAGCGAGTGGATCACGCCGAGCACAATCTGATTGTTCCAGCTAGTTAAAGACAGTAGGAGGAAGAATTTGCTTCATACAGAGGGAAAAAAAAGAAACACCAAAGCGTTGAGAATATATTCCCTCCCCAAGTCCTACAGCTGAATGCTTCTGCATGGTTCTTCCCCCACTTTCAGATCTCACATAGGCACACTGGAAAAAGTCAAATACTGCAACAGGAAGCGTGCACAGTGGAGCTGTGCAAAGAGCAGAGCATCAGATAGTTTATTTCCCTTTTCAGCTTTCCACAAAAACACGACGCTTTCAAAAGGCCGTTAAAGGTGCATAGTTTCCACTGATTGTTAGAAATATGCACAAGTTAAAATTAGGTCAGCCTCTACCATTATTTGAGTGGCTGAAAAGAAAAACAGCTCTGAGACCAACTCCTGCAGTGAGAACAATGGGAACACAGACACCATCGTCCTCCCAGAGAAAAACAACAGCAGCACAACGCCGAAGGGAAGGCTCCTGGAACGTAACCTTGATAAGAAGGGGTTTGGAGGGAAGTTCTGTTTGGTTTGGTTTTAAACTTATTCCAGTTTGAAAAATTCACCCATTTTCAACTCCAGAAGTTTCAGTTCATCCTCGGTTCACTTCAATTCTTCTATTGTGGAATTGATGGAATTAGC
Organism: Tragopan temminckii; assembly: GCA_028571105.1. Classification (NCBI taxonomy): domain Eukaryota; kingdom Metazoa; phylum Chordata; class Aves; order Galliformes; family Phasianidae; genus Tragopan; species Tragopan temminckii. Next base: position 15,808,906 of record JAOWBP010004023.1, on the reverse strand, counting down.
CTACGGCGGTGGGAGGATGGGGAAACCAGGATTCAGAACAAATATCTCCTGACAGGTAGCTTTCTAAGCACCCTTCTTCTCTTCATTAGGGACAGCTCACTGTCTTTCACTGCACGACAGGCAAGTGTTTTCACACTGACCCAGTGAGAGTACTTGAATGTATTCATTTCTGTTCTCAAAAGGGAACATGGGCACGGCAGGCAAATAGGATCTCTGTGTGAACACACATGCACATATACACAGATCAATGCCCACATGTACAGAAACCTATTGAGAATGGAGCCCATGCAGTTACTGTCTGCCAGCAGATCCAAAACACTAGGTAAATTCCACCATGGAATTACCACCATAGGTAAGCCCAGGCTTAGAAATAATTCAACCCTTCCCAATCTCATAAACATCATCCACAACAGAATACCATCAAGATGACAAATTCTGGAAATCCTTCAAGCTAGGAGGTGCTTGTGAGAAGGGCAGGTGAGGTACTTCAGAAAAAGATGGACACTTCAAATATTTTTGGAAAGAAGCTCATGCATGAGTTCATAATTCTGTTCTCCTTTATACTTCCATTTGGAGCACTGTTTACTGACATTTGGAGAGGTTTTAAAGCAGCAAGTTTGGCTGCAACTCACCTGAGTGCTAGCCCCACAGTACAGGCAGGGCAGCAGGCTGCAGCAGGCCCTTTGGCAGGCTCCTGTGGCCATAATATAGCTCCTCAGAAGAGACCCAGATTTATCTATTATACCACAGACTCCTCATTCCCTCCTCATCACATAATCAATTGGGAGAGGGAAGGAAAAAAAAAAAAGCAATTCTTTTTTTTTTAGCAGCAGTGTCAGAACTAACAGGAGCTCCACGAGATGCACGGTACTTGAGCACACAACCAAAAAGCCAAAGTCCAGCAGGGGTTCTAGATAGGCCTGAATGTGGTGGAACCTCACCAGCCTGATGCACTAGGATGCTCCATGTTCAACACATGGCCAAGGAGCCAGACATCAGTGTAGCCTTACCTTATACACCTGCCCATATGTGCCATTGCCAACAAGCTCCACCAACTCAAAGATTCCTGCAGGATCCTAGGAGAAAAGAAAGAAAGAACATTTAATAAGCCATATTTTGACTTGCTCAAAAATAAGCATTCTACAAAAAGATCAACGTTTTTCTGACAAATGTTTTTGAGTGGTTTAAGTTCTTCCACCAGCACAGGGATTAGCAGCATTGCAGTAACATTGAGCAGGGTGTTGTTAATCCACCCCGTGCGGCCGAGCCATCCCTGCACCAAGCTGTGTTTGAGGAGGAAGGAAAATGAAGGTTGGGGTTGGCCATGGGAACGTTGGTAGATGACCAGCTCTGCCACAGGAGAAGGAAGACCAGCTCTCCCTGAGAGACAGTGGAGGGAAGCCCTCCATTGCAACACCAGATCGTGGAAATAGAGATATCACTCATCACAAAGCCTGGATCAACTCCGAATGGCTTATGGCTCCAGAAGTCAAACACTGGGTCTTTGTGAGCAGCTAACAAGCAAGGTTCAATGTGTAACAACAGCACCAGTAAATTAATCCACCTTTCCCCCAGCTGCACAGTTTCAGGAACACCACACCGTGCTTTTGCACACCTCTTCCCATATGCCCAGCTCCCCGATTTGCTGGACTGAACACTCATGGCTCCTGAGCACAGCCTGGGCAAACAGAGCAGTATGGGGAAAACCCAACAAAAGTGGTTCAGCTGGAGCCCAAAAGTGCTATCCACCACCTAGAGCTGTCCGAGTGCAGTTCTCCCCAAAAACAGATGAGAAAGGGAAGCAATAGTGCACCAAGTTTTAACAAACTGGGTGAGAAAGGAGGCAGGAGGGGAAATGACAGCAGCTGCTGTTTATTTTTTGAGTTTCTTTCCTTAGGGTTATTCTCTGCAGTGCTGAAACAACTCTGAAAGAGGCTTTTCAAGTGTTACAAGTATATCTATTTTTGAATATTCACTAGGAGATTAAGGGAGAAGAAAGCTGTGCCTAGGGCAGATCATTGGGAGACTTGGAGAAGCACATCCAGGGAAGCAGCTGGCCAGTTCTGATAAAGAGACCCATTTTCCACGTTATGTTTTCCGACCTCTTTCCACAGCTCCCCAAGCCCAGAAGTACCCTTATCTGTGGGTCAGCCACACATGGATGCCAGCCATGGGGCAGCCCCAGGTCCATCTGTGCCCGCTTACTGCGTGGCTGCAGACCCCAGGACCCAGGTGAAGGCACACACATCGTGGCCATCCTCCCACCTTGCTTATTCCTTGTGTTTTTCAGGGGCATTGCCAAGGTAACGAGCAGCATTTCTGCTGCAGGAAGCGGCAGAATTTCAGCACAGCCCTAGCAACACGTAGGGAACGCAGAGCAGAGCGTGCTTGCTCCTCCCAGCAATGCAGTCCCTCCTTGGTGTGGCTTTTTCCCATGCAATGGGTTCTCGAAGGGATAGCTCTGCTCCAAACAGTGCCCAGCAGCAGCGTGTTGCTAAGAGCCTTCCAAGAATACACACTGCAGAAGATGGGGCAGGGAGAAATCCTTCTTTGCACTGAACAGGAGATGAGCTTTGCATCTCAATGGCTGCTGGGCACTGTCCTTGGGACCTGGGGGACCCAGTCACTCCTGCAGAGCCCCAGCAGATGAGCGCAGAGGGAGGAAAACAGGACAGCATGCTGAATGGGGGCTTTTAGCTTAGCAAGGGAAAGAAACAGAGCACAGAGCCCTGGCTGGGGACCAATCCAGGCCAGGCAGGAGTAATCCCAGACCAAATATAGCCCGTGCTGCAGATACCACGCTGGCGCTGGCAGCAGCCCCAGGCTCCGTGCTCCTATCCTCCGAGGGGCTGCAGGACCACCCCTGCACGCTGCCACGAGCCTGTTTCCATGGCTTCACATAGCCTCTTGCTTTTCTGCTGTTGTTGTTTAAACTGAATATAAAACAAATAAAAGGAAAAACATACAATTGATTTGTCTATCTGTTTAGAGAAACTGGAAGAGGTCATGCTTTTGAAAACCGGTGAAAGAAACCAGCATTTAAGATAAACCCAGGGATAATTTTCAGCTTTACATGAGCATCATGCAGAAAACCGTCTGCATTATCGTAGTACCAGCAGGCTCTGCTCTGCTGAGAGACATACAGCAGCAGACAGGTCCTCCTTCCCCCTCCCTGGCTCCACAACAAAGGATCAGAGCAGAGAGACACGGGCAAAACCAGCACTGGATAGGGCTGTGCTTTGAACATTGCAAAGCACAGGTGCTCTGCACAACAGAACGCTCTCATTCAAAGCACTGCAAATAGAAACGCTGCTGCCTGGCATTGTGCTGGTAAAGCTGCACATCCTGGCCAGAGGCGAGCTCAGTCCTCAAGCTCTCTGCAAGGCAACACAGGGCCCAGCCCAATGTCTCAGCTGCAATGGGAAAGGAAATAGTCACACAGCAGCACTCGTGCCATAGGCTGCACAGAGCTCTGGGCAAGGGCAGGCTGACACCCAAACCCTCCCGTGTCACAGCTGGCTCTGCTTCTGCAGCCGCATCAGGACAGGATGAAGTGTTCCAGAGGGGAATTCTCCTGAGCTAACTCCCATAAAAGTAGGTGATATCAAGATCTATGTGGCAGAACGGAGTGAGACACAAAGCAAGGCAAGTGCACAATCATCTCCAGTAACAGCATGGAAAAATGTTCACTGTATTTCAGTAAACTGTGTATTTAAAACTGTTGCATTGCCAGAAAAGGGACTTCTGCACAGAGATGATAAAGCAGAACGCATCCAAACTCCGGCACCAGCACACACATCCTTTTTGAAGCACTTATCAGCTGAAGCAAGCAGCAGCTGGGCTCGCAGCAGGAGCGCTCGCCTCGTTAAAATGGCTCCGCTCAGCGCAGCACAGACCTGCAGGACTGCATAAAGCAGCTCAGCTCTGCCTACACCTTCACGTCCCAACGAGCCCTGTATGCAAAGGAGCCAAACGCTTTGCACAAGGAGGCAGCTAAGGGCTGCAGGGTTCACCTGGAGATTAGTGAGTTAACAGATTGTCCGTGATCTGTTCCTAAATACTGCCGGGCAGACACCCACAAACATGAGAGGAAGGATGGAAGCATTTCTATGCAGGTTGTATCCCCAGCTTGCCCCTTCTCCTTGTGGGAGCCTCACTTTTCTCCCCTCCAGCACACACTGAAGGTATTTAACAGAAAGGGTTATATGAGGAAACAGTGAAAAGATG
>JAOWBP010004023.1:15745855-15784100 GCA_028571105.1 Tragopan temminckii | reverse complement strand
TCTAGGCGTCGCGTCCGCACCCCAAGCTGACCCCAGCCCGAGCTGTCCCCAGCCGCCAGCCGAGTCAATACGTTGCATTTGGCCGAGAGCCGCCGTTTAGAACTCATAGAATCGCTCAGGTTGGAAAAGATCTCCGAGATCATCAAGTCCAGTCGTCCACCAGTGTTGCCCGCTGCACCATGCCCACTACACTGTCCTCTCCTTGAAAACCTCCGGGACGGTGACCGCACCGCTCCCTGGGCAGCCCATGCCCATGCCTGACCGCTCTTTCTAGGAAGAAATGTTTCCCGATACCCAGAGCCAACCTGCTCTGGTGCAACTTGAGGCCGTCACCCCTTGGCCTATCACTGTTACCTGGGAGCAGAGGCCGACCCCCACCTCACCGCAACCTCCTCTCACAGTGTTGTAGAGAGCGATAAGGTCTCCCCTGAGCCTCCTCCAGGCTGAACAATCCCAGAAATGGCCCAAACCCCTCCACACCCCACTAAGTAGACTCAGCACTGAGTGTTTTCCCTATTTCCCTTTTTCGGATGTAGTTTCTGCCAACCCAGGTGCCATGTATAAATATATATGTATAAAAAATCTGTTGCCTTTGAGCAAACCGTATGGGAGCTGCGCTGACAACATCAGCTCTCCCCGGCTCATGTCAGGATCTCGCAATATGCAGAGCTGGGAAGCGGAAACCCTACACATGAGTCAACTGGCAGGCGGATGGGGTTTTCTTACACTTTGGGCTGGAGATGCGCCTTGTGCATTGAAAACTGATCTCAGTTAATTGCAGAGAGAGCAGCAATGAGGGATTTGGGTTGGGAAGCAAAGCCTGGTGCATGTGAGGTCCATGGGGTCGCAGTGTGGATGGCTTCATTCCCTTCATCCAACCCACAGATCCTCGATATCTTATGCAATGACCAGTCCTCAACTGCATTTCAAAAGTCAAAATGGTAAAGTGAATAAAATAAACTCTGCTGTTCTCTGATGTGCTTCCTGCCCAGGAATGTAAGGTATAATTTTTGAAACACGTTAAGATTTTCAGAAAACAAATAAAAAATGAATTTATGCTCCAGTCCTGCAAACAGACAGATTGCCTTGACCCTCTGCACGCATGCAAAGCCTCAAGCTAAGCTGTGATGTAATTACAGTCAATCCTCTGTCTGTCAAGATGGCAAAAACACAGAGAACCCTTCCATACCAATAACTCACTACCAATGAATGGTAGTGAATAGAGAGGCCTGGCAAGGGCCCAGGCTGCAGGAAGCTTTTTATATAGAAAATTAAGTTTCCAAATGTTACTTTTTTTTTTTTTTTATGCCGCTCTGTATTTGCTCTTTCTGCCAGGAGCATCCAAACAAAGCCCTGCAATTGGAGTCATTATGACGGGAAGCAGAGCACTCTGTTGAATCAGCCCAAAATATTTTGCTGTGAGTCAGTTGAACACAAAATTGCACTTCCACCTGACATGCCCTCAGTGATGATGGCAGAGCCCCATTGTGTCTCATGTCTGGTCCCATTGCCACACACAACAGGAGCTGGGGCACCTGTCCTAAGCTCCTGCTCCAACCCATGCTCAGCACTGCAGAAACTGGGACCTTGGTGGCAAGGTGTTGATTTTGTCATTTCACCCCCATTTGGAAGATGGAGATGTATGACAACATCAGCTTCTCCTACAGGTAGCAGTCCCCAGCCTTGGTCAGTGAGCACCTTAATGAGCCAGACAAAGCTCACCTGTTGGCAGTGCAGGGCTAATGTTGGGTCGGTGGTTTTGATTTATTTATTAAAGGGCATTGGCTCACATATAAACTATTCTGTTCATTTGACCTCTGCATAAAATTAAATATAATCACCTAGCGGTCCCCCTGCTGTTATTTTATGGGGTTATATGTGGAATTAGTAAGTCTAAATGATGTGCGAGGCCTTGTCTGATTAGCAAGAGCTTCAGGTGCTCCATGTTTTGGACCCTTCTCTAAAAGCAAAGAGAAAAAAGGAACACAGCAAACATGAAAGCTTGGTTAGGCCCTGTTTTGGGACCTACTACGTGATTTATTCTAGCAGCCTATATGGGCCACAAGTTTGCAGTCATTCCCCAACCACTCACCCCCATGGCTTGTGACAACATCATTTTTCTGATCCCCCAAATCCAGGTGGTGTTACCCCAGTGTCTTCCCATGTAGTGCAGTAGTTAAACTGCCCAAACCGAATGGAGGATGTTGAAAAATTAATACTGTGAAACCCATAATAATTGGATTTTAAGTTGATAACATGCAGCTGTGTTAAAAGAAACAGAAATAAATGGCTACATGTGTCCTACCTGCATCTACTAATCCTCCCAGATGCACTTTAATGGATTCATTATCACTTACTGATTGCTTGTCCTTCTTTTACTGATATGGGTTCTTTGGGGGAGAGAAGTGTGTTTCCACTGCATCCTTGAAGCTGGGCAGGACTTTGTGTGTGAACTCTGCTGTCAGGACTTTTCCTAAAGCAAAAAAAATCCTGCAAACAGTTGATCACTTCCTCACTTAAGCAGTTAGCCTGGTATAGCACAACACCTTGTTTATGTGGTCAGTACATCACTGTGCTGCTGTTTCAGAGCTTGACGGTGTTGTAGGACTTTATTTTGTCATTTAACCACTTTAATTTCCGCCTCTTCTGTGAAGAAATAAACATCCAAAGGAGCCTTCCTCTTTGGGAGGGCATCATATCATTTGTAGTCATTTAAAACGTGCCAGTTGTGCTTGCTTAGGAAGCAGTCAGAATCCTATTTTTGCATTGTTTGCTGAAAACCTAATGCAACCTTGCTCCTAACAACCAAGTTCCTGTAGTCCCACAGAGGAATACTAATTTATCCCTTTTTTACCGAGATCTCAAGGATAGCATCCATATGCAGCGAGAGAGTCACGTCCCTGATTCAGGAGGGAGCGTTCCAGAGCCCACTCAATGCAGCACAAACAGCTCTGCTCCTGAACGCTGCCTTTGCAACCCTCTCCATGGGGGCTGCTTCCTTTCCAAATTCCTTTTATTAAAACTATTTAGCCTCCTGATATGTTTTTTGTTGTTGTTGTTGTTGTTTGTTTTTTTTTCTGCTGACCAATCTGGATCTGAGCTACCCTGAGACAAACAGCATTTAAACTCACTTTCCCTCTTCTATCTTGGCTTGTCTCACAGACCAAAGACAGCCCCAGGCCTGGGAAACACCTGACCTGAAGCCACCCCCATCTGGCATTAAACACAAATCAGTCGAACAAGAGAAACTGGCTCTATCTTTTGTCAGATGCAAATTGCTGGGAGTTAATTAAGACACATTTCAGGATCAGTGAGGTTTTTTTTTTTTTCCTTAATGTTAATCTGTCCTGAGGTGTGGGTAGGGTTCCTATATCTCCTTAGCAAGGGGGTTATGAGGTGGGAGCTGCACATAGCAGTTAGCAAAAGTGTTCATAGTGAAGGTCCCATGTGTGCAGGGTGCCCAGGGACTTAGCACCTGCAGGCCAGAGGCAATGTGGGCCCAAATCCTTCTTGGCATACTTATTTTTCCGGATTTCCATTTCTTTTTACTGATTGATGCCTTCCCCACGGCTTGTGAAAAGTGTTGTTTTGCAAAGGAGGTAGAGCTACAACACCAAGTGATTCTGCCTTTTTGCAAGCATGTTGAATACTAACTGTTTTGCTCTAAGAAAAAAAAAAGAAGTCTTTTATGTACAAGAAAAAAAGGTTAAGCTGCAGAACAGAGTTTTGAAGTCTGATATTTCATGCTTCCCACTCATCATCAATGACCAAAGCAGAAGCCAGTCGAAAACAACTGAAGGTACTTGCAGCAACTTAAAGCGATCCTCTGAGTAGTGCTTAGTGCGGTGTCTGCAGGAAGACAGGGCCTGGGCCAATTGCTGGGGCTTTATGTGGAGGATCCCTCAGACATGTTTACTTCCTCATGCCTGCACGGAGATGTGGCAGTCTATGAAAGCTCTGCTCCTGGAATTAGATGAAAATGGCTTTTTAAAAAAAAAGGAAAAGAGCTTCTAGGTCCTGTCATAACAGGGAGATGCTTAAAAAAGATAACCCAAATGTTCACTACAGGCAAGACATGCTGTGCTTTCAAGAAATGGATGGAGGATTTCAAAGACATCAAACATTCTGGCTTGCTGAAACACAAAATCACCGTCAGAGCTCCCGCAAATATCACTGCACCCTGTCAGAAAGGACTCTACATGTGTAAATATACACCTGTGCCCAGACTTTATGTGTAGAAGTTCTTCCACAGCAGGCAGCAGGAGGGTGGCTCTGGGCTACCTTCAGGCCCAGGAGATCCTGCAGAGTTTGGATATTCTGACTGACAGGCCATCACAGAAAGTGGCAGACTGCCTTCGACATCAGTTCTGTGCCCCTTTGAAGGCCTTTTCCAGCCTGCAATATGGAACAGCCTTCCCTCCTACCAGTCCCAGCTAAAGGCATTACCACCACCTACAGACAGAAAAGTCTCTGAGAGTGTGAAGAGACGGCGAGGAGCCCAGCCAACATGGCCGTGGCAGCTCCTCACCATGAACACAGCCTAGTGACTAACGCAGTTAACACAGACATGGCCCCTCGAGGGCCCTGGAGCCCATGTCACCAAGAGATACCTCCAGAGAGCCACAAAACAGACAAAGAGATTGTAGCAGGGGAGAAGTCTTTGAAACACAAACATTGGGTAGTAACAAGAGGCAGAACCATGGACTAGCAGAAGGGTAGAAGCTCTGCAGCACCCCCTGGCAGTGGGGAAAGCCAGATCAGCCCCTGGAGCTGCTTGGGGTTGCATAAAACAAGAGGAAACAGGTGTAGTTAGACAAGTTGATCATAGTGTCAACACGTGACTTCTAAGAAATGAAAAATCACTGAAACATCAGGCAGGAAATGAGGTGGTTTTGAAAATGAGAGTCTGTGAAAGATGTGGAATGACTTGACGTGAGCCGGTGGTGTGTGCTTGCAGCCCAGAAGGGCAACTGCACCCTGGGCTGCAACGCAGGAGGGGAGGGAGTGGGCAGGGAGGGGATTGTCCCCCTCTGTTCTGCACTCATGAGGCCCCATCTGGAGTGCTAAGGCTGTTACATAGTCTGATAGCGATAGGACAAGGGGAAATGATTTTAAACTAAAAGAGGGGAGATTTAGGTTGGATATTAGGGGGAAATTTTTCACTCAGAGAGCGGTGAGGCCCTGGCACTGCTGCCCAGAGCTCTGTGCCCCATCCCTGGAGGTGCCCAAGGCCTGAGCTGGTGGAGGCAGCCAACCCATGGCTGGAGGTTAGGACTGGGTGAGCTTTAATGTCCATTCCAACCCAAGCCATTCTATGACTCCATCTTCAGTCAGGAGAATGGAAGGGAGCAGCTTGATTTCCCCTCTGACTGGGGAAAGCCTGGGACTGGTTTGCACCCGCAGCCTGGGCTCTGGTAAATGTGTCACAGCAAGAAACCATTAGCTAGAAACAAAATAGCAGGAGGATTCTGGGACACTCAGACAAGCCCATGTAATGAATGCAGATCAATCCCAAGCAGCAGAGATGTGGTTGAACCCCATTCCCCTGTGTACCAGTGTTGGAGTAGGAAGGATGAATTGGAAAATTTCCTTTGAAACTGTGGCCCCTACAGGCTCAAAGCAGATAGTATATTAAAAGAGAGATATTTTAAAGTGACATTATATACTTAATTAATCTCAGGGTTTCAGAAGTTTGCGCTTCTCAGTCTGTGGCTTGCACTGAGGGTACTGCAGCCACTGCCCACCCTATGGTTCCAAGGTGAACCCTTTGAAAGCAGGCAGGGATGAGTGGGTATTTTTCCAGTTGATTTGCTCCCTGCCATCCGTTGTACACCACTTGGCTTTTAACAGCACAGACAGTATGCACTGAATGCAGGGAAATAATATCTGAAAAAGAAAGAGTTCTGAGTGCCAAAAACACACAATTTCCCTTACCTGGCATAAATGACAGCCCAGCATAAAATAAAGTCAAAGGTGCTGTTGTAAAACAACTGATACATGAATAAAATAAACAGGGATCAATCCCTGCATATGCCTTGACTGATGAAGGGGGAACAGACCAAATCCACCACAAAGTGCTGGGTGACTGCTGTGGGCACGGGATCAGGTTGTCACAGCCAGAGAGCTGAGCAGGAGTGAGACACAGCAAATGTGACATGAAGCCAAAGTGCTGTGCGGTAGGGCTGCATGGAAGACAGCAGGCTGGATTTGCTGGTGAGCAGCAGCAGCAGTGGTCTCTGGACTGGTGGTCAGTAGGTGAGGTAGGCCCACGATGACGTCCATTTAAGACAACAGCAAGCTGCACACATCTCCATAGGGTTAATGCCTCCAACCCACAGCTCCTCACCTGGGTGCTTCCTCTCTGCAAAACATCTCTAGGTTATTTAGATGTTATAGAAGAATTCAGTGCTTTACTCAATAAGTTAGGAAGTAAGTGAGACATATCCCAACAGAAAATCCAGTATTCTTTACGTAAGCAGGTGGAGAACTTAGTTATTTATGAGCAATCGCACACCTAAATGACATAGACAGCAAAGTGTGAGTTCTGCAAGTGGTATAGCTGACGCAGGCTGTTTGTTGAAGGGGAATTAGGCTGTTCTTCTGCAAAACTGAGTGCTAAGAGCTAGTCTGGCTGCAAGTTGATGGCTGTCAGACTGCTGAAACCCACACTGCTTTTGGAAAATAGGATTTGGGCTCCTGAAACGCTCTGGCTCTCTTTCAGCTTTGATTTTCTTTCTTTTCTGTCCATAACATCAGCTAGTGTAAGAGTTGAGATGCTGCTGGCCCAAAATTACCTATTAAAAAATAATGAAAAAACCTGTAAGACAACTGCAAGACAGCTGCTTCTCCCAAGCATGCAAAACAGCCACATTTGTCTTTACCAGTTTTGCCTTACACTGATTCAGGTCCTGACACTGCAGGACAATAAGCAATTTGGGAACAAAATGAGCACATCAGCCTAATACCAGTATTGAGATTAAACACAGTAAAACTAAGAAAAGCAGCAATAATTTCATCAGAAAGATATAAGTTTATAGGATGAAAATGGCACTAATTCACATAGCATTGGAAAACATTCACTTCAGTTTGATCAACAAAATGGACAGGAAAATGGGTGAAATTAGAAATCTACCAAAAGGCTGCTTACCACTGAAGTCCACACTAACTTATTTTTGCAGGCTTATGATCACAAGCCAAAGGAGAAGCTCCTGGCCTAGTCAAAAAGCAAGGTTCTTCTGGGTGCCTGTCTCAGTGTTACCATGGTGAGGGGATGGAGCTGGTTCACTTCATTTACATCCCAAATCTCACCGTAGTCAACATTTCTGCAGATCCTGGAAACACACATCTATATGTGACTTTTAGTTCTAATTTAGGAAGAAAGCAAAAGTCTCAGCCTTAGGAAAACTTGTCTGAGACTATACTGGGAGGAAAAAGGAATCCAAAGGTAAGTTCAAAGGACCCAGAGGTAGAGCAGATGTGATCTGCATGGTCACAGGAGACTGCTCCCTCCGCACCTCCTCTGAATTCCTGCCATAGCTGTAAAAGACTGGAAATGTGGGTGACAGCTTAGGCACAGTCAGTATAATCTGCCACCAGCTCCCTAAAAGGAAATCTTTAGCTAACAAGTATGCTCCAGCACTTTGAGCTGGCAGATAATGATTAAACAGTGAATAAAATGTATCTGAAGCCTGTGGAAGCCTTTGACATCACACACCATACACAGGGCTGCTCCCCTGGAAGAGCGAGAAGGTTGGCACGGCCCATGGGCTTTGTGCTCCTCACTGGGAATTTTATCGTCTCCATATGTGAGACACATCCTTCACGCTACACTACAACACGCAGCTTTCCTAGAGAAACTCAACTGTAGACAAAATTAAAAAAAAAATAATCTACACAAGATTCCTGCCCATCATGATGGCAAATACTGGCTCTGCGCTTGCAGTCTGCCCTGCAAGGAGCAGGAACCACGTGGATGCTGACAAACAGATTTTGATTCTACTGAACTAAGTTTCTGTTCAAAATAGCATGTCTCAGCTTGGGGAGACCTGCGCTGCTGATGCATTTTGAGTAATTTCTGCAGAAATCTTTCTGATACGGTAAAAAGAATAATGGTGAAATGACAAGACACAGAGAGTGCACAGACAGAATGGAACCCAAATTTGGAATAATTCAGATGATTCAGGCTTTTTTAGGGTAACAAGCAGTGAGTGCAGTGCAACACATGCTTGTGCAACCCAAGAGCTTGACGCTGACGTGTCAGCTTGAATGAATGATTCATTATTCTACACACGTGCTGGCTCCTCAGCCACTCCAGACTGTACCCATCTGGATCTCAGGAGAAATTCCTCGAGTGTGTAATTGTGTATAATGTGATCATCCTGCAGCAGGAAATAGGTTTGTAAGCATTCTTACCCAGCACAATTGATGTCATACAGATATGGCCTGCAAGGAAATACAGCAGAGAGATGCACTGCAGCAAGCCGTTTGAGAGTTAATACAGCCTCCTGGGAGCCACATTTTAGGCAGTGAACGTATTTAAGCCCAAACAAGGAAGATACATGCACTATTTCAATTTAAAATGGTTTGGTGCAGCTGCATTCAGGGGAAAAGGGCAAAAGAGAGAGGGAAAAGGATAGGCTTGCTGACCTGCAAGCGCTGGGGAGAGGATGGGTGGCAAGCCAAGAGCAGGAGGAGGATGCCGACAGGTGACGGAGCTGAAGGCACCTTCCTCCTCCTCCTCCTTCTGCACTGCTGTGGCTGCAGGACCCGCACGCTGTGGGACCCACCCCAGCTCACAGCTCCTGCCAGACGGCATCGCTTACCTGTGGTGGAGCCGGATTCAGGCTGGGTGAGCCCGCAGCACCCTCTAGAGGATAGAAGGCACCCAGCCCTGGCTGCCAGGGAGGGCGTGGGTGCGCTGCAAGCCATCATCCCTCTTCAGCCCTGGCTTTCGGGAGGCTTCATCCCCTGCTCTCATCACTTGGGCTGCAGGGCACACGAGAGGAGTGAGGATGAGTATTACCTAAAAGTGACCTATCCCTGAAACCATGCATTAATGTGACCCCAAGGAAGAACAGCTTAAATTCCTTACTTAATGAATGAACAGGTGTGTTGCATTTGCATTATGCAATTCTGTTGCTGAGCTCTCTTTCTTCAACTTAATGTGTGCTGGTCAGTATAGTCCTAGAGCATATGGGATTTTCCTAGGCTGTGCTGTGTAAAGGGCACGAGATGTTGGAGGACACGCATCCTCTGACTGCTGTGCTTGCCCACAACTGTCCTTTCTGCAGTTCTTCACTTCTGATGTTGCCAAAGTGGGGCTTTTCCACACAAAGCCATTACTGTGTCTCAAATCAATTCCACACACAGTACCTAGTTCACGTTACTGAGGTTACAAGGCTCTGTATTTGATTCATGAACCATCTACCTACCTGAAAAGGGGGGCATGCCTAAAATATGGAAGTCTAAGATGTGAAATCCTAAAACATAAGGAAACATTGACATTTCAAATCTCACACGCATCCTTCAGGTCAAAATAAAAAAATGTTGTGGAAACAGATTGACTCCTCTCCTGATATGTGTTTTATATTTGTGTCTTGGACAAACAGCAAGCAGGTTGCAGCTTGCAGCTCTGCTGAGGCCTGGTTGGAGTCCTTTAATGTGCTCTGAACTAGAGGAGAACAGGATAAGGATGACAACCTAGCAAAGAGGGTATGAATTGCAAGCACTTTTCTGCCTGTTTTGGCGCAGTTGTGGGTGCCCAAGCCCTGCAACAACCATCACATGCCCTGGCAGTTCCTCCTGGCCCAGGACTTGCAGCCCAGCACTGCGGTCCCTTATCCAACCACACAGCTTGGCTCAGGGCGGCTCTGCATGGGAAAGTGTCAGCAGGGCCTCCAAGCACCATGCAGACCGCTCCTACTTCCTCTGGGCACCACTAACTCAGATAACAAACCTGCAGAGCTCTGATAACACTGGCTGCCTCCCCTTTGTCCTCCAATAATATCTTGCAGGGTGTTTAATTATCAAGATCGGGCTGAATATGAAGAGATCACTCATCATTGATTCTGGGTATAAACTGTTTCCCTTGCAGAATAATTTCTTCTTTTTCAAGAACTTCCTACCCCCCTCCCTCCCTCCCAAATTAATTTCCATCTCAGCCACGAGCCTCAGCAGAAAGCCTTGCCATAATCATTTTGAGCAAAATATTCTGAGTAATCAATCAGAGCAGTAGAACCAATTTTGAAACTGTCACTCCTAATTTTTCCAATAAAACAAAAATTGAGCATTTCACTCACACTGCTGTTGGGATTCAGGCTCTTACAGCCCTCGCTCCACTGCATCAGTGCTACAGAGATGTACTCAAACGTCTGAAGAGCCTGTGTAATTGCGGAGAAATAAAAACAGATTGATTTTTGGAGGAGAAACCTGGTTATTCACTTGTATGTGTATTTTTAATGGGCTAATGGATGGGGATGAAGCCGTGTGCCCAGTAAAAGCACCTGTGTGCCTGCACACGTGATACAGAAACCTAAGAAACAGAAGTTAAAGTTTTCAGTTTGCAGGATTGCTTGGAAACGCCACTGCTTTATTCATCTTTTTTCCCTGGAGGTCAGCAACAATCTGCTCTTTCAGTGCTGAATTTCCTCTACTGAAAATTAAAAGGGAGAGTCGCAAGTTAATGCCGCTGTGGAGATGGACTGTTTCTATCTGCACTTTTCATAATACCTCGGGCTCATTAAAACAAGATTATTTGTTTATTTCAAGAAGTCCAATGATCTCTTCCTGTGCAGTTTTACTTCAGCAAATTCTCTCTCCTAGGAAAACCCCAATGACTCAGACCCACCTTTTATTTTCAGTGGCTCTGGGCCTTTTCCCACTGCTCTGCATCCCATGAGCAGGATGTGGTTGCAGACCCCAAAACAAGCAGGAATGAGACCAAAGCCAAGTGTTTCAGCACACCATGCTCCATTGTATTTTCAGTCCTTTAATACACATTCATTTACCATACACAGAGTGGAGAGGAAAGCAATAATCAGCAGAAACAAGGGTACAAACTGGTTCCAGCAGCCTTCACAGAAGGGATAGTGGGTGCTCACGGAGGCAGGGGTGTGGGACCTGCGCTCAACCCGCAGTGGGAGCTCTCACATAGGGGACAGGTTTTGCCAGAGAGACGATACAGAAAAAAACATTCCAGGAACTGTGACTTTTGACAATGTTTTTCTCTTTTCCCAAGTGTCAGGAAAAAGTCAGTACATCAGAATTATTTACATCGAGGACAGAACAGCGGGAGGTTAAAAACAGAATAATCAAAGATATGAAAATACAACAAGAAAGCAGGCAGGAATAGAAAAAGAAAAACCCATACAGAATCACTGCATTCAGTGGTCTGATGTAGTCAGTGTGTGTTCCACTTTGATTCACTGGCACAGTACGGTGCTCCTGGTTTCACCTCCATCCTGCTCCCAGCAGGAACCCAGCTGTGCAGCAGGGGGTGCCTCCTGGGGACCTTTTGCAGAATGAGTGCCACAGAGCATGAGCATGCATTGAAACATCCACAGCTCCCGCAGTATCCCTTCTGCTGGCAGTGAGGAGCAGCAGCAATGGGGGACCGGGGCAGGGCAGTGGGACTGGTGTCCACACATTCAGCAGGAGAGAGAAGCATTCATTTAAAAGGCCATCCAGATATCTTCTCTTGGACCACAGATGCAGCTGCTGGGTATAGTCTGAAATCCCCAGGCAGTTCTAGCAACAAGTGCAAAAAGGCACTGTTCCACTGCAATGATAACAGCACACCAAGCCCGAGTCTGATTGTGCGTGGATTTAATGAACAACGGCATTGTGCACCATCACTGTCGGCCTGGAAAAACCCACGCTGAGGACTTGCCAGCCTGCTGCCTCTGTGAACACAGTGGTCAGCTGCAGACAAGTCAGAGCACAGATCTGTGCCTCTCAGCTGCAAGATGAGACCAGCAACCAAAGCACTGGGTGTCTCTGATGTTACTGTTAGCAACATTCTTAGCATATGATGGCATCTTATCCCTCAAGTTTTTAAACCATGTGCCAATTCTACTGTGAAACATTTATCCAGTCCAACATCCATACAACAATATACATACATTTTTAAATATTAGACTTCTTTTAAAAAAATCATGAAGATATGATAAGGAGTGTGAATTCCCAAAGTGGCATCTATTAAGGAATAAATTAAAAATAAAATAAATGTCATACTTGGTTAAGCTGCGAAATAAAGCCTAAGCCTGGGAGAAACCTCTCCCCTTTCCTTCAGTTCTAATGAGTAAATGTCAAGAAACAGTGCATGTTTCCAGGCTTGCTAGTGCTTGAACCCACATCCCATGTTACAGTATTGTACATCTGCGAGCAATCCTTTGCAGCTGGAAGGTCCAAAAAGCCAAACTGCTCTGGTACTAAGGCCTAAGAAGTAGTGATTGTTCAGTTGCAGATATTGAGTATCTCAAGGTCTTCAACCTCACAGGGTTCTTAATATAAGAAATAAAGATCCAGCTGTCTCCGAGCAGAGACACAGAGCCCAGGTATGGCAATGGCCTCAGGGTGCAGATGAGTGGAGTGTACATTGCTGCTCAGGTGTGCAGAGCTGTTTTCCACTGACACCAATAGCTATGAAGCCCCAATAGTTTGCTTCCACCTTAAGGACAATATGATTTAATGATTATAACTATCATTGCTAATAAGAGAATGGGGACAATAAGAGCACTTGGAAGATGACAGCCTTACATTTCTTCAAGGTTCATGCACACGGGCGGTGGGGGTTGAGCCTTTTCAACTATGACTGCCAATCTCTGTGACTTGCAATGGCTCTGACAGGCTGTCATTGTTTGAAGTTAGCAGCTTTGTTCCAACTAAATCAGCTAAAAACATCTCAAGAGATAAAAGCTCTGAACCAGCACTGACATGGGATAACAAGACACCTTTGATCTCTTCTGACTGCCAACAGTTGATGCATGGCACCTTGCTCTGGCTCTGCAAGGGGGGGGGGAACCCCAGATTGATTTTTTTTTTAAGATTAAAAAACAAGAGAACAGAGTTATTTGCTAGCAGCATGCAGGCCAAAAGCATCAACTTCTTGGACCAAAGATTATCATGAAACTACTGCACATGCACTTCCACCTGGCTGATCAGACCAGGAGTACACCAAACAGAACGGAGAAATTTGCAATTCCATCTACAAAAATAGCATAAAGCAGAACTGCAGGACATGGCTGAAATGTGATTTGCCCGGGGAATGTTGGTGTTCACTTCTTGTGCAAGCAATGCTGCGCAGAGTGACCTGGTGCAGTTCTGAAGGCAGAGCAGACAATCAGCTAGAAAGTGATGCCAGCCGCATGGCTGGGAATAGGCAGATGACCACTGTAATTCTTTTCCAGTTAAAAACAGGTGAGATTGTTGGAAGAGCTAAGAAAAGTAAAATGAAACTTGCTAATGAACTAAATTAAAAACAGATCACCTGGGCTTTTGACTGAGCAGCTTTGGGCATGTGGAGCAATGCGGGTCGCACCTCACTGAGTCCCAGCCCTCGTGCAGCAGAGGAGCTCAGCCTCCCACCTCTGCAGCTCTTGCTGCGTGTCTCCTGCAGCGTGTTTTTAGTGTTTGACACACGAAGTTCCTCTCCCAGGGCTGCAGCTGGGCATGAAATTAGGAGGCACAGCTTGTTGTGGGACAGAGGATGGCACAGAGACTGGGCTGGCACTTACCAGGCCATGTCCTAGCCCAGAAGCTGCATTGTTTTGCTCAAGGACGTTAGATCAAATTGCTGCTTCACTGCACTGTGAGATGCAAAATAGGTTGGGAATGGAGTTTTCCCTGGAAGGATGTGTTCTGAACAACTGAGCTCAGGATCAAAACTGGTCTAATAACAAAGAAGATCAGAGAACAGGTTTTACTGAGTTCTCCCCTTTCTTTGTGTTTACCCCATCTATAGACACATCGCTCACAGCCTGCTGACACTCCACTTCTGGCTTCATGGCTTCAACCTTCTCTTAAATAGGGAGCAAAAAAGGAATGGAAAGGTCTGCCTATAGAATGTGATATAATTGCATGAGTGAAGTATGCAGAGCATAGTGTTCAGCTTGGCTCATGCTAGCTTATGAGTAGCTGTTCCCTGTCACACTCAGTGCCTCATTTGCCTACAGCTCCAGAGACATAAGGCTTTAGTTTAAAACTTGGAAAAAGCTTTCATGTGCCTTTTAAACAAAGTGATGCGCTGTATTTTTGTAAAGGCCAGAGAGCTGCCGATTGCCAGCACCTTCAGCTCCATGGAAACTGCCCTTTGCCAGCACCCACACAGCACCATGTTGCACATAGGAATGCTGATTGCTCTAGCCACAGGAAAAACAGTATTTTTCCTCCCCTAGAGGGGAGAAGAGACCAAAATACTGATTCTGACAAAGATTGTTTGTGTGTTTCCAACTAAGAGATACAACATCCATGCTTGGCAAGCAGTGATGGTTGGGCAGCACCTCCTGCAGTGACAGAGCTGCTCAAAGGGCTCTGACGGCGCCCAAAATGAGGTGAGGGTCTCTGCTGAGCCACCATGTGGTGCCCCAGAGCCTAAGGAGGCTCCCACAGCACATGTGCAACCACAGCACGCAGCTGGCAGTAGTAACAACAGCAGTTAGGATTTGTTCCCTGTCCTAGGAAGTGGCATGCATCCTCTAGGTGCTCAGAATGCGTCTTAAGAAGTAACTCCTTCAGAGTTGAAACTTCTTATTTGTCATAAATTCCGAGTCTTTCTGCTCCTCTCCTTTCTAGTGTTGATTTGCTTGAAGTTCCTCCACCAAGATCCTTGAGAAAGGCACATTAGCTTGGTGGAGATCTTTCTTGCTTCCCTTAGCAATGAACAGCTTTCAGAAATCACATATTGTTCATTAGCTTGTCTCCAGAGAACCAAACTCTAAAATGTAAAGCAGTCTGCACCTCCTTAAGTCCAAACCTCCATGGGTACCATGGACTCCTTTGTTCCAACAGAGGGAAGCAAGTACTCTTCCTCCAGGAAACGGAAGGGGAATTGTACCAGAAACCCACGAATCTTTTTCAATTCTTCAGCTGCTTTCACAGGATCATCATTTGCTAATATTGGTTTGTTGATGAAGTCACGCAGCTGGGCTAAATTATTCACCTGGTCACTGGGAAGGCATCGAAACACCTGAGAGGAACAGAGAGAAGTGGCAAGTCAGCGTGGGGAAATACAGTGAGGTGGATTTCCTGAGAAAGATAAAAATACTGAACACATATTCCTCTGGATGGCAGCAGTTTAAAAAACAGCTTGGAGATGGCCAACTAGAAGTAAGCACACTGGAGCAGTGTGAGGGTGCTCGTTTCTTGTTCCCAGCTATGGCATTTTAATGATGCTGTTCATTCATTCAGAACATCTGACTCCAGGAGCTCACCCTGCTGCCCCGGCCCTCCCACCTGCAATGGATCAAGGCATCACCTTATCGAAGATGGTGGCATTGCGAGCTGCCGTGGAGATCCACACCTCCTTAAAGAACCGTTCACAGACAGGATCCTGGTGGTCTGGATTGAGATCAGAGCCGCCGAGGACAACTCTGAGACAAAAAGAGGAAGGGATCAATGCCTGTCAAGCCAAGTCCTGGCACTCCCACTCTTGGAAACACCATGAAAGGTATCTGTCCCAAACACACAAGTCCCCAAGTGTCCCTGGGACTTGCCAAAAGGCAGAACGCCTTCCTGCTGCCACAGTCCCTCAGCCTTATTGCTGCCTGATTTTCGCCCTTTCTTCTGCGCAGTAACTGTCCAGATGGGAAACATGGGGGGGAAGAAAGGAAAAGGAAAGAGGTCTTAATGAAAAACCAACTATGCTGTCAGCCAGATGGTTGCTCTGAGTGAACAAACTTTAATTAGAAAGAGACACCACCACCCAAAATTGAGACAGTATGAAAGTATTTCCAGAGGAAAACATCACTGTCTTATTTACAAGCTCTCCTAGAGAATTCCCTGAGCAAAATGCTCTGTAAGTCAAGCTGCCAGCTGAGAACAGGGACGGCAGGAGGAAGACTAACTCCGGTAAGCAGCAGCCAAACTCTGGGCTAGAGCCAGGCCAGCAGTGCTCAATCTAACACAGCAGCAGCTTGTTGGATTTCTCAGCTTTTGAACCTGAGCCTGGCCGCTCCCCATGCCCTACCTGAAGCAACGCAGCCGGAGGGACTGGGCGAAGCGCCCAGCGCTGTACTCCTCGCCATCCATCACCGAGGGCACAGTCTCAGTGTCCTGCACAATGATGGCTACTTCGCTGTCCCGCTTGCCCAGCATGCTGCGGTCGTTGATGTTGGCAGAGCCTGAGAGGGCACAGGCAATGTCACGTAAGTGATAAAGCACAAATACAGCACCAAGGGAAAGGTCCCTCCTGGGAAGGAGGAGGGCTGGACTTAGTTAATCCTGATTATTTTTGAAAGGGGAGAAGGGTCAGTGCTACTTTATGAGCATAGGAGGGCAAGGAGTACAAACCTCACCAGGAGCCATTTGAGTTGCTCTTAGAGAGGGGAGAGTTTCGACTCTTGTAAAATCTGCTATGGAAGTATTCTCTTTGCTGATATAACAGATCAGAAAGGGCTTTGTTAAAGAAACAGGCTCCATTTCTGCTTTTCTGTCACAATGTGCAGTTCAGAGCTTGAGGTCTCTTGTCTTTGCTTCACAGTCTCATAATAAATATGGTAACAGAGACAGATGAAATGCTCTCTCTTATTTGTTATAACCTATTTCCCCACTCCTAGGAAACAGAGCTGATAAATGACACATGTTGTCCAAACTGTCCAAATTTCACGGCACATTCTGTTCTTTAAGGAACAGATGACAAGTCTCACAAGTCCTCCTTCTAGAGCCGAGCCTGATACAAGACAGATGGACAATATTCCCTGCGCTGGGATTCTCATAACTGCTACATAGAGATTTAAAGCTGTTTTAAAAAAACAAATTAAATGACAGCTTTCCAAACCCTTTTTTCCCTCCTACCTATCCTCCAGATGAATTTATGTGTTTGTATTTTAACAGCAAAGTATTTCGTAGGGAAAAACTCCCAGCACAGAGAAGCACGCAGCATCACAGCCCACACTGGGCACAGGGCAGAAGCTAAGGGCAGAATCCCTGCTCACCAATTATGACCGTGTTGTCATCAGCAATCAGCAGCTTGCTGTGGACATAGATGAGCTCAGTGACCAGTTTTCCTTCCAACTCTGCATACGTTCGGAGCCCACAGAAGGAAATGTAATTGATCCACTTATCTCCAACTGAGAATGAAGAGAGAACAAAACCAATGGGCTGAGAAAAATAAGAAAAAATCCTCTTTATGTAAAGCCCCATACGAACAGCACAGCTTACTTTAACATCTTGCACTACAAAAGCACACAAGCAGGGATTGGAAGTATGTTTATTTAAAAATGGACATTAACACCACCTGTGGGCTCTCTGCTCTGCTGCCTGCTCAGACATTCCACTTTGGTGAAAGGTGACCCAAATCCCCCTCGCACAGCATGAAAATACTCCCAGCTTATATGGGAACCTTAAAATCACCAGACCCCATGCCTGCTTTTCTGCAGAAAGGCTGTAAGCAGGTGGTTTGCCCATGCATGGTACTGAAAACACGTCCCGCTGTCATTGCCTGCAGTGCGGATTTGCACAGAGCACCAGAACTAACAAGTGTTTGGGATGCCTCTCATGATTACAACACATGTAAGCAGCTGGAACTGTGCTGTGCTCCTCCCTGGGGTCCTTCCCTCCTCCAGAACGGGGCTGCATTCAGATGCAAGGCTGAAGGCAGCCAAAGCTCACACAACCTCTGGGTTGCTGGGATGCTGCGGAGGCTGAGGTCGCTCATGATGCTTCAGTCCAAACCCGATCCCTTGGCTACACCAGCAAGAAGTGAGCTGTGTGCAGCCAGGAGCTGCAGATAGGACCTTGCTGCCAAATGTTTTGCAGCAAGGCTTTTTGTGTGCCTGTTCCCACTGCCTGGGGTTCGCACAGCTGTAGCTCTCCCAAGTGTAATGCAACTGGAAAACGTGAGCTTCAGCTTACAGATCCATCTGTCCAACAGCAGCATCTCATGGCCATGCAGGAAAGGAATACAGCTCTTACCTTCTGACTTCAGCTGGCTCAGGATTGAATTTTCTCCTCGGCACATGGTCCTGGAAAGGAGTTAAGCAGCTCTGAGTGCCACAGCAGCTCGAGGCAATAGCATATACTTAAGCAAGGTAAATTGCAAACACAGCTGTCTTTTAAATACCCCATGCAAACAGAAGAAATGCGTGCACATTTTCCCATACAAATGAAGAACTATCAAGAACTGCTCATTTCCTAAAAAAAAAAAATAAATTATGCCAGTCCATGTCTAAGATGAAATTCTTTACCCAGGGGGACGTGAGGCCCTGGCACTGCCACCAGAGAGCTGTGGGTGCCCATCCCTGGGGGCTCGGGCACCCTGAGCTGATGGGAGGTGTCACCAACTTATATCAGTCTCGTGGCAGTAGTTTGGGCTGGGTGGGCTGTAAGGTCCCTTCCAACCCAACTCACTCTGATGCTGGGATCTCCCTCTGTGGTGTGTGCCCTGCTCACAGCACAGCGCTGCAGCTGAAGCAATGGGGCCTCACCATGGTGCAGTTTTGGGTGGCCCCCAGCACACTGTACCTGTAGTTGAAGTGCATGATGGCCTGCAGCGCGTTGCCTCCGCCTGTCGAGATGTCGCCCTCAAAGCCAGGCAGCAGTGGGATCACCACGTACACTCGGTAACGCTTGTTTTCCCTACAGCAACACATTTGAGGAAAATATCAGCCTGCAAGTCTTCCTGCTTGGTCTCACCTTCTCTGTGTTGACTGGTTTGGTTTCTGTCCACAAGGCAGCTACACAAATTTGAAGGGAGCTAAGTATGAAATGTACTTCCAGGTTCAGGTCTTCTCTACCTGCCATCAGCAGTTTGTGCTCAGATTTTTTTTGCAGACTGTATGCGCCACTGTGAAAGTCTGCACAGCCCAAAGCCCCTCTGCAAGTGGTACAAAGCAGCTCTGCAGGCTCTGCTATTGGGCACTATTACAGGCAGAAACCCAGCGTCTAATGAGAAATGCCTGCTCCATTCTGGCCTGAAGAAGTCAGAAATGCCAGAAAAGATGGGAAAAGCTCAGGGAACAAGCAGAACACTGGCCATTCAAGAAGGCAAATGGATCAATATAGTTTTAGACAAAGAGGATCTATTTAATTTCCACCAGCGCTTCTCTATAGAGAAAGCGCTGTACTTGGAAAAATAGCATGTGAAAGAAAGTGTAGGAAGCTTTCTGGCCCAGCAACACAGGGATGCTCTTTTGTATTATGACATACACAGATCTTCAAGATAAGTTCCAAAAGAGCAACCGTAAGCATGGATGCCCAGGATCAGAACAAAACAAGCCTCTACCTGTGGAACTCAGGTTAGCATGAGGTCAGGCATCTTGTGTAAAAGGAGCATCTTGCAGCTGGATTGTGTCCATCCCAGCACAAACTGCAGCCCCTTGCAATGGGTTGTAAGTATCCTCCAGCACTTATTGGAAAAAGAGCCTCCATCAATAGCTGAACCCTGCAGTCAAATTCTCAAAATGTGTTTGCATCCCCAATTTAAAAGTAATCCTCTCTACAGATAGTTTAAACAAGCCAGGCATCCCAGTTTAACCTTCTCATCCATCAGCTTGTCCTCCCTATAGACCAGGACTGGCTGCCTATACACAAAGGTGGGACCTCTGGGAAGCAAGTTTTTCAAACAAGTTACATCATTAAATATACACATGCATCAGAGTAAGTCCAAAAAACCATTTCCTGGTAGCACAGAAACCACTGAAGAGTCTCACGGCTGTAAAAGCACGTAGATATTTGACCACATAGGCACTGCGAAGAAAAGCTACTGCACAGTCGTGTCCATTATGATATTATTTTGAACCACACTGAATAAACGCAGCTGGCAGACTCCGACTGCCTTGTTAAGAAGAGGCTACCTGTAAGCTTTAAGAATCCTCTGAGCAATCGCATCGCCGATCTTGTTCCAGACAACTCTGTCGTCAGCACAGCTAATAAAAAACTGGTTCTGCAGGAAGAGCAAGCACAACTACTGTCACATAATGCCAGAGATGAGCAAAAAAAAGAAAGAAAAAAAAAAAAAAGAGCATGCTTTCTTTCAGATCAGTTCCTAAAAGACTGCCCTCCTGATGGCTGCCAACCACGCCTCTCCTCCTTCCACTCACCTCGATGTAGATGTAGTGCTTGCTGTTCTCTATCACGCTGACATAGGCGGTGTGGATGGACTCCTCGTGGTACTTGATGCCAGCCGACCAGTCTGCAGCAGAGCGGATCACCTGGAAGCACAGACCAACACTTTGCCTCTGCCCCAGCAGTGCTGCGTTGTCCGAGAGGCACTGCTGCCCTTCACGATTAGACTAGGAAAGGCAGAAGTGCAACATTCCCCATTCATACTGCATTTGTAATAAGGGAAAAGGAGGCTCAAGAATAGTGTTAATGCTTAGTAATGTTTTGATGGAAACTGCCCTGTCCCACTGCTGTTACTCTGTCAGCTGAGTAGCTCTACACCAATTCCTAGGAGCACAGAAGTCTCATTCTTGCTCAAGTTCTTACAAGAAATTGTTTTTAAAACAACCTGACTTTCCAAGCTTTAGAGGTGCACAGCCAATCAGTGACCTCTCCTGTAAAGCTGAGGTCTCCAGTGGGGTCATTGCATTTTCCCACAGCTGGGCGGTATGTAATTGCATGGCCAGCCTGATAACGCTGGCCACAGCCTTGTCATGTGCACCTGAGGCCATTTATTTCTTCAGCCAAATTCTTGCAAAAGTAATCATTTGAGATGACTTTTAAAATTCATAGCAGTTCAACTGCCCAAACTTCTTTCTTTGCTTTTTTTTTCTTCTGGATATCCACTTTTAAAGCAGATTCTGCAAGATCCCCAGGGCACATTCTCTCCCTGCAAAAGAGCCAGACCCACATGAGAAACATCCTCTGCACAGCAACAGTCAGGGCATGCCCTGAGCAGCATTCTCCTGGGTGGAAATGTGGCTTTTAATTACAGGCTGGTACTTGCTTGGGGAAAATTACTCTTGGTTAGCCTCTGTCTTTAAACACTGTCAAGGCAAAAACAGTGAAACAATAGCTGTAAGCATCACAAAAGAGCCATCACAGCAGCACATTAGTGCACTGATACATTGGACAAGAGGAAAATGCTATGGATCTGTGAAACGTGTGTCAGAAAGTGCACAAACCTGTCCTCTTCCAGGGGTCAACCTCGTTTCTCCTGGAAATCCCTCCAGTGCATTTATTTTCTTTCTCTCTGTCAAGCTAATGACAACCACCACCACCCAACAATCCCCTTCCAGACTCACAGCTTCCCAGAGTGCAGCCCACCTGCCCTTCCCTGTCATCCCCCTCCTCTCTGCCCTCTCCACACAGCACATGAAGCTGCCCACTGCTAAAGGATGATCACCGTGTCTCAGAGCAACATCACAGCATCTCTCAAAAAGTTGATGTTCTATACAACCTCGAATCCAGCTCTTCCAAACCCCAGCCTGCATCCCAGTCCTTGGGGACCCACCTGGACATAACCACAACCATCAGCAGTGTCTCTGCTGATGGAAGGCTACAAGGAAATTCCCTTTTGCATCAACTTCATGCACAAGTTGCACACAGGGAGGGAAGAAGCAGCAATGGAAGATACTGGCTTGGAGGTAGGCACTGCAGCTTGGTCCTCCTCTAACTAAAGTCAGGTCATTTTCAACCTGGATCAATTCAGAGGCCAGCACCAGTCACTGCATGGCTCCACAGCCATAGGAACAGGTAGGAGGAGATCTTTGTGTCCACCAAGGGCAGTATTGTGCAGCTCCATCTCACCCCAGGCAATCTGTCCTGTCCTGACAGTGTGTTCTAAATGAACTGCTTTAAACCCAAACTCTTTTGCTACGGAGAAAAGGCCACAGTGCCACCACCAAGAGCTGGCATCTCCGTCCCCTTTCTCTCCTCTCACAAGTCCCACAGACAGCAGCAGTGTGAAGTGCTCAGGCTCATCATCTTTGACTTCTTTCACCGACAAAAGAGTCATAAATTTTATGCTTGCTAAGAGCTAATGCATAAATCCTGAACAATGCAGGCCCTCCTGCAGACTTCAAAGAGGCTTTTGTCATTGACAGAGCACTAAATCTTCATTGCATTTACATCACGGACCAGATATTGCCTCACCACATGTCTTCAGTACCGCTGTCTTTGGCTGATAAT
Organism: Tragopan temminckii; assembly: GCA_028571105.1. Taxonomy (NCBI): domain Eukaryota; kingdom Metazoa; phylum Chordata; class Aves; order Galliformes; family Phasianidae; genus Tragopan; species Tragopan temminckii. Next base: position 15,761,813 of record JAOWBP010004023.1, on the reverse strand, counting down.
CGCCAGCTCTGGAATGGAAACCAACCAACACTGCCTTCGGCTTTCTGACTCTTGCAAAATCCATGCGCAACTGCATTGCCATGGCAAGCAAAGACCAAAAGTTCAACTGAGAGTAGACGAAAGATGCATTGTGCCTGACCACCCCTACAAGCATTCCTCCCTCCCATTCTGCACCTCCACATTTGCTTCTTATGCACACATTGCTCACCCCCTGCTCACCCTGGCTTCTTCCAAACCCTCCCTAAAAAGCACTCTTCTGCTCCCCTCTGACTAAGCAGAGCAAAGCCAGACAGTGCAATGAGGTCAGAATGTGTTGATGACAGGGCAGTGGCTCAGACCAGCAATCCCCACGGACCCTTTGTGCTGTCTCTGCCTCTGATCTGCCCACAATTGAAGACAGATTTGCAAGCAAGCTCAGAAACAAGAAAAATGTCAGCAAGATTTCTGACAATCATTTCATGCCCAGGGACACTGGACAGCGATTCCTGCTCTGATATTGCTCACATAGTCCCCAGGCAGCACTAAGGTGGTATCACACAGGTTTGGCTGTGTCCCAGCAAAGAATCCGGTATCAGGACCCTGACAGGGCTCTAAAAGCTGCAACTGAGCATCAATTAGAAATGAGAGAGGTATTTTAAATGAATAATTCACAAGACAAACCCAGTTTTCATCTTTGTAATCGCTAGAGCTTAACCTTTTCTTTTCTACAGCAAAGCCCATCATTTAAGGTTGAGCTTTATCTCATGGTTAGTGTGTGCTCTGGGGAAGCAAGTCCCCACACCTCTACGAGAGCAGAGTTTCCAAATAAGCCAGTGTCACGGACAGAGCTGGGGAGGTATGTGCAGCCACACAGAAGCACAGTGGTGCCTGGAGCAAGACCATTTCTCAACAAGCCACAAGCAGTGCTTTGGCACTTGACATAAAATGCCCAAACCCATCTGCGTGACACAGAGCTGTCACACAGCCCATGTTGCCCACCCCTCACCACATGGCCAGGCACAGACAATGCCCGGCAGCCCACAAACCCAGACAAATGCTTCTTGCTCCATGAAGCATCCCCAGGCGCTGCTGTCATCTGAGTGGACTGCTCCTTTTGAACAGTGAGTTCATGGATGTTTCCTGGTTTGGGTCTCATCTCTTTATTTCACACATCTTTTGTTCTCAGAGACACCCTGTTGACTTGCTGCTTCAGCACAACTACTTTGACTTCGTATTCTTTAATAAGTCCATGCTTCTGCTGGTTAACACTTCCATTCAATATATACGCTAAATATGGCTAACAGTGTTTTAAATAAATACATTTTTGCAATCATGAGGATGATGGTCAGAAACAAAACCGTGGGCAGAGCGTGCAGCAGTGCAGAGGATCCACAGGTCTGAAGATGAAGACCCACACATAAAATTTAACACAGAGAGCAACAGTCACAAGACTGCTCTTAACATGGGGCTTCAAATGCCCACTGCCCATCTGAACAGGACCTCCAGGGCTGGGGGGATAGCTCTGAGAACATCAGCAACAGACACTGTGTGTCCAACACCAACCCACCAGCCTACCCAGAGCACAAACCCAAATGATGAGCATTAGAGAAAGAGCAGCAGAATAAACAAAAAACAACGCACTATACAAAGCTGTGGTACATCCAAAACTTGAGTATTGTATGCTGCTCAGTCCCCTTATCTCCAAAGGTGGAGGTAACAACTAATGCATCATTTTATTGCAGTTGAGGAATTGATCAGCTGTGCTACAAACAATAAATATAACATGAAAAAATTCTACTTATATTAAGTCCTACAGAGAGTTTGTAGTGACATTTCCTTCCAGGGAGATGAAAAATGTTCTTAGGAGAACTCAACTAAAAGACCATCAGCACTCACCTGGACTGTGGCATGAACAGCATCAGGCACCTGATACTTCAACTCGTTAGCAGTTTGCTGAGATTTTGGCAACAGGAATGGGTAGGACAGGGAACGGTATTTGGGCTTCATGATCTGCCCCAGGAAAATAAAGAAAAAAAAGCCCTTGAGGAGACTGAAACACAACAATGTAAGACCAAAAATAAGAAAGCACATCTGTGGAGGGTACACAGATAAGGCATGTGTGCACCTCAAGTCTCTGTGCCCCCACAGCAGTGCCTCCTACTCACCTTAGTGAAGTTCCAGCGCTGGATGAAGTGCCGGGCCACATCGCGTGCTGCTTTGCCATGCACCACAGAGGAGATGTCATGCCAGGGCATCCTAGGGGTGGTGTATCTGTCAATGAAGTCTGTGGGACAGGAAAACCTTTGGTTTGGACCTCTTCAGACTAAGGAGGCAAATAGGGAAAATTGCAGCATCCTCATCCTTACACTAAGCTTACTGTGACACGGCACCAAGGGCAGTGCAGACTGACTGCCCCCACAGTCCAAGTCCATGGACCATGACAGGAGAGTTGGCCCAAGACCATTCAAAAGGAGTTTGCTGCTTCTTCCTAACAGCCAAACCAAAGCAGTTTCAGAGCTTCCAGTGAGCGAAGGCACTTACCAGCAAAAGGTTTGTCAAGTTGAACCCAGTCTTTAAAGACAAAGTTGCAATAGTCTTTCCCATGCCAGAACCTGGTTTCCCCAAGCAGCTCTCCCACACCTGTCTTCAAGCTGCGAATGGATCCTTTATCTGTCACGGGCAAAGAAAACAAAAAAAACACATGCTCCAAAGTCAGAACTGTCCATTGCACAGCGTTGGTGAGAGGCTCACTGCCATGCAACAGCATTGGTGGGACTTGCCAGTCCTGCTCAGCTGAAGCTGTTTTCTCCCCAGTCTTTCTGTTAGTGTTTCTTCTTCCCTATCTAAATATGTTATACAATCAGGACAGGTTTTATGTATACATTAGTTTGTTATGGAAATAAAATGCTGCATTCTCACTACACTGGACTAAAAAGTTACTCCAGAATTGCTTGTCTTTTCACTTAAATGTTACCATGTGGGAGCCCACTGACTTCAGTGGCTACGTGTAGAAGAATATCAATTGTACCATCCATGTAATGTGCCTTACAGTACTAAATCCAACTTCTCTGCTAAATGGGTTATGATTTTGACTCTACAGTTGGATGTATCTCCTGTAACGTAAACTAGTCTTTATTAACTAAAATGAAATGATTGGAAAGTTTATGTTTCCACAAGAAATATTGTGGTTTGCTTCATTTGTTGTTGGTTTGGTTTTTTGTTTTGTTTTCCAGATAACAATGCTATCTTTTGATACAATTTTACCAAAAGTCAGCATCCTCCAGATGAGGTGCTGTGTTTACACAGCCCTTTCAACAGCATCTTTTGCCATCAGTCAGAGATGAGAACAGCCCAGTGCACCTAACTGCCCAACTCCTTTCGGATTCACTGTGGAGGTGAAGGAACATTCCCAGATAGGACTTTAAACTCTGAATTAAATTTGATTGACTCGTAAAGGGGTTAAATCAACCTGCAGAAAGTCAAGATGCTCTATTTATGACAAAAATGCATGTTACTTCTGCTGCACTTGTCCCCACTCCAGTCTGGTGACACTTTACGTGACAGGAGTTCAAACGAAACGTCAATCTGCTGAAACTACAAGTGACAATATGTAAAGAACTGAATTCCAGACCCACCTGGTTCGAAACTAAACAGATTGCGATGCCTTTGCTGCATCAATATACATCCTGAGCTGACTGCAAGTGGCCTAGCTGTGCTCTAGGCAGGGGAAGGAGAAAGCTCTGTTGGCAGATTTCAGGAAGAACTCCATGCCAGAAGGAACATCACGCTGACCCCTGTACCTTTAGCTTGGAAGTCACATTTTGTGTGGGGAATTAAATGCTGTATTCAAATATCTGGCTGTCAAGCAGCCTCTCTAGCGAGCAGAAATGATTCAATTTAAGTGAACTGGTTTGAATCTATGTAACACAAGCCTATGAGAGGGGACAGTCATATTCAGAAATTGTTTCACCTATTGTAATAAATACAAGTTGAAAAACAGAAGACTCGGTTCTCCCACGCAGGAACAGAAGTCTTCCCACATTATAAGCATTAGGCACCACACACACTGCACCACGTCAACCAACAATTGCTAATTAACTAAATGCAAATCCACTTGTAACTGCTCCTGTGTACTTTGCAGTAACACAGATTTGCATATTGTCTAAACATAATTATTATTCCGATAGTTACGGAATTAATCAATTCTTTTTCTTTACAAAGAGCACGTTACTCCAGAAATTATGTGAATCTGCACGCACACCCACCACCCACCTCCACACAGCCTTTATGTATGTCGTTTGGGTATAGCTGGGATGAAGCACATTACTTACTGGATTCACTGTCTATGCTGCTGACGCTGTCAGCATGGTGCATGCCATGTCTATGGAGATGCTTGTAAATAGTGAACCTTGAAAACTTCCTGGGTTTTCCTATCCCTTTCATTTTTGATGTGTCTGGGATATCATCAGCATTCTTCTGGAACAAACGGCTTTCTGGGGATGAAGCTTGAGACTGCAGGGCACTGTGTTCAGACGACTCTGCTGCAGACTGGAAAGACACAGGACATGGCTGCATGTATGAGCACCTTCCTCTTTAATTACAGGAAAATCCATTGATGATAGCTAGCAGTATGTTCTTCATCCATGTAATTCTCACACGCTGACACCTCTTTACACTGTTTTAGAGCTATCTGGTTGCATGTTGACCCAAGTTAGCAGAAAAACTTGGCAAGCTATGCATGTGCTCAGGGCCCGAGTATCTGGAAGATCAGAGTTCTCTCCAAGTGCTTTCTGTACACTTGTAACTAAGTTTATTAAGAACATGGCCTGCTAATTGTGACCACTACTCCAACCTTGAGGGAAACCCAACTGCCTACCTCCATGCCCTAGCAAGGGCTGGACAAGACCTAGCCTTAAAGAGTCATTTAATGCTCATATCCGTCTTCCCATTCCTATTCATGGTTGGGATTCATGATCTTAACGGTCTTTTCCAACCTTAACGATTCTATGAGTCCTCCTTCAGCCTCCTGTACCCAACCCTGTGCTGTGAAGCGGACACAGCTTGTTCATCCCTCCTGTAAACTCAACAGACAGACATCCAACACAGCCACTATTCAGCCCACTTACTGCCAGGTTGGCCATTGACGCTGACTTGATGGCCCCCATTCGCTTCACGCTGCCCACGTCAGTCAGACGATGCTCATCGTCATCCCACCTGCCGTATGCCAAGTCGATGCCACCCACAAAGGCCACCGACTGGTCCACGATGACAAGCTTCTCATGGTGAGCCCAGAGGTACACAGAGGAGGACACGTGGTCTGGGTGTCTCATCACCTGAGGACAGAACCCCACACAGAGCTGTGATTATGGCAAGAGACTTGCTGCCGTTGGGGTAGGCCATGTTTCAACAGCATAGCTGCATTCCTATGAGAATCTAAAGAACTTGGTCTAAAAGAAAACAACATATTGGCGATCTGACTCACTTCTTTGGTTGTTGTCACTACATAAGAGAAATGGGAAGTTGTTCTGTTGTTTTTTTTTTTTAAACCATCAAGTTGTCTGACATTTGTTTATGACATTCTCCTGACATTTGTTTATGACAAAGTCACTCCTCTATCTAAGCATACAGTACACAGTTTGATCTTTAATGTCAGAGAAGAACCGTAAGGCTGACTTCCTGTGGCTCCATCTGCAGAGCCTGTAGGCAGTCAGCGCCCACCTTCCAGTGACACCTGCCCTTCTCACTGCTAAGGCAATGGGGAATGAATGTTTCAATACTACAGCTCAAGTGATCGTAAATCTATCATTCTAGCAGCTTGTTCATCACTTATTAAAAAACAGATGTCTCTAATTTCAAGGTACTGGATCTCGCCTTAGCTACTGGTTCACAATCCACAATCCATTTTCTGCTCCGTGGCAGAGCAGCAGCATAACAGCACATAACAGTGCAATGATGTTCATTTATGACAGCAGTGTAAACATCCAGTGTTGACTCTCATCATCAATGTAGGAACAGAAATGCTGATGAGACAACATTCTCAAACTGTAATTTTCCATTTGATGTAGCCCCATTAACTCGTCACCTGAAATAAGTTTCATATGAATTATATGAATAGATGCTTTGACAATTCTAAATTAAGCAATTTTATGTTCAGTTATAACCTAAAGAAATGAGGTTTCCATGCTCAGAAGTGGTAACCACAGTATGAGCATGTCTTCACACACTCTGTCCACAGCGGACACGGCGTGGAGCCACTGCTCTTCCATTTCACACCCAAATACACAGAGGGTCAACACCAGCAAATGAAGCCAAATGCCCTTTGTACGACTGCCTGCACGCAATTACCTTGATGTTTGGATGGAGATGCATGAGTGTCCGCTTGCTATATTCACTGTTGATCCCTAAGGCCAGCTCCACCTCTTTGTACAGTATTACAAAAATTCGCACACCTTGTTGCTGTCAGAAAGAAACACATAGGAATTTCAGTGGATACCTCCCTGAGGTTTGCCTACGGTTAGCAGCACGTGCAGGACAGTAGCAGTGCAACCATACAGATATCTCTCCCAAAGCAGATGCGCCGGAGTGAACGCCAGCAAGCTGCTTCTGCTGGTAGAGCTAGAGGCTCTCTCTACTGAGAGCAGACTTAGGGAGTCTCCAAATTGCAGATGACGTTTTGCTCTCCAAGGGAGCACTGCAGATGCATCCCAGCCAGCCTTATCCCCAGCCGGACCACAGCTGCCAGAGCCAAGGAATGCCACAAGTGAGGGCAGGTAAGTATTTCCAGGAGCTGACCTTGAAACACTCCTCACTTATACAAGGTATTTATAGCCACAGGAAAATCCATGCCGTCACGGCAAACAAAGCCAATTTCTTCCAGTGAGCATGCCCTGTGGCCACATTCCATTTGCCAAAAGGATGAGTCTATCCAAATCAATCAAAGTCAGGCACAAAACCCTCACAGTTCTAGGGATGTGGCATGGGCGAGGAGGGTGGAGATGAGTGGGTTGGGAGGGGAGGGAATCAAAGTGAATCTGAGCACATCCACCTGGATTCCTGCCCTTTTACACAGCGATGCTCAGGACTTCCCTGGCTGCGCCTCCCATCCTGACTAACGCGAGGCAAAGCACCAGTTCCAGCAGAGCCATTGCCACGGGCTGTGTGAGCAAGGGGAATGCAGCCTGTGCTCACACAACCCTCACTCTGATCTTTTTTTCTGCCAGTATCTCACAGCTCTGCACAAAGAAAGGAGTGCGAGCATGCACAGCGTCACACAGGAGTTTTCAGAGGGAGTGCCAGGACAGGCAAAGGTCAGCAGCAGGCCTCAGCTGCTCCACCAGGAAGAACAGGAGAGATGAAAGCAGAAGAGAAAAGGAAGCCATGTCAAGAACTCCAGCTTATAGAAGCATTTGCTTACTGTACACAAGCATTTATTAGCTTAGATAACACAGCAATGCAAACAGGAGCGTCTGAGTCACATTTATCACCTCCTCCTTCAGAAGCTCAACACCACAGCCCAGCTCTGGGGAACAGCATGCCATTGGTGTTGGCACTCTTTTTCTACACAACAACTACTCATCCTGAGCCACACATTATGCTGAAGCCCTTTTCCCATGGCAGTTCTCTGCAGCAATGCACGAAGATCATCGTGGCCACAACCTCCACACGGGAAGGGCCACAGCACGACCCTGCAGCCACAGGGATTGCCGTGCAGGGGGGCAGAAGCTGGAGCTCACTTACAGCTTTCCGCTTGAGAATGCAGTCCAGCCGCCAGCGATTCCCTTCAACAACGGGCCGCTTCATGAAGATTTCTGGGCTCAGCCTAAGGAAATAAAGGGGGAGAAAAACACAGCGTGTGTAGCTTGCAAACAGAGCATTGGCCTAAATGATCAGCTCGGCAAGCGAAGAAATCAGGAAGTGAGATTTCAGTTCTCCTGAAGCTTAGGCAGCCTGAGAAGCACAGATTTGGGCTGGATTTTCCATTCTGCCTTAAGACAAAGCAAGATGATACTGCAGTGGGACATTTTAGTGACTCATTGCTTTAAGGGTCACAAGGAAGAGTTAAGCATTCGTGCCTAAATCCTGCAAAGTGAGGCAACAGAATTTCTGTTCTTTACTTTCATACAGAACAGAGGAACTTGTGCTTGACTAACGCATCTTGCTACATCCTAAAACCATGCTTCTCACTACAACTTTTTTATCTTTAATTCCAGTTTTCAGGTAGGTTTTGCAGTTCCACAGCGTGCTAATAACTGACTGTTGCTGAATAAACTGTTAAGAGACAAAGGGCCTGAAATGCAATCATCTTGCACTACTACCTGGTGTTGCACGTGGAGCAACAAGAGCATTGGGTTTATCTGTGGCCACGTCAGGAAGCAGGCCTGCATTTGTCAATGCCAACATTACATTGAGTTTTCTCATAATAATTGCTACCTCAGAATTAAACCCTCCACTTCCTACCAGCAGTAGGTAAGTACTAAGAGGCTCCTTTTACAGACAGTGATCTGCCCAACACCGAAGAGGATAGCTGAGCAGCCTGCCCCACTGCCTCTTCCCAAGCTCCTGTGCAGATGGCATGGGAAGAGCATGGCCTAAATCTGTGGTATCTGAGTGTCCATGGTCCCTTACACCCTGCCAAACACTCCCGTCCCTTGGCTGTACAGCACTTTACGCTCCCAATGAAGCGACTCAAACACTTTGCAATTCAGGTGGTGCCTTCATGCAGTTTCAGGCCTCTCCTTGAAAGGAGACAACCGAGCAGTTGATTTCTATCATGTGCTTTTGCTGCCAACCCTCCTGAAAAGGCCTTTGAGTCCAACACAACGATGTTTGGGTGTGCTGCCAAACCATCTGGCAGCACGGCGAGCTGCCATACTGCGTGGCCTCCAAACACTGCGGCATTGTCAGGAATGCCCCAAGGGCGACAGCTGGTCAAAACCCAAGTATGCAATACGAACCACCAATCTGTGATGAAAATTTCTTCTTTAGCAGCTTCCATGGCATTCGCAACATCTTCAAAGTACCACTTAGCATTTACATACCTGCAAAACCAAACAAAGTATGTAGATTTATTTTTCCTCCCCATTCATCAAACAAGAAGTTCACAGTGAAAGACCAGCAGGTTCAGTGCTAATATTACTTATGTTCTCTTCTCAAAATAAAGCATAAACCTTATTTCAAGAATTAGGACATGTAGCAGGAATTTCACGCTGCTATTAGCAGCTTAACAAAACAGCATAAGAAGAGATCACTAGGTGCCACTCGGTACTTCTGCCAACCACACGCCATATCCTTGGGCTTCACTTGACGTGAGAGCTGTTTTGGCTCTCAGGAAAGGATGGTGTAGCATGTTAGCTTGGGTTTATGAAAACCATTTGAGCAGCAGGAGCTGTGAGATGGGACCTGATGGATGGAAGCAGAGGGGCACAGGAAAACCAATCTGCAGCGCTGCTGTTCTAGGAGGAAGCTCTGGAGGAGGAAGCAGCCAGAGGAAGGCATTCTCGTTAGCACCTGCACTACCATAGGTTTGCATTCAGTGCCCTCAAGTCTCACCACTTGGCCAATGTGTTCTCCTGCACGGCCGCGTATGACCCAAAGCGGTGCTCGGTGAGGAAGTCCTTGCCGTGTTTCCGAATGAACTCATCTATTCCCTGCCTCCACCACTGGGCATGCCTGTAGCTGGTGCACTTCAAAATCAGTGACCTGTAAGAGAGAAACACAGGGCACAGTGCTTTCGCTGGGCTGCTTCTCCCTGTCTGCATGTTGCTAGATGCACCTCTGTCGGTCATGTTTTATTAATGCTACAAGTAAGGAGCAGCAAGAGTCTTTGCTTTGTTGTTTTGTTTGCAAAGGAATACATCAGCATTGCTCTGACAATAATAAAAAAGAGAGAAACCGCTGACTCCTTAAAAATAATAAAAGCAAAGAAAAAAGCGTCTAGCTAAGCCTGGATTTCTTACCTAGAGAGATTGTCTATCTGCAAGCCGTACTTTGTTTCTGTTTCTTTCTGGCCTATCTTGATGCTGAATTCCTTATCCACCAACAGGACGAAGGAAATGGCCCCCGAGTCTGGCTTCATGTAGAGCAGGAAGGAGTCCTTCACCACCAGCCACCTGTGGGGCACAGGAGCTTGGCATCACATCCCTCAAACACTGCCAGAAAATCCCAGTAACGTAAGGCTTTCCAAACAAGTGTGCGCTGCTCACCAGGGGAAGGAAAGCATTTAACCAAAAGTAGTTGTTAGGAGAGCAGAAAAGTCCAAGTGCTCATTTTATGAACTTAGGTCATAAGTCTGAATCCAATAAAAGACTTCCAGAGCAACTTGCACGCTACTTTTTATAGAGGCCTTTGGAAAGGCAGCATCTCACATAACAAAACCAGTGAGACAAACCAGTGAGAGTGTGCTCCTTTTAACCCAGATCTCCATTCAGGCTGCGTGCCCCACCTATAAGCGATACTGGAACTGCCTGACATCTCCAGAATGAATTACCACAGAATCATTAAGGTTGGAAAAGACCTCCAAGATCCCCAAGCCCAACCCCAGCCCATCCCTCCGTGCCCACTGCCCATGTCCCTCAGTGCCACATCCCTATGGCTCTAGAGCACCTCCAGGGACAGCACCCTGCACCACTCCCTGGGCAGCTGCGCTAATGCCTCACCTTGCTTTTGAAGCTAGCATCACTTGTGCTCCTACCAGAATGTATGAACAAGGCATTTTGGACAGCATTTATTGCCAAGCAACAGGCTCTCTGCTAGAAACACATGATGAAAGATGACCTGCAGGTTTTACATAAATACCGCAGCCTGAAGGCAACTCTGGGAAAAATGTTTTTGCTGCAAATGGCATTTCTAATTTTTCTCCCCGTGCCGTGTAGCTGGGGTAACCGGCCCCCTCTGTCCCACACAGGTCTCCGTCACGAGACCTCCGCCTAATTCTTGTGCAAATGAAGAAACACACACAGCAGCAGAATGCACCGCAAAAACGTGTGAGTTCTGCTACCCATAGTAACAGTCCCAGCTCCCCTGATACTTCCAAATCCCATTATTTTCCTTTTCTTTCACACCACGAGATGACCGAGCATCACCCTTCATTTGGTGCCAAAATACCCTCCCTTCCTCTCCCTGGAGGCCCATAATCCCGTTCCCAAGCATCCCTGCTGGGTACAGTTTCCAGTATGTGCACTTCTCATTTCCTCAGGCAGCTCTCCATGGACCCATGCACCTTCATGGTGTCACCCTGCAATCATCCTCCACATCCCTTCCCATAGACCCATGGCCATAACACCTCCAACCCGCTATGACAAAGGAAACTAATCTGGGGTATGGAAAATTCAACACCTGCAGCAAAGCAGATTATGACCCAAAGAGACAAAAGAGAGAAATTTAGCAAGAGAGAAGGACAAGGATGGGCAGTGCAGGCTGGTGATGGAACACTTGCAAAGCTGTAAGAAATAGGCAGTTAGGTTTTACAGGGCTTCCAACACAAAAGTGATTGCAAAGCTGAGTCTTGGAGCATGCTGCAATCCTAGCATTTAAGGGGGAGAAAAACAGCCAAAACTACACCTTCACAATACTGTGAGAAGATTGGGAAAAAATAAATTATGGGGCATGCTGCCTATTTCAGTACTTTCCTCCTTTTATCCAACAAGACCTAGAGGATTTATTTGAGAATGCATTCTCTATTTGTGAAATACATGAAATTATTTGTAGAAGCCAGACATAAATGTAAGTTCTTCCTAAATCACCTGTAGGATTTTAACAAATCCTCCCTGGCAGTATTACTGCACTTAATGATTTGACCTGGAAGGTCATCTCCTTGTGAAATCACTATGGATAACTCCTGTAAAACTGTTTGAAGTAATACTGGCAAGACTACAAAGAAATGGAACATCTTCACAAGAAACACAGCAACTTTTAAGATCACAGAATCACAGAATTCTAGAATGGTGTGGGTTGGAAGGGATCTCAAAGACCACCTAGTTCCAGCTCCCTGCTGCAGGCAGGGTTCCCAACCATCAAAACAGGCTGCCCAAGGTCCCATGCAGCCTGGTGTTGAACACCTCCAGGGATGGGGAAACCTCCAGGCATGGGGAGCAGCAAAGCACAGGAGAGGAGCCCTCAGCTCTGCCACCCCTCAGCCCGCAGTACCTCTTGGACCAGCGGTAGCACATCCTGCCCTGGCCACAGCAGTTCAGGCCAGGTATGCGGTGGCCCCCGGAGCGCTTCATCACCAGCCCTTCCCTGCAAGGACACAAACGTGGTCAGGACAGGTGACAGGGCTCACCCTGGGTGACCTCCATGCTGCTTCGGAGCCCACCCAAGGGATGGCTTCTGGCACCTCCAGCCAGGCTTGAAGGGCCCTGCACCACTGCCCCAAAGGCCAGAAGAAGGGCAAAAACATCTCCCCAAAGGAAGCAGATTTAAAAAACAAAAGGCCCCATTTCATGCATTCATAGGATCACTAAGGTTGGAACAGACCTCTAAGACCAGCAACCCCAACCCATCCCACCAGCCCACTGCCCCTCAGTGTCATATCTCCACAGCTCTGGAACACCTCCAGGGATGGTGCCTCCACCACTTCTCAGTGTTTCACAGCACAGGCACACAAACATGCAGGCAGACAGGTTGTAGGGAGGGGAGGAAAGCAACCCCATAACCCAGCTGGTGAGCTGCAGCCCACGTCTTGCAAAGCAGCCCACATTGAGGCTATTTCCCAAAGTGGTAGCACTTCTTTCTGAACACTGATGCATTTTTATATCCATATGGCAAAATATTCCCCAGTCAGTTGTTAGTGAGGAAGGAAAACTATGAATGTGAACACTATAAAGCCATATTCTTGGTGAACTGTACCTTACAAAAAAAAAAAAACAGCTCACAACTCACATGCCCTTTGGTCCCAGGTCGTGGATGAATGACAGCTGACTTACTCCAATGAACTCCATCTAGGGAAAGACACAAAACAGTTTTGCTTCACCCTGTCACCAAGAGAGAACCTACAGAGGAGCCTGAGCAAAAGTCCCCACCATAACTTCAGCATCCTCAGGAAGAGCACAGAAAAACTGCAAGGAAAATGAGCATTCATCCCTGGGGCTGGAAGCTCCCGATTGGCTTCCAGTCCCCTATACCACCACCACACACCATTTTGGGGCTCAGCTCCTTCAAACCAAGACCTCAGCAGAACACTTGCCCAGCCTTCACTCCACCACATCATGGCCTCATCCACCCCCATGAGCCAAACACCCACACTGAAGGTGTGGTGGGGCAGGAGGAGAGTGAAACAGAGTATTATGGAACAGCGTTTGGCGTGTTCTCCACTTCTGCTGATCTGTGCAGCCCAAGATGAGCCCCAGCTCCCACCACCAGGTGCATCAGCAAACCTCAGATTTGAGTCACCTGCCTCCACCCGGCTCCTCCTGCTTCAGCAGAGAGAACGCTGAACACATTCAGCAGAGGAATGCAAAGATAAGCAAAGCTGGTGAGAAAGCGCAGCATGACTACATTCAACTCTAAAAATAGGACACCCTGAGATTTGGAGCAAGCTGGCTTTTCTTGGCACAGCGGGACGTCCCTGCCTGTCTGCTGGCCCCAGCCTTGCAGTGGACAGAAGTCTCCAGGCATCCCAAGCTTACTGATATCCCAACACCCATGGAGGCCATCCAAGGTTCCTCTGCCATGGGCTCTTTGGTAAACCCATCTCAGGGCCTTCGTTTGCAAAATCTGATTCCACAGACGAGTTAAATGGGTGGAACCACAAGTTTTGCAAGGTTTTGAAAACATGAAGTGTGTAACAAAGAATATCAGCAAACCTGAGACATAAGCTTGTCCTGCAGTCACAGTGGGACTGACTCAGGCCCCATCCCCATCTTGCCCAGCACTGTCCCAGATAGCAGCAGGAGCACAGAACATCTTTCTTTCTCCCTGCTGTTCCCTCTGGGACATTCCCAAACTCCTCACCCCATCTGCAAGGTCAGGAGAAGGACAAAGGATCTGTTGTTCTCCCAGTAGCCCAAGGACATGCAGAACCAAATTTATGCCCTCATTCTCTGCTGACTTTAGTCTGTTTCAGACAGGGACTAGGACAAACTATTTCATGGTTTTGCTGCCCATCTTGATATCAGTATTCTCACTGAGAAATCCGCTCTGGGAAAGTACCTGCTGTGAGCTGTGAACATCTCCATCCATTTCTGCAGTGACATGCAAAACAAGACAAGGAGTGTGTGAAAGCCCAGGGCATGCCATAAGCTCTTACAGGAGGTCCTAAGCAGAATTTTCAGGCTGGTTCCTTGCCTCAAAACCAATTTCCACTCATTCAAAAAGTGGCTGGCTTTCCCACCAGACGGATCAGAAAACTGGCCATCTCCCTCACATTATTCACACTGAAAACAATGCTGCACAGAAGTGTCAAAACCCTTTGAAAACATCAGCAGTGAGCAGAGAAATAACAATCCCTGAAGGAGGAGAAGAAAAACCAGGAGGAGAAATACATAGAATCACTACGGTTGGAGAAGACACCTATGAGCACCAAGACCAACCCCAACTCATCCCCCAGGCCAACTGCCCGTGTCCCTCAGTGCCACATCTCCAGGGCTCCGAACAGCTCCGGGTGACTCCACCGCTCTCTGGGCAGTTTGTGTGAATGCACCACCACTATTTTGGAGAAGGAATGTGTCCTGATATCCAACCTGAACCTTCTCTGGCACAGCTTGAGGCCATTCCCTCTCATTCTATTGAAATTCCCCGCTCTTCACCCGTCCAGTCAGATGTGCTTTGACACGGAGCAACAAGCAAGATTGGGGCTTGCTTTACAAACTAATCTCATCACTTCCAAGCCGGATTCCTCAGGACAGTGGAAAATAACTGATCAGATGGTTTATTGTCGCATCAGCTAGCTGTACTGTTACAGAGCATTACAGCAGAGGTGCTCAGAACACAGAGGAGCGGTGCTGGGAGGCGGGCAGCTGGATTCCTGCGCTGCCTGCGGGGAGCGGTCCTGCTCCGGTTTCCAAGCAGTCTGCAGCAGAGTATTTGAAGTATGAGACAGGAGCTGAGAGAATGCAGACTCAATGACATTGTTGCAGCGATACAAAATAATAAAAACAAAAACCCAGACACAAGCGATCAGCTGCAGAAAGATAAGCAGTGAAAGGTGGGGAACCACTGCAAGGCGCACGAGCCATGGTCACGGCCACGTCGAGAGCGTCTGATTTATTTATGGCAAACTTTCTATAGCATCTGCATTTCAGAAAGAGTTCAGCAGCTCCACTCCGCTTTTTCCATTTAGATGCTTTTTTTTTTTTTTTAATTTAGTGGGCCAAAGAAGCATAAACAGTTAATTAACAGCTGTGACTAGCAATAGAATGAGATCACAGTACTGTTCAGAATTAAATTGTTCAGCAACAAGATGACAGCTATTTCTTACACAGAAAATTGGCTTACGATAAGCCTAAATTTAAAAAGAAAAAACACACAGACACCAAAAAACATCACACATGCTGAAGTCCAATAACCAAAACTATGGAAGGATTTCGGGGCATTGGTTCAATCAAAGCTATTTCTGCTTTAGCTCAGGCATCCTCCATAGAATCATAGGTTGGAAAAGGCCTCTAAGATCATCTAGTCCCACTCTCAACTATTGCAGTTAACATAAAAAATAATGTAAACACCCAATCAATTAATTTATTTTTTATACTGAATGCAACCAAACCCACAGGTCCTGTTTCCCAACCTATTTGGGCTATCTTTCCCCAGTTTCCAGTTCCCAGAAATAGGTGTGGACAGCTAACACATTTGGATTCCCACAACTTTCATTTTAATGGTAATTGTCTTCAAGCACTTCTACTCAGAACTACAAAAAGCCTTTGGGAAGGGATATTAGATATGAGATTGAATCACAATTCACAGAGCCAAAAGGGGGGGAAGGGAAGGGAAGGGAAGGGAAGGGAAGGGTCGGGAAGGGAAGGGAAGGGAAGTGATGGGCAGCGAA
>JAOWBP010004023.1:15677260-15722300 GCA_028571105.1 Tragopan temminckii | reverse complement strand
TATAAACAAGCTTCCATCCACGGCCTTGCAGCTGTCAGTGCGTTCCCAGAACTGTCCTGCTGACGATGTCATTCCCCTCGGATTGCAAGAAATCCAGAAGCAGAGTTTAAGTAAATATTTGACATAAATATAGGAGCTGCTTCACTTTATCACTTACAAGAGCCTGTTTGTTGCTCATCAAGTTTTCACGTGTACATTCAAGTGGGTTATAGACTTGATACTGCAGAAATGGAACACGTGAAAAAAAAAAAAGGCAAATTAAAGTAGCAGATCAACATCCAGAACAGCGTGAATAGCAGAAACAGGAAAGAGGAAATGGCAGTGAATAGCTGTTAAAAGCCTGGCTAATGTATAGCTGCTATGAGTAGCAGCATAGCAACATCTAGTGTTGATCAGGGATATAGCTGGAAGCTCCCATGCTCGTTAGCAGCACTTGGATGAGATGTGCATGCAGGGAAGTGCATGCATGGCTTCAGTGCTGCACAGCTCCTCCTGCGAGGTCGTTAAGGACTATTTAAGCAAAATCATTTGTCTCCTTCAATTACAGCTCCCGTTATGGATTCTGCTCCATTCTCAGTCCAGTAACATCCGTGGGGTTTTTTCAAACCAAACATCCACGAATGGCCGCTTTCCAAATCCGGCTCCGTCTGGCAACGCCCTGCGAACAGATCGGTGCCACGTTTAAGTTTATTACATGAGCTAATTAGCATGACTGTGTAGGTGCATGGAATGCACTGGGAGGAGAGGAAGAAGAGCGCAAGTGTACGGAACGCCGTTATATAATTTGTTTTGGGGACACAGTTATTAAAGACAGACCCGGATCGCACTCGGTATGCTCTTCAGCAGGAGTTGGGGAGTGAGCTATCAGGCTGGGAAGAAAGGGCAGCTGAGAAGAGGAAGGCTTGAATGCCACCTTATTTTTTAACTTACAAATACAACTTCTTTTCCTATACTCACATTTGTTGCTTTTCCACCCAGATGAAATAATTCATGAAGAAGCGAATGGCTCAAAGCAAGGGCTGAATTTGTGTCAGCCTCACTGTGACACTCATCCCCTGGTGGGGAAAGAAGTACAACTTCTAGTTATTAGCAAGCAAATATGGATAGCTGACCCTTCTGGCCATGAGAAAGGCATCAGGGTGTCTATTGGAAGCACTGTGCCAGCACAGGGATCAGAGCCATGCTTTGTGTTATTAAGGCATTCACACTGCCCTACCCAAATTAAACGGAGGGCTAAATAACAAAGCCATTAGGCTCTCTTTCTTCTTTCCGCATGCATGAAATTACATTTTAAAGCTACACGTGATCTCTGGGAGCCTCTGAAGGGGTCAGGCACTAGCGCATCTGGCATGCCGATATGTTCATTCAGAACATGAAGTCATCCTCCAAGTCGCATTCCTGAGTCAATTACATGTAATTTTCCACATGTCACTTCAGCGACTTGCACACTGAACAGAGATTAATATTCATTTAGTAGAAGCTTGTGCGTATTTAACAGAATCGAAAGCCTTGCTAATTGTGTTTTAATTAAACAAGAAGTGGAAGACTATTTGATAGGAAAGATTCATGCTATTGGAAGGAACGCACACCACACAGCCCACTGCACCGTGCCATAAATCAGCTCGGTGCCAAATCCCACCCAACAGGGTGAGTTAGAGGGGTAAGGTCAATGGTAAAATCAACACTTGCTAAAACTGTCACTCTGCCTTCCCCACTGTCCGGAGGGGACACAAACACCACAGTGACCTGAGGGGCCACCATTGTATTCCCAAAGCATGACCAACCCATCCACGTCCCACTGCAGCTCCTGTGGGAGAAGCAAGGACGTGCCCCAGGGCATGTGGTGGTAGCTGATGACTGATGGCAGAGCTCCAAAGGGGCTGCAGGTCCAAAATGAGTTTGGTGGTTATCAGTGACATGCCTTGAGGATGGCGTATGATAAGGTACACAGCACAAGTAGTGCTAGGGATTCTGTTTGACGAGCACTGGGAGGCACCCAGCCCTAATCCCTGGGAAATGAAAGGCCTTCCTGCCTCTGTCCTGACAGACAGAGGGGTCTGACCTCATGGGAAGGAGGAAGAGTAGTTCAGGAATGAGCTAAAAGTGAAGTGCAACAGTTCTGATTTGTGTGTATATCTATATATATTTATATACACATAAATGTACTTGAGTATATTCCTGGGAGTGAAGGGGCCTTATTGAATACACTGTAATAACTTCAGTAACTTCAGGAACATCTGAAGATAAACAGAATGGTGCTTTATGTGGCCAGGTAAGCAGTTCTCACACGCCATGGCCAAGGTCCCTAAGGAGTTTCTGGTTATCAGGGAACATCCCTGCTTCCCTTGCTGTGAATCCAGCAGACAGAGGCTCACAATGACAGCGAAGAACTTGAATGAAGTTACCAAATGAATATTTATTACCTTTGGGATTATAAGCATTTTATTTCTGAGTTTTTTGCTTTTTGCCCTGCTTTTTTTTCTTTTTTTTTTTCCCTCTTTTTTTCTTCTGGTGTGCTGGATAGAATGTCGCCAGTCTTATTTGGAATGAAGCTTTGGCAAGCAGAAAAAAGCTTTATCAAAGGGAAGATGTCAGTGACTTTACAGAGACTTAAAAAAATCAGCTACATCTGAATTACTTATTTCCTAGCTCCTCAGAAGTCTTTTTAAAGTGATAAATGCATAGAATTACATTAAACTGAAGAGAGAGGCTGCCGGAGGCTCTTGATTAGCTCTAATTTGCAGTAAATATTTGTGTATTTATTATTATAATGACCCGCTGAGTTTTGATTTCCCTTTACAGAGAAAACCCAAACTTTCTCATTCTGAACCAAATCTGGATTATCAAAACAGTGTAAGTGTAAATTAACATCCCCAGGGCTATGCTGGCACGACTGAGATTGCAGTTTAGCTCTTTGCTATGTTTCATTTCCCAAGCTTTTGTGTTTCCTAAGCTACGTTTTACGTGATGCAATGAGACGAGCACGGTGAGTTTCAGAGAGCAAAAGTTCAGGTAGCCACAGGCTGTGAAATTCCCATCCTTACCGTGAGCAGACACACGCCTGCACCTCCTCAAGGGAGCACTGGGAGAGCACAGGTCAGGATTTGGGGACCAGGCCCTGGGGTCCCGGCAAATGAAGCTCTGCACTAGGTCAGAAAGGGGCTGGAGGAAGGGTGAGTTGTCTCCCCAAACCCCAGTGGTGGGAGGGCAAGACCTCTAGGCAATTCTTAGTGTTGTTGCAGTCTTCTTGTGCTTTGAGTGGTGACGAGTTAGCCATGGAGTTTTATATTCATTTATTCCCACCAGTGTGGCTGGTAAACCATGCACCAGTTTATTTTCCTTCTGATACAGAAGGAAAGAAAAAGTCACAACAGCTTTCTCGTGGCATTTTCATTTCTGACATTCCTGATGGGCTCGTACCAAGGATTTGACAGCAGTACTTTATGCCCTTCCTACCCTTCCATCAACCTCAGGATGTTTATTTTTCTTCAAACATTGCTGTTTGCAGCTTGCTAGCAAGAACTGAAGATCTATTAACACCGCTATTTGTTTACCAAAGACATCAAAGCCTTCTTTTTCCACAAACCAAAGCCTTCTTTGAGTCTGCGCGATCCGCAAACAGCCACGCAAACCAAGGTGTGCTTTGTGCAGAGCAGAAGAAAAAAACCAGAGTGTTGAAGATATTTTCCTATCTGAGATTCTAAATTTAGCTCTGCTTCATTTCTCAGCTTTTCAGGCTGTTTGCTCCTGACCAAGAGCCCCACAGTTTCAGCAGTTCTCTTTGCCCGCTTCAATTTGGGTGGAGGAATACCACAGCAAACGTGATCAGGAGCAGTGATAGCAGCTGATCTGAACCAAATATTTTCTAACATCTACAAGAAGATTCATCTCCTCATTTTGCTTTGGCAGTTATGATGCTACGTCACGCTAGCAGAATGCAATGCCCTGATGGCTGGTGCCAGCCCACGTGCAGCAGCAGTGACAGATGTTGACAATAAATTAAATAACAATAACAAATATCTGCTGAGAACAATGTCCTAAGAAATACTGGGGCATATTTTTAATGGCTTTCCTAGACGTGTCAAGGCTATTTAAGGCCAAACTCCCACACCTTACAGTGCAATTAAGATTATTCCTCGTATGAAACATAAGGCAGGGTAAACACAGTCATTTGCACATCAGCCATTCAGCCAGTTGGATGCTGGCACAGAGAAGATGAGAACAAGAAGAAAGACAGGAGAAGGACTCACTGATAAGGTTTCCACCCACAAGTGGTGCAACAAAAGAGGCTGCAGGTCTGTGGAACACAGCTGCTACAACCACTTCCCTCAACTTCAGGTGCTGCCCAGCTTGGGTTTGATGTCTGGCTAGGCAAAGCAGGGCCCCTGGCCTCCCAAGGAGGAGGAGGGAAAGGAGCACAAGTTCTCCAGCCCTGAGGTCCCCCCAGGCTGAGAAATACAATGTGGACTCTTGGAACACAGTCAGCCTGTGCCTCCAGCCCCACGATTCAGGTGACCCCTGCGAGAACCCTTTCATAGTCTCACCTTAAGGAATATAACAAAATGGCAAAGCTGCTTAAAAAGAAAAAAAACAAAAACAGCTTTAAGCACATCCAACTTTGGGATAGAGAATAAAATTTCTTGCCAAAGAATTTAAAACAAACTGGAAACTGATCATATACTCATTTAAATGATGGGCCTGGAGCTAAACCAGCAATGCTGAATAATCTGTGTTGCTTTCATCCTTCTTCAGCTTTTTCTTTGTTCCACGAGCCACATGTGCACTAAGTGTGAATTGAAGGGCTCTTAGCTGGAAAAGCAGATTGTGAAAAGGGCTTAGCCCTCATCTTATAATTCAGCTTTTGCATTACAATTACTCTTAATAGCACTCTTATTTTGTTGTATTATTTATCCTGGCTAGAACCCTCTAGGATCCCTTGAAGGCTTTTTTTCCTGGTGGATCTAGCCAACATCCACTCATGAATCCAGATGTTTCTGCTTTTATCCACGGGAATTTTATGGTATGGATATGCCAAGATTATAACTGCAGGCTCAGCCTCAAGAACAGTATTCTTCAAATTCCCTAAATCATAAATGGAAAGTGCCATGAATAAGCCTAGATCCCAATGCAATTAATGTGCCAGAAGGGAAACCAAACCACAGGACTCTATTGCTCAAGGTCCTGGATCAGTGTCCATAGTATGCTACGTTGCAGCAGAAGGCACAGCCCAGATCGTGCTGTTTTCTGCGTTCTTGTAGACAGACTCTTGCATTTAGCACATCTTCAGTTCTTCTTTCCATTCACCACCCTGAAATGAGGAGCTAAGTTACATGTGGGCCCAAGATGCTTACCCTGTGAAAAAGATCACTCACTGGAAGCCAGAGTCATTGCTGGTGCACTTCAATGAATGAAAGTGTGCCTATCTACGTCTGCCCATAAAAAAGTACAGACACTCATCCCCATTCAGAACTGGTTCTGAAATAAAGGCAGGGATGAAACATACCCTGCCCTGATGGAGACCTGGTGAGTAAGGCAAGTCTCTGCCATGCTTCTGACAGCACTTCGGATGAATAACCAAATCCAAACATGTTGCTTATGTGGAGTGATGACAGAGTGAAGCAGACCTTAAAATAACCTTGCTGTGCTGCCCGGGGTTCCCTTTGGGCTCTCCCATCTCTCCCACCTTGGCATTTTTCCTTGCTCCCTGGGTTTGTCAGGGCAAGAGCCCCAAACCCAGTCAGTGGTGGCAGTCAGTGCCAGCAGGGTGGCTCTGCTGACGTCCCCCACTGGGGGTGGCCGTTCCTTTCAAGTGCCCCAAGGTAGTTCAGGGGCAGCACATGGAGAGGCATAAAGCCATTTCTATTGGCCTGCTCCTTCATCAGCCCTCGCGTGTAATTGCCTGCTTCCTCTGCGAGCTCTTCTTGCTTTGCTCATCCAAATGGCTGATGGAATGGAGGTAGAGATGCTGTTATTCTATGTGCTGTCACACAGGAGGCAGTAGGGGAACAACAGACTTAACATCAACAAGGCAACCAAAAGGAAAAGCAGTTTTCCTGCTAATATTGTGGATCAAGTACACTGTGCAGGGCTTCCAGGGGGTGCACATTAACTGTCCCAGCAGCACAGTGGTTCTGCCAGTTCCTATCACATTTTCTGTTTAATGAGGAACTTTGTTAGTAGTTAAGCATGTAGCTTAAGCTCAGAAGGCCACCCACTGTACTTACATGCTCTGTGACAATTGCTAAAATAAAAGCATTTCCTTTTATCCTTCCAGTATGTTAGTAAGAAGTTCTCATCGACTTCACCTTCCCTGTAAGAACAACAACAAAAACCCCCACATTTTTCATTAATAAGCTCAGGACATTTATCTACTAAGTTTTCCTTACCATCACTTCTCTTTTTGGACACACATAAAGGAGACTGAATATAAAAAACAATTTTTCTTTTTCCAAGCCGGAAACAAAGAAATACAAGAATATTGAGCTTAAAAGTTCAAGGTCACAGAAGTGATAAAACACTTTTGTCTCCATTTCAGTGGGGGTAGTTTTGCCTCAGGCATGCTGAGCATCACAGGAACCTCACTGCAGCTTGCTGTTGCCATTGCATCTCTTCTCCCAGGCCTGTACTGTAAGGGTTTGCTCACTGGGACTAATTGCATGGCTACGTGGTCCTGTTCCCTTTCCCCTGTGCAGGCTTCTCACATCTCCCCAAAGATCCAGCACACTGAGTGGTACCATCTGGCCCTGCAAACAGCTGACCTGTTCAAGTTTGCCCATGTTCTGCACATCTTCTGCTCCAGGTGAGTCTGATCCAGCTGTGACACTTCAACACGAGCGTGGGTTGGGATGGGGATGGTGGGATGTTCCCCTGGTGCTGCACCCACTGCCAGTAGGGATGCAGAAGGACAGATTTTGCATGCACTCACACCACATCCATGCTCCAGTGTCAATCTTGAAGCATGTGCCTCATTCCACGTTTAAATCACATCATGAAATTGCAACACGGCCCTTTTTAGCCTTGATATTCCAGCATCCTTCCAACTAAAAGGGCAAACTTGCAGCACACATAGTCAGGGCCTCTGATTTTAAGGGCTGATCAAAACTTTACAGAAGTTATATGGTTCTACAGTTTGCTTTTGGCTATTAAAGGAAGCAGAACCTGAAGGTTTGCCTTGCTGCTCTTCAACTGTGAATGCTGCACTGGTATTAACACGCAGAGTTAAAAGTCACACGGGCACAGCTGCACTCCCCAAGCAGAAGAGGTGTGAGAGCCCATCACAGCTCAGTGGTCAGGCCTGGCAGCATCACCCTGACAACGTGAGAGGAAAGGAGGAGGTGGATGGACAGGAGTTGGGGCAGCCCAAAGCAGAACCAGTCCAGCTGCTGGCAGGAAGCACAGCATCCATCTCAGCAGCTGGACGCCTTGCTGCTGCTCCAGAGAACCCCAAACCTCACTCTACTGAGGCAAACATCACCTTTCTCGCCTGCAGTAGTCTCTTGGGGCTTTTTTCCCCCTTTAACTTTTGTTTGGAGCCAGTCCTGAATCCACTCACGTAGCAGTTTCCATGACTACAGTCCAGAAGTGAGCTCCTCTGGGGGCAGTTGAAGGATCTGCTGTCAGAACACTGCTGCTGCCTACCTCAACATTGCAGCCATCCTCTGGGTGCACAGCCCTGCCTGTCTCGGTGCCATTGGTGCTGACTGAGCGGTGCCCAGGCAATGGCACACATCGGGCCACAACATCAGCTCATGAAGGCCTGGAAGGGACAGAAGTGCTTGCACAAAGGGCTGGACAGCTGTTGGATTTAGTAATCCTCTCAGCTTTATTAATATTATTCATAATTTTCATGCCCTGCCTGGTATTTCCCAGAGGGTATGAAGTGATCCTTTGTTACGAGCACAGCCACTGCTCTGCTTCCAATCTGCAGGGTTTCTCTTCCTGCCCTGCACTGTCACCACCCGTGGACCCTGCCAGCAAAGTCCTAAAACTGCTGAATGCTCTGCCCTGACCCAATGGCCCCACGGAGCCCAGGAGCACCACTCCTCACAGGGTATCCAACAGCTCACCCCTCAGCTGAGGCCATTCCAAACCCCATTCCTTCCCCACAGGGCTTCTGCCCGCCCTCAGACGCAGATTGATGAGAGACCAAAGGTTTTGTTGTGATGCTACAAGCAGCACCAGAACAGTGAGACCTGGTCTTTGCTAGATGGCTCTGAGCACCCAACCAGAGAAGCTAGGAAGAAAGACTGGGGAGGGAGCATGGCTGTCTGCCAGCTTGACAATGGGGTTTTACTTAACAAGCACAATTTAAGTGTGGAAATCAAATATGAAGCAGCCGTAGCCAGCATTGTCTGCATTCCTGGAGTGGCACTGAACTAGCAGGGAGAAAAGCAGTGAGACACTGGCCCAGACATGCTCCAGCTGTCTGAGACTACCTCTGCCCTCCTCCGCTCAATGCAGCCATTCAGCTTGTTTTCATTTCATTACTGGATGTTATTTTTGCAACCTGGGAAAAGAATAGAAAAGGGGAAAAGGTCCTTAAAATGCTTTGGGTTTATTTTTTAAGAACTAGCCCATTTCTTCCCTTTTTATCAGAGATAAAGCGCAGACTAAGAAGTGCATGAGGCCTGTGGTATTGTTAGCCAGGCCCTTGTTTCTCAGACACAGCCCTTTATCTCAGGGGCAGCAGCATTCACGCTGCTGCGGTTGTTCACGCAACTTGCACTCATTTAGCACTGAGCAACATGCAATTAAATAGCCATAAAAACACCCACAGAACGAGCAACAGATGCCTACAGGTAACCTTAAATTGCATGCACTCACTTGCCAAATATCGCAGCTCTCCCCGTATAAATTCCCATTTGCACACAGAGCAGAGCAGGCCCCTTTCCCCATCACCATGGCCAGGTGAACAGCTGGCACCCCTTCCCCAGGCACAGCACAGATCAGGCATTAACGGCTTGGTTAAAGGCCTGACACTGCAAATCACTGCTAGCAGGAGTTCTGCTCCATCCGCTGAGGGCTCAGCCCTTCCCCACTTCCCTCCTCTCCTCTCTCAAGAGTAGAGCCTATCCATTTTTAATATTAAGGAGAATTCGCATCCAAGATCTGATAATTTGTTTCTCCTCTTCATGCCAATTTTGCTTTGTAGGGAAATGCCAGAGTGCACTGCTCGCCCGCCCAGCTGGGGACACTTCACCCCATGAAAAAGAATAACACTTGCCAAACCAAGGGCCAGGATTATGCAGCTTCCCTCTGAGAAGAGTGGGAATCCCATCAGTTCGTACTAGACTTTCCTGGGAAAGTCCCTGTTTTCATACTGATATCCTTCAGCACAGCAGTAAGTTTTCAATGGTGCTTCGTGTTCCTTTTTGGAAAGGGAGAAAGAGCATTCAGAGCATTTTAACATCTCATGCATCTTCCTCTTGGGGACAAAGCCACATATTAAACCAGAACCTGTTTTAGCTTTTGCAAACTTCTGGATTATTCCTGGCAAGAGAAGGTCAGACGTGCTTTTATCCAAATTCTCTCTCTCCAAGCACTGCTGTAACTATATCCAAAATAGTTAATTTTTCATTTGGATACTTCAAGGTCCAACAAGATTGAGGTGCACATAAAATAACCACTCACTACACCCAGATCTGCTCACTGCTTACTAGTGAGCAACAATGCTCTAATGTACAAACTGCTTCAGTCAAATTCTTGTTTTGACCAGCTCTGCAAGAGAAGAATCCTTCCTGCCTTCTTCTCCAGCATAATCCATCCAGACATCACACTGCTCCCCAGTGCACTGAGCCAACCTGCCTGAGTGTTTTAAAGTGAGCTGGTCAGAAGACAGGAAAGGAATTTGGGGCTCTTGAAGTTATGAATGCCATTCAAATTAGATTGTTTCCTCTCTCGCCCTGACTTTTGCCTTTCAGTAGTTTTTAATTTTATTTCATGAAAATCTATTCTCATATTAGGTCCTAATTTCCATTCATTAAGCAATGAGTTTCATAAGTCTCTCCAAATCCAGAAACCCTAAGCACACAGTCAACACCAAGCTTATGAGCAATTCCATTTACCTTAGTATGAGTGTTTATCTCCAAGCATATGCTTAAGTGGTTTGCTGGCAAAGGCTAGAGCACCTATTTCTTTCCAGATGACCATATTAATATTTACCAATATTAATCTGCTCAATAACTACAAACACCAGAAAAAGCACTGAATTATCTCTACAAAGAGCTTTTCCAAATGTTACTAGATTACCTAGGGGGGTCAAACTGTTCCACACTCACATGATCTGAAGGGAGCCAGGGTTGGTTGACCCAATATCCCAGCAACCGGTGGAAGAGCACTGATTGATTTTACCCATCTGGGTGTGGGATCCTGAATGAACAGAAACACCTTTCAGTTTGGCACCACAATAAATAGGAATAACAAAAACTTTAAGCTGACATTAAGAAAGTTTGCTTTGTGTATTGGCATCCTGTTAACCTCCAGCACTCTTAAAAGGAGCTGTTAATTTAAAATTGCAATGGAAAGATAAGCCAAAAACATGTGAGTGATGAAATCTGCAAGCCTAACATCAGTCTTAACACCTGCATAAGACAGTAACTGTAGGGAGCTTTGTGTAGAATGTAAGTTTAAATAATTTACCTGTGAAAAGGAAAGCAATTTCAAATAAAATTCAAATAAAATACAGACTCTAGGTATAGTCTTTAGTAGAGGCCTCTACCTTGAAAGCTCCACAAGTTAGAGCACCTACCTTCCAGGCATACTGTAGGCCCATGCCAGAGTCTTTCTTGCATCTCACAACGTTGCTCTCCACGTAGTTACCAACAGTGGGCCAGCCTTAACTTTGACTTTCCTGTAAAACAGCCCACAGCTCCACTCATTCAGTCTCCCCAGATTTCCAACACAGTTGTTGGTGCTCTTCCCCCTAGTTTACTCCCCGCTCTTCAGCCTGTGGCTCAGTCAGCATCATTTTTTAGTTCCTTATCCTGCTGCTCACAGTTTTCATCCACTAGCTCGTAACAAGAAATGGAAAGTTCTTCGCTGCTTCGGCCAACCTAGCCTCCTGAAGTCTTTCTGCCCAGAGAGACAATAACTGTGGTCCAAGCCAAGATACTATCTCTTCCAGACAAGGGAAGTCTGGCAACCCTGATAGCTAATGACCTACGTAAGTATGTTACGATTTCACTTTTCATGATTCAACTAGTTTCTTACCACCGTGGAAATACTATATAGTATTGATGTAAACAGCGTTACTCAATTTTGGAAACAGTAATGCTGTTTTCAGTGGTCTTGATTAACCAGCCTTGAACTGTCACTTGGACATACTTAGAGATTTCTCTCAAAACAGTTTGGAATAATTTGTGAGTCTTTTCAGAAAACAGATACTTCTGAGCTCAGGTTCCTCCTCTCACCTGGCTGCATTTGATGCAGGTGTCCATCAGCACACAGAGCAGACAGCAGAATTGAAGCCTAAACTGTAATCACCAGTCAGGCAAAATGACAGTGGGTGGTGGTTTGTCCAGCTGAATCAAGTGAGTGCTTCACAGCAGGTAATCAGCACACTCCTGTCCCATCACCTGTTTCATCTCTTGGTCTTCTAGTCAACAACTACCTGGATGGGCAGCAAGCATATGAGAGTATTTTTGCTATGAGTGTTATAATTTCTATTTCAGTTCAGGGCACCTCTTTACTGAGCTATCACTGCCTACAAGTGAGGCAATGATGATTAACACTGCAGCACATCTAATGAAGATTTTGCTACAGCAACTCCAGTCAACACTGCCAAGCTGCCAGCTCTTCAAAGACACGATGCCATCTTAATGGGTGAAATTGGGATCTAATCAGTGCTACAGCACCAAGGCACAGCTATTTTATGATTATAAATTAATTCTAGCACTAGATATATTACTCTCACCAAAATCCTGTTCACTGTACCAGAAGGAGAGCACAGGCAGCAGCACCCCAGCCTTGCCCAGCCCACCCTTGCACCCCTGGGCTGTTTGCTTTAGATGGTTTCTCAGGTTTTTCTTTTGATCACTTTGGAAATCAGACATCAATCTTACTGTGCAGGTACTAATAACCAAGAAGAAGGCATTATTGAAGTCCCCTCAACCTTTTCCTCCCCAGGACACCTGCTTATGATTTATTATTGACAAACTCCTTCCTACTTTGTTTTAACATTCGACTCAACTGCAAATGCTGGTCAGCAGTAAGAATCTTTTGCCTTCAGGTCAGTTTAGGCTGAAGTCAAACCACATGAAAGGAAGCAGTGTTTGCCTACTTTTACAGCTATACAAGAGTTGCCATCTGATATGATAAACAATTATTTTTTTTAAACTGGTTCTTATTTGTTCCTGAATTAGTTTCCAGTTATCTATAAGTGAGTGTGGCAAACTATGTGGAATACTACAGAAGAGATTTAAAAAAAAAGTTTTATTGGCCAAGATCAAAGAAAAGTAATCACCATGTTTTCTTAAATCATACCCTTCCTTTGAAGGCAGCAGCTGATGAAGAAGGATCTGATGAAACTGATGCTTGAAGTGCCTTTGAAACAAGGGTTATACACTCAGAATAAATTTCCTCACTGCCAATATCACACATCTTCTGAAAACTCTTTCCGTTACTGTAATTCCCCTGTTGTCTGAACAGGCTTCCAGGAAAAAACACAGATCTCCTGCACAGGCTGATTAAATAACCGATTTGCAGAGCTGGAATATGATTCTTTTCCCCAGTCCCACGGAAGTCTTCTACTTTGACTCCAGTTTAGCCAATGCCCGGCCCATTTACTGGAGCTCAGAGCCAGAAGACAACTCAGACAGCCACATGGCCAACACCAGTGCCTGGCTACTGGATGCAGGCCTCCCAGGATACATTTCCATCCACACCAGTGGTGTTAAGCTACTGGAGCATCCAGCTATGGATAGAGTTTAATACCTCACAGAGGGTCCAGAACCCCAGATTTTGAGCTTATGAAACAAGAACAAAGAAGAGTGTGGGTCAGAAAAAGAAGTAACTCTGCACCTCCACTGCCTTACACTTTCGCTTCCACCCCTCACTCAGCACTAGATGAGTAAAGACTAGCTTCCACGAGGGGACCAAGTCAGTCCCAGTCACAAACCCCTTCCAGCTGCCTTGCACCCTGCTGCCCATCCAACCCTGGTGAGGTGACTCAGCTCCCTAAGCCACCCCAGCTACCCAGCCCATGACCTCCTGCTCACACTGCCAGCTGCAGTGCGAAGGTACAAGGCATGCACGTGGTGGTAGACCAGCTCCAAGGCAAGCTTGGCTACCGCAAAGATTATGACGAGCTAGGCAAACAACAGATACTCAAGCATATTTTCCTACCTATGTGGGATTAAAATCCCTCTCTACATCTAATCCTCTGCTCTGAAGCTCATTCCTCGCTCTGCAGGCAGGAGATGCCTGTGAGAGCATTCCTCCCTCACCTCCTTTCTCTTTAAAAATCACATCCTCCACATTCCTCTCAGTTCCTTCCTAAAAAACTAGGGAGGAACACCCTCCCCCACCCCCCTTTCTCTTTTTAAACAAAAAAAAGACAACAGCTTCTGAACCCAGCACCCAGTGAGCTGGAACAAGGAGCACGGTTCTGCCTGGCTCTCATAAACAAGGCATAGTAATGCTTTTGCCACCCCCATGCCAGCCCCAAATCTCTCTTCTCTTTCTGTCTCCAGGGAGCACACAGAATGGAAAAACAAGCCCCAGGCCCCAAATGGAGTTTGGCACAGTTGCACACACTCCTGTTGCTCACCTCTGCCAAGTGCAAGCTCCCGGATTATCACAGCTTATTTCCCAGGAGAAGGCTCGCAGCAGAAGACCTAACCTACATTTGTTTTTGTTTTATGGAGTGTGACATTGTTGCTTTGTTCCCCAGGTGGAGGCTTATTTGTGCAGGGAACGTGCAAGTCTTTCCTATAGTTTCCCCACCTCTCACAGCTATAAACTCAGTAGGTATGCTTCAGTCTTACCTTCAGGTGGTAAGTATTATGGACTGGCTGCAGTCAAATAGAGCAGAGCAGTAGAAAACCCTCTGATAAATCCTCAGCATCAAACATATGCATCCACTGAGGACCACTGAAAGAGATATGCTTGGAAAAAATGAATACATATGAATGTGTTACATTTTATTAGTCTATGCGTACCAAAAATACTTAATTTCATGCACCTCCCTAAAAGCAGATGTGCAGAAATACCTGTGCTGAAGGACTCCCCCAGATAATTAAATGAATACCTTAAAATACCCACAATGAAAAGCGAAATGGCTGTCTTTACATGCCAAGCTCTCATCGTTAGCTACCAACTCCATAACACTATTAAAGCAGTTCTCCATCATCATAGCCAGGTGAACAGCTGGCACCCCTTCCTCAGGGGCTTTCCAGTTTTCAGAGGCTGAGAGATTCTTATGGAGAGTAAATACTAATAGCTCATTAATTCTGAGCTTTGCTCTAGGCTCCAACTGACAGCAGTGAGAAGGGATCACAGGTGACATTCATCTATGCTGTTTCTGTCTAGTCATGATTTTAGGGGACAACATTCATATCTGAAGACATCAGCCAAAGTCAGAGGGTTCTGAATTGGATTTTGGGGCATTATTAATAATGCATTTGGGAAAAACTTCAATATGAATCTCAGCTTCAAATCTATTTCCATTCCTCCTGTCCACATTAGCGTTATTCACGTGGACCATCTTTTTCTTTGGAATTCAGGAGAAACTGCCATCTTCATTTCCCCTCCAGGAACACCAAAGGTTGGAGCTCACTTTGTGCTCCACAGTGCCTGGTCAAATCCTCCCCAGGTGATTCAGTCCAGGGACAAATGGACAATGGAGAAGTTGCATGACACTGCCTACACCAGGAGCAATGCTAGCACCTGAGCCAACTGCACAGCTCACTGAGTCAGAGGGAAAGGTCTCACTGCTCCCTGAAAGGTCCATAAAACCACACCAGCTCGTGTCCCACACCTGGAACAAAGGTGATGGCTCTCTACTGCAGGATCCCTGTTCAGTTCAGTGCTAAGTATGCTGAGCCACCAGGCTGGTGGGACTCACAGGTCTCATCCAGGCTGTGAAATGGAGCTCTGTGGATGTGCCTGGCTGCACAGTACTCCCTGGACACAGTTAAAGTGTAAGCAATGTTGTGCTGGGAATTACTGCGTTGTTACTTGTTCCCTTGATACGATCAACTCCAAAGCACGGATACAGCCAGGGAAATGCTTAAATAATCCAGATGCACTTTTTATCCTTAATGTATTTTCCTTCCCCCCCCCCCCCAAAAAAAAAAAAAATTACTGTATGCTTTCTACAGTGGCAGCCACAATTCAGATACTTCATCAAAGAGGAAGAGCTGCTTCTTTGTTGCATGCTTATGTTTTTCAGCTGAATACCTAAAAGCATGAGTAAAGTACTCAGCCCTCAAGTCCCTATCATTTTCTGGAAATTATGTGAATATACTACACAGCAGGCTCCTTCCATTAAGGAGACTTGATAGGTATTCTAGTAAGAAATATTAAATAGAACAATCTGCATCTTACTCTGTTAAAGGGCTTTAGACAACACAATTTTCTGAGATGTGACTCTGGTTCAGCCTCTCTCTTCCTCAGAGCACCTTTCCTTTATGCACCAGAAATGAGCTTCCACATGGACAAGGAGTGGTTTAGGAAAAATAAACAGACCAGGAGGCATTTGTATGAAAAGCACTTCAATAATCTAATCTCCTTGGCTAATTTAAGAACTCCTAGGGAAAGGAAAGGTAGAGATATGGAATCTTAACAAAGTCAGGCCAAAAATCAACACATGATCAGCCACCAAATGCTCTCTGACTGCTTCCTGTTCATTATATGTGAAGCGTGTGACAGCATCTCAAGAGGAGAGGCCATTACAGATATAGTAAGAACATTCCACTAAAAACCCGCTGAGCCACTATTAAAGTCTCAGTAAATAGTAAAAGCCTAGTAAAGCATTGCTAGTCATCACTAAAGCATTGCTAAGCAACCCTTTATCTTTCTTAGGACTGGGTTAGCTTCACCACAGCAATAACCAACAGTCCTTCATCCTCACTCACTACACTTAGCTTACAGTGCTAAGTAATTTCCTTTGAAATGCCAGTGAGAGCTGCCACTCCAATTCCCAGCCCCTGCTGCAGCAGTAGGAGGCTGTGCTTCTGCAAGGAGCTTGTCTGCAGGCACCAGCAGCCACAGAAACCAGGCTGCAGGACATCAGCTAATTTATCTTGAAAGACACGCAATATTTGCTCACCCCGACACTTCAATTCTCTGCTGATTGACAATCAGCAGCTGATGGCCCTCACTAGCACTGATTCAGAGAGGCTCAGCCTTGTTCTGGCCTGAAGCTCAACAAGTTGCAGTCAATTTCTGCTACAGCTGTATTTATCTGCAGTAAAAACAGGAGCCAGGAAACTCCTGGGCGTAGACTCCACTGAGCCATTGCTCAACAGTTTGCTGCCAGGCATTGTCACCATCTTCCATCTCTAATCTCTCCCACTTACATTTGCATCATCTCTGCAGGACCTCCAAACTTCTCCTTCCCTAAATGTTTGCAATATATCACCTACCAGAATGCATTCAGGCCGGTAACAAGCTAGCCTCCTCTAACCTCTCAGCAACTTCCAAAGGGAGACAAGAGTAGAAAGGGACTTGCTCAGCATCATCCTGATCTGAAACCCAGATTGACAGTAGGTTAGAAACCAGTGCCAGCATGTTAAGTGAGTCTCCTAGTGCTGTCTCCCTATGACCCCAAGTGTTTGGGAAGTAGCACCCAAAGGCCCATTTACTTTTCAGAGTACAGCAGGAAGCAGTGAGCTCCCAGGCACCTTACCAGTCCTTGTCTCCATTTTGATTTCATTCTCAGATTAGCATAGACTGACAACAGCTGTCCTCAGCCTACACAGTGCTTTGACAAAGGTGCACCCACTTTCATCTTCAGTCTGACAGATGTGGATTGTCACCAACCAGACCTACAGAGCAATTTTAATGAGCAGCCATTCACATAGCTGCCTGCTTCAGCTGGTAGGACAAAAGAGCTGCTAATTCTCTGTGAACTGAAGTTATTATTCAGTCCAAAAATTACTGCCCATACTTACAGAAAATATTTTGTTATTTGTTAACGTTTTTTGGAACAGAAAAAAAAGTCAGTCCCAGTAGTAGCGGACTTGGTGCTTTGAGTGACAGTAGGGCTACAAATATAGGAATATGTGCCAGAATGACCACCTCACAGCATAGCAGAGGTAATACTGAGGTCAGTCCCCTGTCTTTGGTTTGTGAAGAACTCAAAAAACCACATCCTTCCTCAGAGCAGGGGATTTGAGAGACAAGGTCAGCTCCCATGCATAGAAGAGATGCTCTTCCAGGAACAGCAGAGCTAGCACAGCATGGCATTCAGAGAAACTCCTCAATCACTCCAGCAGTTCACCTTCTGGCTCATGGAGAAGAGATGCTGTTTGATTTCCTGAGAAGAGGCACAAAAAAACCAAACTAATTAGGCTTTGTCACCCAGAGAGCACCCAGGGGCACAGCATGATGGAAAGAATCAGGGATAACCCCACCACAAGGACTACTTCAGTCCCACAGAACTAGAGTATGACACCAGTATCAACAACAGCCCCAGACACAGCAAGAGACAAGCAGACCCAGTGCCACCCTAACCCAGAGCAAAAAGATTAGAGAATAGAGAAACTCCTACATGCGTAAGGAGGCCTTAACAGGAGATCCCTAACTACAGAAAAACAGTGATGAGACTACAACTAGCAGACACATAACAAGGCCTCTAGGCTCTGCTTAAATAGGGCCCAGAGGGCAGGTGTGGCTGAGGGCTCAGGTGAGGCTGCTCAGGGCCATTAGTTGCACATGGGGCCCTTCTAAAGGCATTCATTTAAAATACCATGCATGAAAATATACCATTTCTTTCCTGTGTGAGACTGAAAGCAGACTATGCTTTCATATAAGGACTTTTCCTGAGATATTCCCATGATGAAGTTCTGTGGCTCCATGGCCTGCAATGTTGGCAGCCTGCTGCTGGATTACTCTTTGCCCAGGCTGATAAACCCAGTGGGCTGGCAGTGGTGTTTAAGCTAACTTTTGTTAGAGTTCCCAAGCTGTTGGTAGTGCCTCAGCAAAAGCACATCACTCATTTAAGAGCTAGGTCTTCTCAGTTGGTTGGTCTTCTTTGCACAGCAGATCACTCAGGGCAGAGCTCAGAGGAGCAAAAGTGCCTGGCTTTGGGCAGCTGGATCTGAATAAGTGTATGAGAAATGTATTTTTCCTAAAATCCATCATGCGTAGGCAGCATTGCCCACCCTTCCTTCCACATCTTCCCTGTCTGGAGACAAGTCTTCTTCCTTATCTCCAGCAAGCGCTCGTGACATTCTCCAGATATACACATGAGGTCACATGGAGACTTTCTGGCCAAGTATGCTGCTTATCCATGAGGGTTACCCACACAGGAGGTTGGGGACATCTCCCCAAAGGGACAGCTTTGTCTCGGCAGGAGTCACAAGACACAACACAAATGTTTCCCGTACGCTCCGCTGATGCTTAACAAGGCCCTCACAGTTTTCAAGGGAACAGATTACAGGGCTGTGCCAAAACTGGCAGCTTCCTGGAGAATCCGCAGTCGGTAACTTGATGCAGGTTGAAGGTAACACATGGGTTGTGGTGGAACGGGAGATAAAACAGGAGAAAGAGGGGATTGAAAAAATCTCTGTGCTAAAGAAATGGTTTCCTCTGCAAAGTCAGCCTGTGGCTTTTGGAAAAATGCACTGGTTACTAATTAAATTGCTCCTACTCTTTATATTTTCTTTTTACACACTTGCTTCTCTCTAGCGTGGAGACAATGAAGAACTTTCATTTTCGAGGGAAGTTGGTGTGCCAAACTGTGATCTCAGTGCGAGTGGTGGAAGCGCACATAAAGCATTCCCTTTGGGGAATGGGAATCGAGGGGTTCGGAAAAGAGCCCTGGTCGCACAAATGGAGTTTCATTATTTGGTATGTGAGTTCATTATAAGAGAGTTCAATTATATTTCATCAGTGAGGAGAAAATAGCCTTTTCATCCAACGTATCTAGTTGAGTTGAATGCTAAGCACATCTGACGCAGCTTTTGGAGAAAAACAAAACAAGAACAGTAGCCATGTGAAAAAAAACAAACAAAATGACTAAGGCATCTCGGCGCCTCGGCGAGCTCTTTTCTCACGGAGCCATGGCATAAAGAAGTGAATGAAGTACAGTAGCTTAACATGCATCGCATGAGTGTGTGCGGAGCCACTTCTGCTGATTTACTAACTCGTTTTGTTTGAGGGGCACTTGAAAGGCTTTGACATTTACAGCTCTGTAGGCAAACGTGAAAGGAAAGAATGGATTCTGTATCTTCAACCTCCCAGCTGCTGGTGAATGCCTGCTGAACAGAGCCCCGTGAGATCAGGAGGCGCTGAGCCCCGCGGCTTCCCAGGTTTGTCTACGAGCGCTTAGAGCAAACACGTCAATGCTCAGTGGGGTTAGAAATGTAAATCTACCTCTCAGAGAGATGTGAAGTCTCTCAATGGAAAGCTGCAATGCCTTGACCAAGCGTTCCATTTAAACGCTGTGCAAACTGGGTTCGGAGAGCAGCCCAGAGCCTGCGGTCAGCAGCTGTGCATGGGGTGCTGAGCCTGCGCTGCGTATCCTGAGATATTGAAGGCAAGGGGAGTTTGAGATGCTTTCCTGACTGTAATTGCCAGAACAGTTTTGTTTCGGCGTGAGTCACACGCTATACAAATGTTTACTCTATGGTATGTCTCCTCTTCACAAGGGCCTCACAGATTTCGGGATGTGACACACACAGACAGCACCAGGAGCGCAATCTGGTGCAGCTTCGAGCTCTGTAGTAAACTATAATATTTCTCCCAGACACGAGTGTTACATTTGTCAAACCCGAAAGCTTTCTGTCTTTCTAAATCAGTCAGTAGAAGCCGTTTTTGATAGCGTGGGTGTTTCGAAGCACTTCAGTTCAGCCTTGGCAGTGTTTGTGTCAGAGCCTTTATTACAGCGTTGGTTTTTGACTCTGCTGTGATGTTGCTGTTGTGACACAGCAGGACTCTGCAGTTATCCGTGCAACAGTTATTCCCTGTCAGCCCTCTCCACCTGTTGGCAGGACCTGCCTGTTCCAATATCTATTAGGATTTTTCAGCTCCATGGGCATGGTAAAGGCTGGGGAGCAAGGAAAGGAGGAGGGTGGAGCAGGAGATGAGGAGGAAAAAGATAAGATAGCAAATGAGTAGGAAAGACAAAAGATACATGGGGAATACAAGGATTAAGACCAGCAGTGAAATGATAACAACACTTCTCACCAGAGGGATAGGGTGGTGCTGACCATGATCATATGTAGACTGCATGTGAAATATTTGCATTTTTGTCCTGCAGTTTTGCTCAACTGGAAACCTGAATAGAAAGTAATATGCCTTCATTTCCTACCCACAGAGGCCAGAATACAAGGGAAGGCGATGGGGAGCTGAGTGTTTGGATGTAACGCACAGACAGGAAGCACTGCTGGTTCTGTGGTTTAGACGTGGCCTTTCTGAAATATGCTCAGGGTGGGCAATGGAAGGCAGCCCTCTTCTCTGCCAAACTGATTTGGAGCGCTAATCTGAAATAAGTCTGATAGTTCCAGAGGTCAACAGCAACAACCATTCTTCCAGTTTCACTCTGTCTGCTCCATCACCTTGGATAGTCAGATGGAAGATAAAACTCCTCATAGAAAGCAGATGTAAATTTGCGCTCTTCCTCCAGGAAGAGCTCAGCTAAACCACTCAGCTATGAAACTCATTCAGCCTTTCCTGGATGAGGTATTATTAAGATCCATTACTTTCTCCTGCACTGACATTCTCGATGCCTACAGTATCAGTGCTGGAGGGATGCCACAGGGCAGATGGATAAGTGTCCATTCTCCTTTCCTGTACCCTGTGAAGAAGAATCACTGCACAATGAAACAGCAGATCCCTGACTTCATTTT
The DNA here is from genome assembly GCA_028571105.1 of Tragopan temminckii. Taxonomy (NCBI): domain Eukaryota; kingdom Metazoa; phylum Chordata; class Aves; order Galliformes; family Phasianidae; genus Tragopan; species Tragopan temminckii. Next base: position 15,701,289 of record JAOWBP010004023.1, on the reverse strand, counting down.
CCAGCCTTGTGATCTGGCTGGCAGTCCCTTCTCTCCTGTGTGCAGTGGTTCTGCAGAAGGAAATTTCACTTTGCTAATGACTGGGGAGGAGGAATCAGCTGGAAATTCATTCCTTCCTTGAGGCTGCTGGGACAGAACCTCTTGTTTCCCATCCTACTGCAATAAGAGGAAACAGTAGATGTCTTCATGCAGGTACGTGGCTCTTGCAGAGCCAGATGTGGCGCTGGTGAGTTGTTACAGTGAATAGAAAAGTGGGATATTCTATTTATAGTTCTATCTAGATGGTATTGCTTAATAAATAAGGACAAATTCTCCAGAAGTGTCTGCTGAAACATGAATCACACATAGTTTGGATTATCCTTGGAAGACGAGATTCATTTCTCTTTTTAGAGCTTCACATTTATCACATCTCAAGCTCAAAATCAATTAAGAAACAATACTGTCAACATAGGTTTTTGTGAACTAAAACAATGCAGGGGAAGAAAGGCTGCTTTCCTCATTTCTGCTGCATAGCAATGACTAACAGCATTCAGTGAGAGCGTCTTTTGAAGAGCGCAGTTGACCACTGCCACCCACCATGCACAGATCAGTTCCTTAGGCTTTATGTTTCTTGAAAATCTCTATGACATCTTTGGACCGGAGATAAGGTCAGCACTGTGTTCCTTGCCTCAGATGATGAGTTTCTAAGTTTGATTCATGTTGACTTCTACCGAAGGAGAATATAAAATACAACAGTAACTAGCCTGCAAGAAAAAAAGAATAAAGTAAAACAAATCATTCTTTTCATCTGCTCTGATGCTGGCAATAAACACGGCTGTATCTGTGAAATGCAAATGAGTGGGGGCTTTCACTCACTGACAGCAGACATCACATCACCGGAGAGATGGCCTTGAGATCCCCGCCAGCCGCAGTCACAAGCCATCCCTATGGCAACTGGAGCAGTGGCTTGCATGGAAGAGCAATACTGGCAAAGCGCTCACTTAATATGCTCTAGCAGCTGACAACACAAGTCAGCTCCGTGGGAGCAGCCCAGCTTCTGCAGAACACATCAAGGGCTTCTTCCCCACCGGCAACAGGGGCTGCCACCGGGTGACACCTCAGCTGAGCTGTGAGGACATTCCTCTGGATGGTCCTTCGTTATTCCCACCCAATCCAATTATACCACACTGTGACCTTCATCCGGCCCACATGTACAGATTTCCTTCCCATAAAAGGTCCAGAGAGAAGTCCGAGACTTGGGCACTGAGCAGAGAGCACACCCAGGATGAGGAGCTGTCTGAAAGCTGCAAAACCCACATTCCCCTGCCCAGATGTAGCCAGGGGACTGAAACTGCTTCCAACACTTCGTAGCCTACTTCCCACACCGGAGATGGAGGCCTTTGCTAAGTGCTGAACTGCTTCAGAACCTCTGAAGCGCTCACTGAGCTGAAAGGGAGCAGTTACAGGGACAGGCAGAGCAACCAGCATCCATCCTGGCCTTCTCATCGATAGGAGTAAGGCAAATTCAGTTAAGGGAAAAAGCCCTTCTTAAAAGGAAACAAAACAAACCATAAAAACAAACAGCAAGCTGAACTATTTGTAGCTATTCAAAGTAAAGAGGGGAGACTGTGCCTGTTAGCACTCCTCTGTGCTCGCAGAGCATCACAGCCCTGTCCTGCAAGGCAGACAGCAGAAGCTCAGCCCATGCTGTGTGAGCAGCAGCAAGGAGCCCAGAGAAACTTTGGCTGGCCAATAGCAGCCGAGAAGAAAGCACTGAATTAGGTAAGGAGCCCAGACACATTACAAAAGGGAGAGGAGAACTAGCTTAGTAATCTGCAGTGAATCACCAACCAGAACAATCATGGAAAAAGTGTTTATTATCTGATAGTTACAAGTGTTGGGGAGGGACTGGATCACCAGAGGACATCTGCACAGTGTTTTCATCAGCCTAATTGTGCCAACATTAACATTAGCCAACAGGAACTGAGCTCAGTGTATTAAACAAACTTGCCAGTATTAACCTGTTAAAACTCTCTGAGTGCTCCATGAGCCAAGTCCTTCTCTGATCCACCTGGAGCAGTGCATGGCACCATTATTTTTTAAATCTAAATTGTGGCAATTTGTAATGCCATACAGAGATTTCTACTGTTTCTAACTCAGCCCTCATTGGTAGTGGTTTTCAGTCCCTCCTGCCTAATGGGAGGCTTTTCTGAAGGTATTCCAGTTACTGTTGTGACATCATTTCCTCGCAGACCTGTGGTTGCCATCACGATTGGCAGGCTGGCCATGTCTGCAGAGCTGCTGAGGCTGAACGGGCTCAGAAATGAGCAGACCCATCTGTGAAGGCTCCAGGTCAGCCCTGCTTCACACAGTGATGCAAAAAGCTACCTGCTGGATGTCTGCTCCGTACCAGCACTCTCACTAAAGTGTGCCTTGGAGCATGGACTTTACCTTAAAGAGCAGCACATGAGGTCGTTCACAGCCCACAGGCTGGGCAGCCTTTGGCATTCATCAGAATTACACAGAGTTGTAAACATGCAGACAGCTTGTGATCAGCTTTAATTCACTGTACTGTGACAGCACAACATTGCATCCTCTGCTCTGCACAACCACAGCCTCATTGCGTTTGAGTTGCTCATTATTACCTTCTGCCCCACCTCCTGCAGGACACCAGCTGCTGAATGACGGGGGCTGTTCTGCAGCAAGAGGCTCCTCTGGGCTCTCATTTCGAGCAGAAGAGCCACGAAGCTGCAGTTTGCTACATTTACCTAAAGGTGCACCCTGCAGCCCCAGGTGCCACCAACCCAAGGCACTTGTTTCAGAGAGCAGCAGAGGGGTGCTCGGACAGCAGGGAATGGAGCTTGGTTTTCCTGGAGCTATGATTGCTCCTCCTCTGATTGTTGGACTACAATAAAAATGAAAGAGGCAGGCAGCAGAGCTCTGCTGCAAGGAGGGGTCGTCTAAGAGGAAAGCAGGGCTTCGTTGGAGTGGAGGCATTATTTTCCATGAAACCTGTTAAAGACTTCAGCTTCAGGTCTAAGCACCAATTTGGACAGAACCACTTGTCTGAGATGTTAAGGTAGTCAGCAAGCTGGGGAAGCACGTAGTGAATCCAGCTTCAGTGTCTTCTCCCAGGGGAAAAGCTTTCTCCTTTGTGTCCAGGACTGGCACAGGCAGCTTCCTCCCTCAGCCCTGGTTTTCTTGGCACATTGTTTATTTTGTTGTGTAATTTCTCTCCCAGTGGATCCAACCCCTGACTTGTTTCAAAAGTATTTGGCAACCTCTTTCTCACCACCATTTTGGTTGCCTCTGTGTTCTGGGCTGCTCATGGGGTGATGCATTGCTGCTGGGTGACATTTGCAGACACATTTCTGACAGGAACAGAGAGCCACAATGATTTCCTGAGGTGAAACTTCCCGCTAATCTGTGTGTGTCTGTGTTTATGAATGTGTTGTTTCTTATTTTTCCTTGGCTTTCGTGTGATGTCCCAGCTGTACACATTACATCAGCATCACCCTGATACAAATTCCAGTTATTCATGCTCTGCACAGCCCTGCTTCTGGTGCATGTGAGCCAAACTGAGCTCCTAATGGTCTCTCCCAGGTTTGGGATACTTTCCCCACATCCATCGTGTCTGGAAACTGAGGGTTACTTCTACAGACTGCTACCAATTACCAGGGCTGACTCCATACAAGTTATCTGGAGTGCTGCTTCAGTTAGAAAAAGACTTTCTTGATGGGGTTTGGGACCTCCATTCCACTATTCACAGGAAATCTCCAGTTTTACAAGCTGGGAGAACTGAGTCTGAGATTTAGGAAGGGATATATTCAATTTCTGACTGAAGCAGGGCTCTGGACAAAGAAGGGCTGGGTTATGGGGAACTGACAACAGTGGACTAAAGCAAAGATTCCATATTATCTGGTGCTCAGTGGAATAGAGAGAAGAGAGAGCAGTGGATGAGCAGTGCCATGGACCTGACATACTATCTGCTGAGTCTTCAAGAAGACATTGATGGACTGGAAATGTTGGAGGAAAAATGGAAAATTTCTTTTCCAAAAGAGTGTTGGTGCATTGGCACAGTCTGCCCAGGGAGTGGTGGGGTCATCATCCCTGCAGGTGTTCAGAAACCATGGGGATGTGGTACTTAGGGACATGGTTTAGTGGGCAACATTGGTGGTAGGCAGACAGTTGGACTAGATGATGTTTGAGGTCTTTTCCAACCTTAATGATTCTCTGATACTATGAAAAGAGAAAACAACACATAACTGAGGTGTATAAAACGTGTTGTCATAGAAAGATTTGATTTCATACTAGAGAGGATTGATAAACTGAAAGAGCAAGATTGAGCACAAAGCACGATACAATCTGATGTGTTTAAGGAGTTCCCTTTATAGTTTTACCTTCACAAACTGCACAGCCAACACAGTACTGCACCCTCATCTTCTAACTCACCATATCTATGTCCAGTTACGTTTTGACATGCAGAGCTGTCTCAAAATAATGTGTCATTAACATATGAAACCATTATGAAATACTAAATTATTAATATACAACAGTAGCTTAGCATCATACAACTTTTTTTCAGGCAATCTGCCACAGAATTAGGAAAGTAAATTGAGGTGTTCAAGGCTGGCAGGGAGAGCTGTGGCAGCAGCTGAGGGCTAAAAGCTGCCTTGAATAGAGGTCCTGACTGCATGTTACTGAGTTCTTCCAGGAACTGCAAGAATCCAGAAAGGCAGTATGCAAGCCAACAAGAAGTTGATGCATAAGAGCAGTTCCACATCCATGCTCATCTGCAGCTGTAGCTTCATGAGTTTGAATGTCTGTAGAGGTACAATGCTTTTTCTATGGAAATAGAACATGAGGTTGGAACCAAAAGCAGCGAGAACAGCAAATCGCACTGAAGTAATGGGACGGCTGTTTAAGGACACAAACTGCATTTTTGCTTTGGCTGCAGACCAGTTTGTGGGTAGAAGCTGTCTTTCTTCCAGATGAGTCTTCCACATCTAGCTCGCTGCTCGCCCTGCTGCTTCCTCTAAGACCTGCTAACACAGCTATGTCTTCTGTACTGTATTTCAGTCTCCCTGTCATTACTGCCTCTGCAGTTTGTCACTTGCAGCCCATTGCTCCTCGCTCTCATTCTAACTGGGAGACTTCTCGGAACGAAGATGAAGTGCTGGATCTGATGGGCCAAACCCATCTTCTTGCAGACAGCTTGTCATGGTGGGGTACACAGTGTCACAATCGTCATCCATTTCTGCTGAGTGTTACAGCAACCCAGGCGTTTCCTCAGCCCCTTCTATGCACTTTGTTTACCCAACCTAACAATACAGCAAAACTCTCAGCACCCTGCACTGTCATTATGGCAACTGTGCTTTTAATTAAGAGCAGAGTTCCGTACTGCACCAGCAGGAAAAAAGAAAAGGAGTTGTTTGCTTAATTTGATATGTGGTGTGGGATACTGACCTATGAATATAGGCCAATAAACTTCTCTTCATTTGCAAGTAGGACTTCCGTTATTTCATTTACCATTTATGATTCTTAGAAATGGAAATAACGTAAAGGTAATATTTTAAAACAAAAAATACTACCAAAAAAAAGCATGAAGCAAGTTTAGTTTTTTAAACGCTCTTAATTAAAGTAATAAACTTTCAGAATAGAGAATTTCCATGTGAATGACTCATGGTATTAAGTACAGAACTGTATGTTCCCATGGCTCAGCAACCTCAGTAAATATATCATTAGTGGTCCAGAGAGAGAGGAGGAATAGTTTGGTGTTGGTACTCTTATTTTCAGCAGCATAACAAATTAATGATATAACTGTCATTAATTTTCCATAAATGTTATCATTGTCCTTGCCAGAGTGTGATGGAGATGTGAGAGGAAGTGATTCACATGACAGCCCATGATTCACATTAAGACTGACTTTCCGTAGTCTGTCAATATTCAGTCCGCATCAAGAAAGGCTGAAAACTGTTAATGTATTACGTATAGTGTACCTGGTAGATCAGACTCCCTTCCACAAACCATGTTAAAATTCTTTAACTGCTGTTTCAATGCAACATGGAACACGTCCATGGGAGGTTAAGTCAGATTGACTTCTTGGCCTTGGGTTTGCCCCACCATCATGATGCTGTGCTCTGCTCTGGACTCCTGGTTGAGGCTGGCTCTGATTCCTGGGTCTGCCCTGCACACTTTTCTTAAGTATTGTGAGGATGGGCCCTGGCTTAATGTCTTAATAGGTACTGTGAAGAACATCTTTGTCTTGAATCTGGTATCTGCTAGCTTCTTATAGCACTCATTAGTCTCTGATGCGTTGCAGCGTGAGCAATTAGCTCTTATTCACCTTTTGCATGCGACTTGACAATGTGGGCTCCTGCACTATGTCAGTCGCCTTTTCTTGGGCTGAACAATCATATTTTAGTTATTCCATATGTGCATACAGAAATGTGGGAACCAAGATGTGCATTCGTGCCCCTCTCTTTGATAAGGAATTTCTTTATGAGACAAAGAGCGCCCAAGAACTTGTGCTTCCAGAAGTTTCAGTGATTGGGTATCTAAAGGAATACGTTTGTTGGCCTGCTTTAAATTCTCATGAGCTCTGTTATGCAATTCAGGCAGAAATGGGCAACAACACAGCCTACTTAGTGCTGCCTTGGCAGACCTGCTGGGGAGCACTTATGGCAGGGCTTATCTCTGGTCAGTAGGGCTGCTCTGTTATGAGGTGTTTTGTTTCTTTCTTCTGTTACCGTGTAAGTGGCGATAATTTACAGAAGAAATAATGCAAAGTTTTAAATATCAATAATTGATCTGTAAAATGTAGCATCGTTATTTTTCCTGGTGAGTGGCCTTTGGTTTTTGTAAAGTCTTCTAAATAAAGACCACAGTGGGTATGCAATTAAAAGTAAAATAGGTGTAGACAATCTGACAAACCAGGCTTGAGTGCGGCTATTCCACCATGCTCCCACATGTACATCACAGTCAGTTTTGGGGGAATGCAGCACATCCCAGACTTTCAGGGTGGATACAGAACTGGTGGAAAAGGAGACGATTGTATTGGGGCTTCTGAATGCTTAGCTCATGTTGGAGCTTGTCCTTAAAGGATGACTGTAACCTGTACAGCACAGGCAGCTCCTTCTGTACACTTGTGCTGGAGGGCAGTTGGCACGCAGTGTTGTGCTCCTGCTGGGAACAACACAGGACAAGGAGAGGCACTGCTGAGCTCAGCCTGTGCCACTCGTGCTCCGAGGTAAGCATCCACTCACATTCCCATTCCGATGAAAAATAGATTTAGGAAAGAGCTTATTGGCAACCATAAACTTGGTTGCATGGCTGAGCAGCATCAGAACAACAGATCGCAGAACTTGGAGCTGCTGAGCGGCTCTTCCCAGTCAGCTTTAACTGTGTGAGCTAAAATAACTGCTTCTGATCCCTTCTGCGGGCAGTGGGATCTCCCACCTCACCCAGCACTGAGCTGCTCTGCTGCTGCCCTGCCAGCTGCCACCACGCTGAGATGAGCAGCCTGCCTTGTCTGATGTGTCACTTCGGAGAAGGGAGAAGGACGCGCTGTAAGGCTAGCACTGAGACTTTGTACTGCGCAAATAGCTGCTTCCCAGCCCTGGGGAGCAGAGCTGGGTTGGAAGCATTCTGAAGCCTCGTGGGTGTGGAGGAATTATTGCTCGCCTGGTCAGGCTGCCTGCATCATCTGACCGACGTCTGCTGGCCAAGGCAGCGCTGCTGTGTCCTGCTGCATGCACCGCATGGGCAGGGGAGCTCGCAGCCAGAACACTGGAAGTGAACTCCTGCTCCTCGTCAGCTAATAGCACTATAATGAGGGAAAAACAACTATAAACAAAACAGCATCCACGGCAACGTAGCCATTTACTTCTAAACTCCTCTAAATAGGAATAATGAAATTAACATTTTTCTTCCCATTTTTGTATTTTAAAAACTTACACAGGCAAATGTGGGCAAGTCCTGGCAATTAATGATCATTTGAGTCAGACTTCAAGGGAGCTGTAATAAAGTGCCAGGAAGGATCTTCCTCTTTTATGGTTTTGTATCCAGAATGCAATCTGCACTGCTCAGCAGAGCAGCTTTGCCTTTTGGGGGTATATCAGAGAGATTCATGCAATTGTTTCAGATGAGGTGCTTTTCCTATTGCCTTGAACATCTTGAAGTGAGGGACGTTGTTTTCTGCTTGCAGGAATAGCTGAGGGTAAAAGCTGTGCATGCACCTCCAGATCCATTTGTAGCATATTCTTCTCCGCTTTTTCTCTGGGTAACATATCTGCCTCCTGAAGTCACGACTCGGGTAACTGAGAATTCTGAACATACATCATTAAGTCTGAACTCAGGACTTGAATCTGGCTCTGCCACTTCGTTGGTGTGAGTAAGGTAAAGGATAGTAGGAGCAAGGTCATCAGTGGGCTCAACAAGCTTACACAGCTCCTTATAGCCCTTATCCTGGCTTCCTTATCTTGCTCCATCTGCTCAATTCCAGTGATATTTTTAGCATACATTCGCTGTACAGTTTTTCCAGTCTGGCTGCCTGACCCTTCGATCTCTCAACAATGCAGCTGCAATGGAAGTGGTGCACAAAAACTGTCAGTGCAGTGGGATTTCTTCCAGATCCCAGAATAACCCCCAGATTTGACCAAACTCGTCCCCTTGGAGCTATTTTCTAATGAGTCAAGCTGGGAGGCTTTTTCTGTAAGGTTCTATTAACCTATAAATGACTGCAGCTCAGCTTTGAAGTTAACAGTTCATTAAGATTAATTGGGGAAGTTCACACCTCTGCTGGGAGTTTGTCTAGCGGACTCAGCAAGACAGAAGTGCACTGATTTACAGGCTGATGCCTGGCTCTGTGGCCACAAAAGCAAGGGCAGAGACTGGCTAAAGAACAGGGCAAGAGCTTCACTGGGTTAGCTCCTGAACCTCGTAATGTGAATGGGAGCTGGTGGCAGCAGCTCTGAACATTCAGTACTGTTTCAGCTGCTGACCCCAGAACAGTAAATGACCAGGGATATGGATTAAATCTTTTCACTAGATAAACAAGGAGGTAAAATTTTCCATTCTGCTGTCCAGCAGGAGCTGGGAATTGTTCACTGCAAGGAGGGAAATGGGGTCGGATGTACCCTGCAGCACGTCAGGTCCATCAAGTATGGGGAAACCAATGCCCTTCTAGCCTGGGGTATACCTGGGAGTGATATTGGTGCCTTTGTACCTCTGGTGTTTGAGACAAACAGAAGTCAAAATTGGAATCAAACAAAGTACGTTTCACAACTCTTGTTATGGAGGAAGTTTTTGAAGCACCTTACCTGTAAAAGTCACATTTTTATGGAGAAAAGAAAGGAAAAAGAAGTGTGTGTGAGCATCCTCGCAAAAGATTACAAAAACAGTGAACAGGCCCTACGCTATGTCGGAGACTGAATCTCTGGCTGCTTCTCTGTCCTCCCTGTCCAGCTGCTTCTCTGCTGGAGGCTGGAGGCTGGAGCCTGCAGCACAAGGCAGCTCAAGTCCCTGTAGTGTCCTCAGCTTTCTTCTTTCTCCACACAAAGATTATTTCCGTCCAGTAAATCATCAGTTGTTCCTTGAGGTCAAACTTCTGTAAGGTTTCCAGGTGATGGGCTTTCAGAGTGTCCCAGCTAAAAGAAATCCTCAAATAAATGAACACTTCACCTGTACATCAGCTCATAAGCAGTGGCTCTGGGATACACCTGAGTCACTGTGACGGTGTGGCCTCAGTAGGACAAAGAGCTATGACCAGTAAAGTCTTAAAGTCACTGTCTTTTTTCTGATGGTCCTACATCAAAATAACACAGAGCTAATGATGGTGACAGCAGTGTTTGGGAAGGGCCACATGGTGAAGCCTTTCTCCTTTGTCAAAGCGCTGAGAAATGGTACATCAAAATGATGATGGTGGCACATATGATGATGAAGTAAGTAAGTCAGATCTCAGGCTGTGTCAAAGTTCATGTTCAGAATAGATTCTGTCTCCAAAATCAATTTCATGCTGAAGAGCAGAGAAGCTGTGAAGTCCCATAAGCACTGCATGTAAGCCACAGCTGCAGTGGTTTAGGTGAACTCTCCAGTCTGGCAGTGCCTACCTTCTCCAGCAATGACAGCGTGGTGCTTTCCATAATACTGGGTCAGCATTTTGAAAGGGTTATGATTAGCTGTGTTACGACAAAATAAACGATGGTGTGTCTTGTTTGCACAATAGCTTTCATACTTACTGCTTTGTGCAAGATAAGCTTGTGGCTTGAAGCTAGGAGAAACATCCCTGTAGCACAGTCAGCTTCTTTGATACTTCTTTATCTTTTTACAGTGTTTATTGCTGGCAGAAAACAAGAGTAAATGTATAGATAAACTTTAGGGTCTTATCAACTTGATGGGAGGGGTAATCCCAGCTCCATTCCTGTAAACAGCTAAATTCCTTTTGCTTCCATTTGGACCAGGATTTCATCTCTTTGAGTACTTTTTTCTTCTATTTGCAGTCCTTGAAGTAATTACAGACTGCTGCCTACCACCTGCATTCCACTGGGCGCAGGGATTGCAGCTTGAACAGAGCTCAAAGAGAAATGCCCTCCTTCTGGACTTTCAGGTCTTGAAGTGTTTCTGGGGTGGGGAAAGTGAGGGATCTATGAACCAATGGCTGAAAACCCATCACACAGGAGCAAGCTGCTGGGGAAAAGGGCAAGTCTGGCTGCAAACAAAACAGATTTGGTTCTCTGCGTTACCAGTGGAGCAGAAAGCATAATAGCCACTGTCAGAGAGACAGAGATGAATATTACATCTTAAAGCTGGAATATCTTGTTTCTGTGGTACTGGTACCTGGAACCACTTTTTTTAAAAAAGAAAAGAAAATGATAGTAATGAGGGATTCCTGCTCTACTTCTCTATATAAACCCCCTACGTGCTGTGTGGATGTGTGGATTGCCCTCTCTTGAAGATGAGGAGGAGCCCAGTGGGAAGAAGACAAGAGGAAAGAGCACTGCATCATTGACGTGATGGATTGTCCCAACAGAGGCTTTATTCCAAGATGGTTTTCACATTTCCAAACCTAAAAACCTAAAACAGTGGTGAAAGAGGCTAGTTTGTTTTTGCTGGGGGGACCTGAAAGTGTGTGCCTGTGAAGTCAGTCAAGAAAGTAGCAGCATTCCATGTTGTAGCTCTTGGAAATGATTACAGAGGGCAAGCCAGATGATTTCTATAGATTTTGTGTTATCAGAACTGCTATGGAAAGATCTGGGATTGATTTATGCTAGAAGCTAGGGTTCAAGTTCAAGTCCAAATCAGGATTAAAAGAGGATTAGAGTATTCAGGGCAAGACTTTGGCTTCAAATGACAGAAATAGTGAGAGATCTAGCTGGCTTTGGTGATAGGCCGGCTTCTTAAATCACCTTGATTTTTTACACCTCTTCTTACAGATAACTGAAACCATATTGTTTTACGTATATGCAGAATAAATTTCTATTGATAACATGTGCTTATCCTGAGAAATTACATTTTTGCCCTTTAACCGAGACAAAGAAGCTCCTTTTTGGATCCGTGACATCCCCTTGCATCTCAAGTCAAACAGTACGGGCCTAATTTGAATTCCAGTGATGAGGAATAACCTGATATTTTGCTTACGTTAGTGAATGAAAGGTTAATTCTATACATCTTCTAAGTTCTATACTGCATGCTAGTTTGTTAAAGGCGTATTACCACACAGACGGCGAGGGATTTTCAAAAATACAAGGGAGGCCTGTATGTTATTAGTTTTAACTTTTTCTTTCAACTTTTTTCATGAAGTTCCCAGATGACTGCACACTCCTGAATGCAGCAATCTGTTTAATCCAGTTTTAGCCTTCCTTTTCCTGTTTTGCTGTGTACTTTTCATTCCATGCCAGCAGCTATTGAGGCAGCACTGTGGATCCATTATCTGTTTTGGGCCTCATGGAATATACATTGGCTTTGCTCTGTGCGTGCCTGCATGAGAGAGAGGGAATAAACATACATGTGGCCAATTAGTACACTTAAATTAATGAAGAGCAATCTATGAATCTCGTTATTCTGAGAATTTGGAAATACTGAGAATGTTTTCCATGTAGCCTTCAAAAACTTCCAAAGCAGCTATAAGGTCACAGTCTAATACTCCCTTCTGTATACTTACGCCTTTTCTAAAAATATTTCCCAACATAATCTGCAATATATGGAACAGGAGGGCAGAAGGGGAACTGCAGTGTTTACGACCAAAGTGCAAAGATGGGAAAGAAATTTAAACCCGCAAAAGGCACATCTTTTGATCTCTGCCTCTTTTTCCTCATTATAAACTTAACAGTACCAGCAGTTATGTTTTAACTAAACACTGAGTTTGTGGACCCGTGTCTCTGTCTACAGATAACAGAAGGTCAAGAGAAACTCTCCTCCTGCCTTTGCAGATTTTCCTTGAATCGGGACACCCAAACAAGTCAGTGGGAGTCTAAACAACACCCGTGATTTGGATGTGTTGCTGCTCGTAGTACGTAGAATGTGATCAAAGATGTCTGCTCTGGGTATACATAACCCTGACAGGAAAGGTTGGGTAACAGCACAGGTAGAAGGGCCCCTCATCCTGACAGAGCCAGAGCTGTGTCATGTGAGGGCCACCATGCCCAAGGGATTCTCTGAAGGGTTGTTTCATTTTGCAATGGTCACACTGTGTCCTCTGGGCAGAATGGCTGAGGTCCTCGGCGCCAAGAAGGCAGCTTAGGTATGTAATGAGGAAGTCAAAGGAAGATCAGAAGTCCCATAGAATCCCAAAGAAGAAGTAAACATAATCTAGTCTGCATCTAGTACTCATGCCATCCAAAAGAATAAAAATCTTCTTCTTTACACTTTATCACAGGAAAAACCACAGGAAAAAGAAAAAGCAGATTCTACTCTTCCTGAAGCCCTCTGAGATACATAAACAAGTAACTTGGCACTGGACATCAAGGAGGACTTGCATTAGGGCAATGCATAAAGGCAATAGCTCAGACAAGCGTGTCTATTGGAAAAGAAAGCGTGTCCCTTATCGCTGTTGGTCATTTATAATTTAAGCTCTGTGTTCACAACTAGTTCTGAACTAGTTCCAAAAATAAAAGAAAAAAAAAACCCGGTTCCTGAGAGCTCGGTACTCTGGCTCTGACTGCCATTGGCTATGAGCACGCCTTGGTGCACAGCATGGAGCTGAAGCTGGAGCTTAAGCACAGGCAGGGCGTTCCAAGCAGCCTTGCAGTTAAGCAACACTTTTCACCCCTGGGAAGTCTCCCTTCCAAACACTTCCATCATTCCACATAGGCTTCTTTCAAAGTAAGCTGTTGGCTGTTGTCAGTGATTTTTCTTCATTCGTATTCCTTTTGAAGATTTTGGGATGTTTGGGGAAGGTGCTTTATTCATTTTACCAGACATTTCAAGTTCTGAAAATCGTTTACCTGCAAAGGTATTATCCTGATGGGGAATTAGTTCCAGCTTTATTTGCGGAAGAAAGCAAGCCATGTACAAAGTGAAGGATGCCTGGCGTCTTCCCAGAAGCAGCAAGTCTGAATCGAGATCTGTTCGGGCATTCTGGATATTTGCATCTCTACGTGCAGAAAAAGCAAGGAAATGTAAATGAGTGTTCCTGGAAACAGTGGAAAGCAAATATATATATATTTTGCTTACCCTAAAAAGACCCGGTAATAAGGATCATGAGAGTAAGAGCCCAATACCAACCTAGAATAGAGAAGTACTAAACTTCCCCAGCAGATGAGAAGCAGTGGTTCAGCACTGGGATCAGCATCTGCCCTTCCTTTCTAGGTCACAGCTGTAACCCTGATGTCCCCAGCTGGTGCTGCCATCAACTCTGGGGCAGCGTGGTTCTCAAATATCCAACAAGAGTTAGCACAAAATAGCTGCACCATTGACTCTGTCAGTACAATTAGACTGGCTCTTCATCTAAGAGGGAGACTTCAGGGGCAAAGGAAAAGATGGATGGATGGATGGATGGATGGATGGATGGATGGATGGATGGATGGATGGACGGATGGATGGATGGGGAATTTGCCTAGCACAAAGAAGTTGAGCAGAGGGCTAATAGATAGCAGAGGAACCAATTGAGTTCTCCTTAAAGTTAAATAATGGGTAGACACAGTGAAGTCAGAGCTATACAAAAATATTCAGATTTTAATGGTTCTTACCACGTACCTACAACTATCTAGACCCTTCGGACCAGACTCTTCTTGCTCACCTTGAACCAAGATGCCTAGTCCAGTGTTTTGTTTCAGCTGCATCTCAGCATCCAGAAGCATTTCAGCCTTAGCAAACTCCTTTAGGTGGAGTGAAGGCTGCACAAATCTGAGCTTCAATGCAGGACGCACTGAACCGCAGCGTGCGGTTTGTGCACACATGCATGCAAGTGCACGCATCTGCTCATCAGGGAAACAAAAAGGAGGAACTGAGGCAGCAGACACATGACTCAGGATGTGGGCGAGATCGGTAACGTAACCCCGTGCTGCGGGATTATCAGCAAGTTGGGATCTTCGTTCTGCAGCCACTGGGCCACGTCCCAGCACATAGTGCTGCAGGCAACGTTTGTGCTCAGCAGGCGGTTATCCACGGGAGCAGGTAAGGATTAGTATCCAGCTGGGGTTTCACTTCCCTCAGCAGGGTGAACTCTGCAGCTGTTCAGAAGCAGATAGCGAGAGGAAATAATGCAGCTTGTTCTGCTCTACACCTCCATCCAGAATACCTCCTTCGCTTTGTGTGCTGTCCGAAATCAGTCACGGAGTTAATCTGGCTGGAGAAAACACAACAAAACAAAAATGGATGAAATCAAACATTTTGGGGAATGTTCTTTTTCAGCCAGACCAAACTCCCGGTCCGACTCAGCAGTGATGTGAAATCCAGTGAGGGCAGCAGCAGGAGATGAGCCAGCAGGGAGACACGTAAGTTGTGTCTCAGGTCTGAATTACTGCCAAAGACTGCATGTGAAGCTACAGCTGGAGCTGCAATTTGGGCAACGATGTTCAGCCTAACCCAATTCGTATTCCAGACAAGGCAGTAATACCGCAGGGTTAGGTTTTCTGTCTTTGAGTATAGTGGGATGAATTTAGGTTTGCATTTTTCACCCTCCAAAATCTTATCATCCCATTAAGCAGCTTGTTTCCACGAATGTAATTAATAAGGAGACGGCAAAGAATCACTTTGTTTCATCCCAGGTTTAACATCCCGTTCGTCTCCCTGGTCTGCGGAGGCTCTCCCACACGGTGCATGCTTTGGGCAGCATTCATTCTCGTGTTTGTAGTTACAGGCTACAGAAACACAGCTTATTAAGGAAACCTTTGAAAGAGAAAACATTTGATTATTTAATTGATAGTTCAGTAAAAAAAAACCACAACACTTGTGTTTTTACCTTCTTTAGCATTATTTTTTGGCTCTTTACAGCGTAGCATTTGTATCAGTTCAGTGTTTTTAATTTAAACATTTTTCCTCTATCCACTGATCAACGTAAGTATGTTCTGATAAGTTTTGGTTGCATTATTTCATTTTTTCTCTTTTAAATTCATGGAACTGTATTAAAGTATTCAGATGCTATTGTCTGGTTACTAAAATAGAGTCACAAATCATTTAATGGAAGTGAGCAGTTTTTGGGAGCAAGTTCAAGCTTGTGTAGGGATGAGATAGAACGACCTTAAAGAAGTTATCTGAAGCTTTAATCTTTCCCCAGAATGAATAACTATAGCTGTCTTTCTCTCATTTTAAGTGCACTGCTATACAAAAAATGTAAAGTAAAATATGGACATATCTTAAGCATTTGTTGAACTGGTGATCATTTCTCTTTGGAGCTCTCCTGTGGAAGACACAGCTATACTTTTTCCAGATATTTGTGCCTTGGCCCTCAGTTCTGCATGTGCCCTTTGATTATTGTGAAAGCTGCAGTGTGCTCTCAGAACCATCCCACATAACAGCAGCCCCATCTATTTTGGGCATGTTAATCCATGGGTAAAGTCAAATGTATACATGCATCTACTGCGCTCTGAAGGATTGGTGCAATTTGGGGTTAATCTGCCAGGACTTCAGTGCCAATCAGGAGAAATTAGCACTGTCAGTTCAGTGTTGCTTCCAAGGAGCTGCACAGTTTCATGAGGCATTTATGCGAATCCCAATGGAGAAATATTGCGATCCCTGTTTTACAGTCACAGGAGAGCAGGAAGACCAAAGAACTGAGGGAGTGGTGGGATGACAAGAAGTGTGTTTTTTGGGTAGGGATTAAAAGTGCTGCCATACGAAACCAAGTGTTCACTTGATCCGAAGTCTTTCTGCCAGTTCCAGTTTATTTAAAACATTCTGACGGATTAACTCTGAGCAGCCAGGCTTCGTGCCAGATCAGGCCCTGTCCATCACTTCCATCCCCACCGTACGCTGAGTCCCAGAGCAGAAGCAGGCTGTGCATCGAGGTGTCAGCTTGACACAAAGCTTATCACGTTGAGACGACAGGAGAAGCGTTAGGAATGTCTGCTGCCAGAAAAGGGGCTTGTTTTTCAATCATCCTGAAATGTTTATTATATTTATTTACTCTTTACTGTATGTGGAACAATATTTATGGCAGCAGTGGTTGGCATTCGTATAGCATCTTTCCTCCCTAACAGCTATTTTTTATAGATTACAAAGAATTTTTATATATGCCGCCAACGAAGCCTCATATATTCATTGTGTGGGTAATAAAAGTTACTCTGTTTGCTCTTCTGTCATTTCAAGACTTATTTAAATCATATGAATATTCAAAATATAAAAGCGAAACAGAAGCAGAAACTTGTAAAGAATCCATTTGCCTTTTTATTTTAACGTGTCCCAGTCACACCTCAAGCCCTGCAATGGCTCTGTGGTTGGCCTTCAAGAGAAACACAAGTTCACCTCCCGCCTATTGGCCCCCAAATGGCTCAGGGTCAACTCAAGTGAGAGACAATCTGCCTTCCATTGCAGAGCACAGCTGAGATCTGCCACAGTGCATACAAGACAGGAGCTGGTTGCATACACTGGCTTCTTTCTAGAGCTTGCTCCCACCTGAGCCAAATGCAATTCAAGGTTTTGTTGATCTATCGGGCATACTGCAAGACCTTAATTTTATTTTAAACCAAATTATAAGTGGGTAGAATTCGGGACAGAACACAATGAGAGTGGCTACTTATTGTAGATAAAAGAAGTAATGGAAGAGTAAAATAAGCATGATTTTGTAGAATTATTCTAGCCCGAGGCACAGTTAGCTGAAGGCATTTTTCCAAGGCCATACCGGAACATTTGTATTCCAGACTCCATTATTTATCAACATGAAACAGACACATTATCTCAAGCATCACGTTTTAAGTCTGGAAATGTTACTAACTTGGTAAATCATTTAAAAACTTTTCAAAGCAACATTTTATATATTTCCGTGCAGCTCTGGGGAATCTCTAGGAAAAAAAGTCACTGATGGTGAGGAGTCTAAAAATTTTCTTACATTCCCTAGTGCATTTTTGAGATAATATACTGAAACTTGGTGATGTATTTTTCATAAGGGTCTCCCACCCGGCTTAAAGGGATATGCCACCTTACATCTCCTTACAAGACTTGGAGGAGTTGTGTCTTGCTTTGAAGATCACCATGCATTTCCATGTGGACTTGCACGTGGGTATGGATGGCCACCTCCATTCAAAAGCAACGAGCCCTCACCTGTCACCCAGGGAATTTGTGATGCTTACTGCTGGCTAGGAAAAAAGAAAAAGAAAAAAAGACCCTGTCTCGGTGCATTTTTGCTGCATTTGTGACTAAAAATACATTTAGCAGACTCCTGAAAGAATAGGGAACCTGTCATTGAAGCCTAAGGCAAGAAGCTGCTCTGGATCCAAGAGTACTGGGATGGGGTGGGAGCTGGGGTGCTGCTCTCCAATGTCTTGCTGTGATTTCTGGAGATCTGTGAGCAGGGACTGAGATGCCATTTCAGCACCAGGGGGCTTTATGAATCCTCTGTTGTTTTAAAGATATTTATGTGTTTACTCAATGCAATATGAAATATCTGTGTTGTTTTCTCTTACGTCAAAGAAAAGGCAGTGTTCTGAGCCACCAGGGCAGCTTTCTAATTACAGCTCTGGAAACTCCTGAACTGTAACCAGCAATATTATCTCTTCTTTTTGTTTTTGCCAGGTGCTTTTTTATAATTAGTTTGGGAAAAAATCAGTAGTAATGATTGTTTAAAATATCTGCATTTAATGCTTTGCTATTTCAGAGCTGATCTGCTGAATCACTGACAACTGTTTAATACCAAACTGGCAGCATCTCTTGTCAATTTCTCTATAGACTAAAATCTCCGCATTGCATATGCATGTAATTAACAATAGATAAGGCTATTTAAAGGCTATAAAAGGAGCACAAATCCTTGCTGATTGATTTTAAATTTGAATTTTTGACAAAACACTGCCTGTAAAATGCAGTAGAGAAGGAAAAGTCAAAGTAAAAAGCAGAAACTACTTAGGAATTAGAAACCTTGGGAGCAACTGGGAATAAAACCTCCTGTGTAGTGCTTCCACTCAACAAGAAAAATAAATGTTTACTTACCAAAGTGTTTATTTCTAAATTGTCAGGTGTGGCTGCCTTTACAGGAAGGCATGTGCATAACTGGCATGAGAAAATAAGAAAAGTAACTGGCAAAATAAATTCTGGGAGTAGGAAGGAGATACAGAATAGGAAAAATACTGCGATAGAAAAGGGCAATGGAGCAGCATAAGTTTCCTGGGGCGCGCAGAAATGACAATATCTGATTTTTTTTTTACAGTGGGGAGAAGCTATTCAGCGTACTTGAAGTTGTTCCTGCTTGTATTTTCTCCCCCACTTCTTCCTCTGTAGGTTTTTCTTTGTTGTTATTTGTTTTTTAATGACAAGAAAGAAGATAAATCGCAAAGACTGCTGCAGGGGAAACACTGTGGATACAACCACCTAATTATGAATTTCCTGAACGTGCAACATGACCAGGAGCAACTGGACAGGATTAGCATTGTATGTTTCATCTCCAGCTGTTTCATGAATACCAATCTACAAAATCTTCCAAGAGGAACATTTTTTCTGTGGCCCTGCTTTTGGCTTTAACAACGCAAGCAACACTGCTTTGTTTTCTTTAGACACCAAACTGAAACAAGAGCTTTCAACAAACCAAACCAAACCAAACCTAAAGAGCCAAAGGACTGCGCAGTGTTAAGGAGATTTAGCTGAAATATTTGTCAAATATCAGAAGGCTATCCTTCTTGTTGGCAGAGTGGGGCCAGCATTGCAAAGATGTGCCATTATGAGACAATAAATGAGTCTATTTTCTTCTGGAGCAGTGGTCAGAAGTTATTGTTTTGAATAAGCACAACTGGTGTGTAATCTTCATGGCAAGCTTCTTGGGTTGGTTCAGCGCCAATGCTCTTTGGAAGCACTTGGCAGATGGGAGCTTATTAAAACTTATAAAACCGACGTAGACAAAAACATGTAAAAAATGCACTGTGTAAGTCCTCAGCTCGCAAGCAGAAAAATTATGAAGACAATGGTGCTTCTCATGGAAGTGCGGGCAACAGGAACATTTTCCTTCCATCATGCCTTTGTAAAGCTTAAGGACAGTTAACAGAATACTACTGCTGACAAAAAACTTATTTGCAAGTGTCAGAAATGGCATCTTTAGAACAGTGGTGCTGGTATATAGAGAGTCTCTTCTAGCTCCTGTTGAAGTCACTGGGACTTCTGGGACTTCTCATAGAGCTCAAGGGCACATTTAGTGCAGAGTAGTAGTGTGGGAGACTGAAACACTAAGCTGAGGACTTTGCCTGTTAAATGTAATAAAAGGACATCCAGCAGACAACTGGTTTTACCACGGACTGATGTGCAGTGCAAACTTACAACACACCCCAATAAAAAGGAGGGTAATTTTTATTTCAGACTCTAATAGCAATTAGTCCTTTGATCTTATCCCAATAAAAAGATTTGGGGGCTTAACTTCTGCATGTGTTACTGAGCATGTGAAATAGTGACCTGTCTCCTAAAAAGGGAAAAAACTACCAATTAATATCACGAATACAAACTCCTAACCAAACTCAGTTCACAAATTCAAAAGCATGAATATGTGCTCAGTGAATAACTGGCATTCATTTCATCTAAATAGAGAAGCACAGATAGAAATCCTGCTTCGTGCTAATGTTTACATGCCCTAGTTATTTAAAAAAAGCGTCCTGCAGATTTTTGGATTCCCCACAGTAAAAGGGACCGTCCCAACCTACGCACTGAGCTTCTCCAGATCTTCTGGCCTGGGCCAGTTCCCACCAGCACTGCCTTGAAATAAAACATCGCTAAGATTGAAGGGACTCAGTACATTTTGATCTGTATGATCTACTGTGCATTTAGCTTTCCTTCTATCAGATAAAAGAGTGAGAGGAGGCTACTCTGATAAGAAACTTCTGTATGGTTTTGAGTATCTGTTTGTTCTAATTGCTCTGATTTTAATGGTTTGAGATGCAAAATATGGCAAGGGCTTGGAAAAGGACTCACTGACAAGAACAAACAGATTGTATGGTCCCTGTTTTGCTGTGTGATCACAAGGGACAGGGACATCATTTTCCTAGGGAGATCACTCCAGCGTTTGGCTTCTGTACCCTGCCCCTTCCAGCCTAGGTAGGGGGTGCAGGCTGGAGTCTAATGGGAGTGCAGCCTGGTCAGGGAGCCTGCTGCAGGCCAGGCAAGCTGTTCCATGCTAGCTGTACCTCTTTTCCTTCATTCAGGTTTCTGCTGGCCCTGAGAGTGAGAGCCTGAGCCCGGTGCTCTGCCTTGTGCACCACATTGAGCACCACAGCCCAAGTCAGCCTGCTGCCCAGCACCTCCATCACGTGGTTGGGGAATAACTCGTGCACGGCACACACTCGTGTTGCGTGGTACTGAGAATGCCTGCGGACAGTGCTCCCAGGTAAAAAAAACAGTGCTCAGCAAATAAGTCAAAGCGTTCTCTGTGTGCCACTGGACAGCACTGGTGCCAAGATCTCAGCCTGCCCTTGGAATACAGAGCATGCAGCTTGCTGAAATGGTGAAAGTTGAACTTGGATCCCATCAGAAAGCTGAGGGAAAGCATCTTGTAAAAATAAAGACCGTCTTCACAGCCTTTACAATGATGTCTGATCTCAGATTCCACATCCTGGTTGCATGCACAGAGTTTCCACAGGCTCCTCTCTGGAATTTTTCACCAAATAGGAGGGGATGGCTGAAGGGGATGATGGCAGAATACAAAATATGGAATTGGTTTGGATCCAGCACTGGTCAACAGTCCCTAAATTGTTAGTGTCTGATGGCTAAACAATTCCTGCTTGAAAAATGCTTAGGGTGTCAGCCCGGTGCTGGTAGAGCTGTGTTGGGAATGGCTGTCCTGGTCAATGGTGCCAGCCTTCACCCTGCCCCTCTGCACAGGCAGGGAAGTGCTCCTGCCCTTCTGGCTCCACTTGCTTCCTGAATAAGCAGAAAGATCTCACCACGAGAAAAGAAAACTATGCATATTATTGAAAGCGTAGACTCAGGAAAAAATGGACTCATCAAAATAGAAAAGTTGAGCTCATGGCATTAGTCTGTATTTGTCTGGATGATATTTCAGGTCAATTGCTTTCTCCGGAGTAATTTGTCCGTCCCCGATGTGTCACCATGTTAAGCTAGTTCTTTTCCTTTTTCAGTGGCAAAATGTTTCCTCCTTGTCTGATTAATGCTTTTCCTTGATCAGCTGGCTTGGGGAGTAAGCCATTAAAGAAAGAGGTAGGAAATTTCTGAGGAAAAGCAGTCCTTGCTCCCCTCCCTGCCTCTTCCTTGTGCTTTGACACATGTCCAATTTCCACTGAACCATTCTACAGTTGCTGTTAGCTATAGCCGGTCTTTAAGTTCATCAGAATGGAGTGGCTGAAAAAAAGTGTTCTCAGGAAAAGGTATGCATTTGTTCCAGTCCTAGCTAAACTTGCTTTTTCATGTCTGATACATCCTGAGGTTTTGGTAAGACTGGAAACCATACAGAAACCAAATAACTGGGCACATTTTTTTTTCTCAGACATATCCAATGTGGTTACGGCAGATGAGCTTCTCCTTGACTTTGCCCCAATGGTGAAACGAAAGTGAAGTAAGTGTGAACTGTAAATGCTTTATAAACTGCAGGGAAATGCACACCACCCACCCACCACTGCTCGTAATGATGGCAGAGGGCATCTCTCTGCTTCTGCTGGCGAGAGGACAACTCACCCAGCATCCCCACATCCTGAGCCTGTGTTGATTCTTCAGACAAGACCCAGCCTCCCTCTGGCCCATTTGATAGAACAGATACAAACCCAGAGTTTTCATTTTCTTCCTCCGCTTTATTTATTTTCATTTTCCTATCTTCAGGTTTGTTTACTCTTCGCTTTAATCTCTCAGTAAATTTTTAGCTCAAATATTTCTTTCCTCTCTAAACCAACTCCCTTTTTCCCTTTTCTCTCTCTTTTCCTTCACAAAGCAGCCCACAGGACCAAGTCAAGGCTTTACCACCCTAGTGAATAATTAATCTCATCTGAGCCTGTAACTTAATCCAGGATCATCAAAAAGTCTGCATGTTTGGGGTCACTAATAAAACAAAACATTTTTCTGCTTTTAGATTTTACCCATTACAAAAGTTTCTGCAATTAACAATGAACAATACTTGGTGCTGGCTGGCCATTTTACATTGAAAGATCTTTCCCATGGGAAAATGCTAATTTTCTATTTTCATAGGAACTATCTACTTCAGATAACTTTATTTTCATTTTTTTTTTTTCCTGTGCTTTGGTCTCTTAATATAACACTCAGCTAAGTTGGGTATAACATTTGTGCTGAACTTCTATGCCAAACTGATATTTTTTTAGAGTGAGTTTTGACAAGCAGAATATCAAGACCCACAGGAAGGCCTTTTTGTTGCTGTTTTAATGGCAGCTGATGAAAATATACCTAGGCTGATCAAACCCCATAGAGTTTCTGAAAGAAAACCTGGCTTTGGTGGGTGATATAGGTCAACCTCTGGGAGAAGCAAACCCAGGGACTTGGAAAACACTTGCACAGGTTGCCCAGAGAGGCAGTAGATGCCCCATCCATGGAGACACTCAAGGACAGGCTGGGTGGGACTCTGAGCAAACTGACCAAGCTGTGGGTGTTCACTGCAGTGGGATTGGACTGGATAGCCATTAAAGGTTTCTTTCAATTCAAATGGTTGTATGGCCCTACAGTTCTATGACTTGGCCAAATCCAATGACACCTCATGAAACAGATGGGATCATTGTGTGTCCAGAGAAAGACAACAAAGCTGTGAAGGGTCTGGAGCACAAGTCTGATGGGGAGAGGCTGAGTTCAGACTGGAGAACAGGAGGCTCAGGGGAGACCTTATGGCTCTGTACAGCTTCCTGAGAGGAGGCTGCGGTGAGGTGGGGGTTGGTCTCTGCTCTCAGGTAACAGCGATAGAGTGAGAGGTGGTGGCCTTAAGTTGCACCACAGGAAGTTCTGGATGCTAGGAAATGTTTCTTCTGATAAAGAGCAGTGGTGCAGTGGCACAGCTGCCCAGGGAGTGGTGGGGCCACCATCTCTGGAGGTGCTCCAGAACCATGGGGATGTGGCACTGAGGGATGTGGGCAGTGGACACGGGGGGATGGGTTGGGGATCTTAGAGGTCTTCTCCAACCGTAATGATTCTGTGATTCTATGACACAGTGAGCGCTCAGGCCCTGTTTTAAGCTTCTCCTGTAACCAGATTTACCCCGATTCCCGCACCGCACGCACGCAGCACGGAGAGGTGAAGCACCCAGCGGCTCCACTCCACAAGGGGACAACTCCATCTCCCCTGTGCGGCTGTGTCACTGCAGCGTGCCGGTATTTCTTCATCTCCGAGGAACGCCGCCTGAACCAGACGCAGGGCTGCCCACACGGAGCTGCCCCAGCGCCCACCTCGCCCGTGTGAGGAGCGGGGCGGAGGGGCCGGGACCCGCCGGGCACCGAGGCCGCCACGGGACGCGGGCACCAGCGCGGCGCCGCCCGGAC
>JAOWBP010004023.1:15665332-15677160 GCA_028571105.1 Tragopan temminckii | reverse complement strand
AACGTCGGCGCTGGGCTGGGCTGCGAGCGGGGCGAAGCGGCGTCCGAGTCTGGAGCCGGGGAGCCGCGGAGCGCGGCGCTGGGATCCGAGCGGGGAAAGGCTGCGGGAGAGCCGAGCGGCTCCTCCCGAGCCCGTCTGCCCTTGGCTGAGCGGTGTGGGGAGGGAAGATCCTGGAAACGCGGTGCGGTGCTCGCCAGACACCTCTGTAAATGGCACGGTACCAGCAGACGGGAGGGGAAAAAAAGAGAAGTCTTTGAAAAGCTGAACTTAGGCTGAGACGCGTCTGCAGCCCTCGCTGTGCCTCCCCCCGTCCCAGTTCTCAGAAATGCGCTGTTTGAACAAGGCTTTGGCTGGGGCGGTGCGGTCGGGGCTCGCTGTAACGAAGCATTTATCCCGTCGCTATTTGTAGCAGGAAGGCGGGAGCTGCCGCTCTCCACATTGCTAACGTTGGATTTCGTTTGCGTTTCTTTGCCTCGTTCCTTCAAGTTCCCTTTCACAGTGGGGAAACTGAGAAGTGGAAAAGCCCAAGTTTCTTGTTCAGTGAGTGTTGTTTTTCCCTCTGCAGCTCGGTGCCGGGCTGCACGGAGCAGTGCTCAGGTACACCCATACCCGTGGCCACGCTGGCTCTGACCACATACCCTGCAGAGCCCAGGGCTCCTGTGTGCATCTCTGCAAGGTGCCAAACCTGTCTGATCTGAGCTTACCAATGTGCTGGGCGGTGGGATTTCAGACTGGCATGCTGTTTTATGCCCAGAATGTGATTTCTCTGCCTTTTTTATGTGCTGCACTGGCTGATGGATTGCTGCCGGGGCACAGTGTGAGCTTGTGGGAATGCTCCCAGGACCCCCGACCACCTCCCCTGCAAGGCAGCCCCTTGCTTGTGGTCTCGCCCCTCTGCCACCTGTGCCTTTTTCTTGGCAGTATGAGAATATGCAACCGGTGCTACCAATAAGAAATGATTCTTGGCTGTGTTCCCAGGGTCACGCAGGGTCTTGCACAGGAATGGGCTGTTAGTGCTGTTCTCCTAATCTTCAGTGCTCTGTGGTTCTCTCTCATTAGTTTGAAGGCAGTTGTGCTTTGAAGTTGTATTGGGACCCTGCTGGGACAGCAATGCCAGCTTCCCCAGAGGTGCTCAAAGTCGTTCTTCCCAGTTCAGTATCCCTGAGAAAGTTTATGCTCATAATGTAGCACAGGAACAAGTCTGTGTGGAAGGCGATATGTATCACAATCTTTGTGAGCTATTGGGACCAATTTGGTTGAGATTTGAGGTCACTGCTGGGACAGCAATGAGAGGTTTTTTCATGTTGTTGCCCTACAGCTGGCTGAAGTCTGTGAAGGGCACAGTAAGGGTGGTGAAATGCTGGTGCAGGTTGCCCAGAGATATATATGATGGGTGCCAGGGTCAAGCTGGACAGGGCTCTGAGCATCTGATGGAGCTGTGGGTGCAGCAGCTCCCTCATTTGCAGGGAGGTTGAACCAGGTGGCCTTTGAGAGTCCTTTCCAACTCAGATAATTCTGTGTCTCTAAGAACGTTAGCATCCAAACAAGCTGTTGCTCTCTATAGCTGGGGAGCATGGAGCTTCAGTCTGGTGAACGTTAGCACAGAAGCAAAGTTTGTGTGTGTAGTATGAGGATCCTAAGTCTTACAAAGCAGCTGTTATTACCTGAAAGCCTCAGAACCAGAATGCAGCTAATAAAGCAAATTATATTCTACAGTGCTGTCCTCAGTGCAGCTGGCCTCTGCTTTGGGAGGAGCAGATGTGGGGATTGCTGGCATGCAGTGGGAGTGTGAGGACTGGCAGTTTGGCTGCCTGGGAGCAGTCCCAGCCTCTGCACCAGGAACACCGTGCTAGCAGGCAATGAGTTTTGAAATCAGCGTCCCGGTGCATCAGAACGCGTTTTGTGGAACGTGCTGTGAGTTATGGAAGGCTGTTCTAAACAAATGTGACTTCAGCGCGCAGCAAATAAAATAAATAGCAGAGGCGGCCAACAAACCTCTGTGTAAATCTCAGCTGTGCAAAAGAGCAGCGAGGCAGAGTTCTGCAAACCAGCTGCAGAGCTGCCTTGTGCATAGGTGATCTGTTCTGCGCTGCCGAACAGCAGCAGCGGGGAATCCTTCAGGGACGGGAATATCAAAAGTAACGTTGTTTATGGCCGAGGTTTAGTGTCGCTGTGTGATCCGTCCCTGGAGATGGAAGGTATGTGGGAAGAGGGAAGTTCTTCGAACAACACAGTGGAAATAGGAGACGCTGGGTACACAACGGTAACAGGCCATCTACAGGCAGGAATGCTGGGCGGTGGAAAGCAGATAACTCCTCAAACATTTGCCAGTTGGGATGGGACGATTACGTTTTCACCAGTTTATTCTGAGCACCTCTGCGGAATGAATGTGGACGCCCCTCTTTTATTGCAGAGCTGACTGCCAAAAAAAAAAAAAAAAAAAGCACGAACTAATTAAACCTGATTTATTGTGCAATCTGAAGCAGCGCTGGAGAGATTGGTTGCCTTGCAGAAATTCTGCTGCAGATGTGAAATCTGTGCTTTGGGTGAGAAACTACGGAGCTGCTGAGCGAGTTTAGGAGAAAAGTGCTGTGTCTGCTGAAGTCCGACCAGGAGCGTTCCCTAGAGGTGCCGACTACCATGACTCTGGGTGTTGTGGAAGCAGGTATTGCCTTGTAGCAAGGAAAAGCCTGGAGGTTAAAACATACTGGTTCTCAAGTGGTGTCCTTCCTGAGCTCCATCCATCCTTTATTTACCAGTAAATGCTGTTGTTTATCAATGGATAACAGACAACTACTGAATCAGCCCTATGAGGACCGCTCGCTGTTTGCGTTTCTGGAGGTGACATGCTGGACTCAGGCACTCTGCTTATTGAAGAAAAGCTATTTATGGTGTTCTCTTTTGTACATTATCTGAATCTAAAAGCGTTTCAGGATTAAGGTGCTGTTCCTGTTTTTCTTTTAAGAGAACAAACTTTGCAGTTAACGCTGGTATGTGCGTTTGCATCTGGCATCTGCTTTGTAGATCTGTGCAAGCAGCTCAGCAGTGACCAGGATGGGTTTGAGTGGAATTGTAGCCACTGTTTGTTTGTTTGTTGTGTTAGATTGATGTTATCTGGAGTCTCACGCACTGTGTGACTGCAGGTGCCAGGTGTCCTTGGCTGCTCGGTGCTGACTTGGTGTATCACTGTTCTGTGGCTGAAATGCATATTCCTTGAGTGCTTCCTATGTAATTCCTGTGACTGTGGACATTTCTATTATTAGGTCGTGGCAAAGGACTCTTAGAATAGAATGTGTGTGTATGTATATATTTAAACATGCACTTCATGCCTCCAGAAGTGCTTCATATGGAATGTTTTGAAAAGCGAAAGAAGAAATCACTCTCAAGAGGCTGTTAATAGAAACTTCAGTGAGCAACAATTTGAGATGACCCTCACCACCCTCTGAGATCCTTGGAATGCCAGGAACAGCTTTCCTCGTGCTGTTCATCAAAGCTAGCAAAATGCTGAGCACATCCTGCTCAGTGTGTAGCTGCCTTTCTGGGCCTCAGCGTGGCTGTTCTGGTTTTCGTGGTAGCTCCCTACTCCCTGATTGTCCACTCATAAAATGCGGGTGTTCTGTGCTGCAACCTAAATCTCCATGGTGTCTTTTGCCCTGTGTGTTTCTGCATGATTCTTTAATCAGACCTAACGCAATCAGGTATGATTTTTCTAGAAGCTCAGTACCAGAAGCAGCCTGGGAAGAGAATTCTGCTGTCTTTCGGGATCACCTTGCTGTTTCTCTCTCAGTGGAAAGTTAGTTAGCTGCCAGAATCTATTCCACTTCGTGAGTAACATTGATTGTGGAAGCGCATGCCTATCCAATGGCAATCCATATCACACGAATGACCTTATGCTTGCTGACACTCATGCTGGTGGTTATTAAGTATCAGGTGGTGCTCTTTACTTGTTATTTATTTATCAATGTGGGATAATGCAGCAGAGAAAAAAAAGAGGATAGCGTTTGCTGATAACGAGAGCATTTAATAGGTTTCCTTCTGGTGAGCCTGCGGTCACGTAATGTCATCTTACAGAAGAGTTGCTTTTGATGTCCTGATACAAGCAACTGAACGGTGAGCAAAAGCATCACCTTGTGAGAATAAATTAGTTATATATATATATAACTAATATTATATATATATGTATGTATGTATAATATATATTTAAAGATATTGATTCTGACCCTTTTGAGACCCAGGAAATCCTTTTCCTGCTCTTTGGTGATGTACACCTCTGAGGTGGTGGTGTTAATAACCCGAAGTAGGCTGGTCTGAGCCGCACTGCCAAGCAACTGCAGCTTGGGAAAACAAACCTCGCAGGGCCCTGTGTCCATCTGTGGGAGTTGGAGACATCCTCACTGAGACAATATTCATCTTCTCCTCATTGGATGTGCCTGGGCTCATTTATGCAGCCAAAATGCTGGCAGTTCTTAGGGAGCTGTTTGTTAACCCATTTTAACATGTTTAGTGTATTGTTATCACCCAAGTAATGGTTGTTGGAATCCTTATTTGCCACAGTGGCTCTTCTGGGCTATATTCCTTTTCAGACTCTTTCAAAGAGGTAATTTCACCAGATGGCAGTGGGAATAGCAGCAGAGCATGGTGTTTCTCTCATCACAGCGTTGACTTCTGCCTGGGCTGTCTATTTTGACTTTCCTTGAAAGCGTGGTTAATTTTCTGTTAGTTTATTTCTATAAATATGTTTTATATGTTGAAACATTTAACGTGAATGCACTTTGCTAAATAGAGCAGATGACAAGAGCTGGGTAACTGGAGTATTGCTTTACAGATCAAAACAAACCCCCGTAAATAAAGATGCACAAACACTTTGTCTGTAAAGCAGTATAGCTAATGCCAAGGGGAAAAAAAGTCTGCTTCCATGACAAGATAAGGCAAATCAGAATATACCTTGTAGCTGACACCTAAAGGACCATACCAAAATGATGTCTTATTTTACCTTCTGGTTAACATCAGCGCTGATGCCGTCTGCCCAGAAGTCATAACCATCCCCTGGGGTTATCCACAGGGATGCAGGTACTGCTGCATCGTTCTCACGCGGTGCTGTACCCTGCTGAGCTGTTGTTTCTCTGCTAGGGAGATAAACCAGCACAACAGGGCAGCAGCTCAGGGCTTGTGGAAGTTGTTGCTGCTGCGTGATGTGTTCCAGCTCTGCTTCATGGTGGTCCAGGGCTGCACTCTGACAGGATTTGGTGTGGGACGCTTGGGCTTCCGTATTGATAGTTGACCATAAGTGGTAAACAGGGAACTTGATGACTAAGGAGGGAAAAGGTCAGATGCTATGGTTTTCAACAGAGCAAAATTTGATGTAATGTTGGACAGGAGCGTTCTGAGTTGTTAAGGGTACTCATGCTTACATGAAGTCAGCCTTCGTACTTCTTGTGTGTCAACTTGTAGCAAAATCAACTTTGATTCTGCTTTGCACATATTTATTTTTGCTGTTCTGATGGATCTGTATAGTTGCTTATTGTTTGCTGCTGCTTCTAATGATTGCACAAAAAATAAACATCCTTTGTGACTTTCAGAGTATGAGTTTGTTCCTCATTTGAAGCCCGTGGCTATGTGCACCCCAGCTGCTGGAGTTCCTGCTGTGGGGAGGAGTGGTCTCATTGCCTAGTTCAATCTTCTCCTATCTACAGGGTTTCATGCATGCAGTGTCTGATCTGCAGCCCTTCCTTTCTTGGTTAATAGAGCTGGATATTCTTGTCCAGGTCTCCATTGCCCTCCTCAGTGGCCGTAGGAAACGGTTATGGGAGTGACTGCTGGGACCTTTGGATTGTAGCACAGCAGCCACCTCTTGCTTCTGGATACAGTGCAGGAGCCAAGGCCTTGGGATGCTTGTGCGACCGCAATCTCTGCAGCACGCAGGATGGCGACGTTTTGATTTGTATGCCTCTGAATAGGGTGCTTCAGTGATGTGTGAGAGCTGCTGTGTTACTGGAAAGGCAATATTTGTACATACCCAACGCTGAAGTTAGACATCAACAGTTTCGCTTCCTTTTGGCAGTTCTTGGTCATGCAGTCACGCAGGATGATACACTCCAAAAAGTTGCTGTAAAGCAAATTTTTCAGTTTCTCGGTCCTTCCAGGCTGTTGGAGTGCTGTCTCTGCAAGCGGATCTCAGTCCTTTGACTTCTTTCTTTGTAACTCATTTGCCTGTTCCCTTCTTCCTTCTTTGCATGTTTGAATTGCATACCTTTGTCTTGGCGTATCCTGAGTTGCTGGGGACGGTGTAGGGACACAAAAATAGGTAAGTGGATGGTTCTGATATGCCCTGAAATGTGGAAATGTAGAGGTAATAAGAGCAGTAGGCTCAATGCTCTGCAAATGTTTAACAACTAAAATGTCTGAATTTATATTTTTTCTGAAAGAAAATGAAATGTGAAGGTTTAAAAGGAAAAAAAATGATGAAATAAAATAGTAAACAGGTGTGCAACGCCGAAGCAGAAATATTTTCTGTGATATGGGAAGGAAATCCAGCCTGGGTCACCTGCAATGCCAAGAGAGGCTGCACAACCAACAAATGACTTATGCTTGCACCAGTTCTCTGGGAGATAGAAAATCAGCAGGTAGCAAAGGCATTATCTAGCTAATTGCTTGGTAGCTGTTTTGAAATTGCTTTAATATTGGCCTTTGGTGTTCCCTTTCTCAGCAGAAAAGCTTTCCCTGGTGAGTAGTTAATGCTTCTGGGAGTGAGGAGCAGGCAGTGAGTCTGTATGCTGCTCTCATCTCAGTGTTCTCCTGCAGCTCCTGGTGCTGCTTTCAGTGACCAAACGGAGTTTTTGCTGCTGTTGTTGTTCCAAAGAGTCAGGTTTTACATTGAATGAAGCAGTGTTAATAATAAATGTAATGACTGTATGATGTACTTTCATTTATGAGCTCCTCGGGGAAAAATGTTTTAATTGTCTTTATGTTAACATGGATAAATCAGAAGCTTGTTTCCATCCATCAGGGCTGGACACATGAAACAAAAGCCCAGCAAACTCCCAGATGGTGGCAGATCCTGGCTGAGAGCTGCTGCCTGGCACAGCTCAGCCTCTGTCATCAGCACACAATTCTGGTGGATGTCACCATCTTTGGTGTCCCCTGTACTGAGGAAGGTGCCAGGAGTGGTACCCATGGACTTCAGGCTCAGAGCTGTGGCTGAGCCCCCTACCAGCTCCCCAGGGCTGTGATGTGACTAGGGGTGGGCATTGCCTTAATGGCAGCTGGGTGTGCACAGCTGGATGCACCCAGATGGGTGCCCTGGTTCCTGCAGTCCCACTCATGCTCAGCATTCTCTGGTTTAGGAAGGTCTGCCTGGAAAAATCAATAGTGTAAAGTTCTAGCTGCTGGCATGGACCACCAGATGCTGTGAATTGAGTATATTAATTAACGTTACTGGCCAGGACAGATTGTCAATTTAATTAGCAAATCATTAATTAAGCATGAGTGAATAACCAGTGTGATGGTTGCTTTGCTCTCGGCAGAGACCAGAGCACCTAGCAGATGAATTTTATTACCCCACCTTACAGCCAGGGAAGCAGAGCAGGGAGATGGCACCACTGGGGATGCAGTTGGTGCAGGCTTGCTCTCACCGTGGCCCTGCTAGAAGTCTTCCCCTGTCTGGTCCCATCTACCCCTGTGCTTTTAGCAGTGCTGCAGGACACAAAGTCAGAAGCTGGCTGCAGAATAGTCATGTGCTAACACAGCTATCTCTGCCCACCCAACGTGTAATCTTGTCAGAGGTGCACTAGGATTTGTTTGACAGGACCTGTTTTATTAGAATTGATTGTGTCTGTATCTTTGAATTCCTTATCAATGGGATCACCCATTGCCCTTTAATTGCTTTCTCTGGAAGTTGTGTCCCCTAATGGCACGCAGCTGTCCTGCTCCCATCAGCCAGTGGGGTGGCATCGGTGCCATGTGAGTGGCATCAGATCTGCAGAGAGAGCTGCATCTGGTCTTCATTGCAGGACGCTGGGGCTGACTTGCTGATGAAGGTGATTCACCCATCTGATACAAGTGCATGGCTTGCCTCCTTTCAAATATGGAGTGGAAAATTGTAGTAAATGCTTTTCTTTTATTTTTAATCCAGCATCATAAGCTGTATTTTCTTTTTTTTCTTTCTTTTTTTTTTTGCAGTTGGATTACACCACTAGATTTGAATATTTTCTAATTTATTTAGGAAAAAAAAAGAGTTCTCTTTTCTTGTTGTATGAATGATGAAGAGCTCTCCCGACTTGCCTTGACTCCAGGCAGCAGACTTGGTCTCACCAACTTTCTGTAAGCTGTACTTTGCTTTAATCACTGCCTGTTCTCCTTCCCTCCCGAGTTCTGCACAGAAGTAGCACCCCCCTGCTGACTGCAGAGCTCCTGCAGTCCATATTAGTGAGATGCTGATTTAAGGAACACTGACTACTACTTTTTTTTTTACTTAAACAACTCAGTCTCCTCCCCTTTAGCAACTGTCAATGTATCCAGGTTTCTTTGTTCTCTGAAACTCTTTGCTTCTTGTTTTCCATATTTGATGAGAAGAGCTTTTATATCCTCTGCATCATCCACCAGTGGTCATCAGAACACGAGTTGTAGCTGTATGTGGTGAGGGCATCTCCTGGTTAGTCACTGCTAAAATGCGGTGTTTAACAATGACTTAAAAGGAGAACTTCAGCTGGATCAGCTGATGTTCTGCAGATAAAGGTTGGTCGTTGTTTGTTAATGAATGTCTGTCTTTTGTCAGGGGTAATTACTGCAGCTTGGTAAGAGATAAACAAGAGTTCAGGCAGAAAACAGCTGGGCTTCAATCTGCTTGGAGAAAGGGGTGGTGGATGTGAAGTGATTGTCCTTGGGTGTGTGACTCCTGTGCTATAAGGGAGGAGCAGCACGTTTTGGAGCTCAGGCACAGCTCCAGCACTGAAATACCAAGCTAGGAATAAATAATGGGAAGGTTTGTGTGGTAGATCTGTTTGTGTGCTGGACTCCAGGTGATGTGCAGCACTGTTGGAATTCCCAACAACGTTGTCTTTAAGATGCATCCTTGTTAGAAGCCAGAGCTGGCCGTGCTCTGGGCAGTAGGCTATGTCATGTGTGAGGATGAACTGAATGGCCTAAATGTGGGCAGGAGGGAGCTCTGGAACCCTGGATGTTGGGATGGGAAGGGCTGTACAATGTAGAAAAAATTCCAAGTATCTTTTTGGTTTATTCTGTTTTGTAGCATACTGCTACAAATCTACTTCTAATGACAGTGAGTCCTGATTTCAGTAGATTCAATTACGTTTATACTCCCCTGCACGAGGACTGAGTTCTGCCATTCTTGGTATTTCATACTGAAACTGTTTTTTTTCCCCCGACGATTGGTTTGCTTTTGTAAGGAGAAGTATATTTGGACAAAATTGTCAAGTGGTGTGACAGTGTACTGCTGCTGTTTCCAGGACACACGAAAGGATTCTGAATGCTACGCTTTTGTAGCTGAAGCAGTGACGATTGTTTATACTTCAGAAGAAACATTAAGTCCAAAACCAACTTGTCAGAAATGGACCTAGGAAGCATCCGTTGCGTTTGCCATTTAGATTCTATGAAACTGAGTTTGGAAGAATGTCTGAAGGGACTTTGTATTCTGAGCTCTGAAATGCTCTGATGCCTTTTCTCTTTCTCTGCCCTTCCTGCTGCTGCTTATCTTCAGGAGTGATTTTTCAGGCTGTAATAGGAGTAAGAGTTTGGCAAGCACAGGGGTAGCCTTTTCTCTGATGCAGATCGGTACAGCTTCATTCAGGATGTTTGTTCCTAAAACTGTGATATTTTTAAGCTGTTAAAATGCTGTTGTTGGTACTCTGATAATCTTCAGTGGCTTCCATTTAGATTGCGCATTCACGATTGATGATGTCAGACAGATCAGTTCTTATCTTCAGCTATTCTAGAGCATTATTTGGCTATTTTAGCTAAACACTTGGCTCAAGTTGAGGAGTTTTATTAAGGAGAGTGTGATAAAGTATTCTCTTCCCTCATTCCCTCCTCCCTGCCCCCCGTTCTACCCAAATGCAAAGCACTGAAGCTCAGGTGGTGATGCTGGGAGGTTCTGCTTACATCAGTTGAATTCCCTGTGGGTATTCTCATTTTTGAGCCTATAAATGAACTTTGTTGGGTGCCTGCCACACGCTGCTTTCCAAGAGAGGAAGAAAAATCAGTTTCTGATCTCTATGGAGGTAAAGGAAACATATACAACAAAGGTGAAATCCCCCCAGCCTACAGTGCTGGAGAATCATTCCATAGACAAAGAATGCAATAATGGGAATGGGAGTTTTTGAAGAAAGCTTCCCCTGAAGAATTAATACCTGTCAACGGTGGCTTTTCAGTAGGCTTAATGATCATGCCTGGAAGCTGAGATGCTGCTTTGAGGGTAGAAGCTGAAGATGTAGGAGAGTATCCAATTTATGTGAGTATTGGAGGGAAACTGAAACAAGAACTCTTTTGTTGATGTAATGTCTTCAAATGAATTTTATTGCATAAAATAGGTAGCTGAGAGGAAGCCTTAAACCTTAGGAATTTGTTTCATTGATTCAGCGGATCTAGGATCTCTTCTAAAGCTGGTATTTATTGATTGAGCATGGGTTCTTACAGTGAACTGTAACGATCTTATGGAGCTTCACCAGAAAGGTCTTAACAGTTGTGTTATGTTTCTTATATAACTAGAAAAAAGCCTTTTTTTTCTCTCTAGTATTACTCAGCAGTGGGGTTTAATTAGATTGCTTTGAATGAAATAGGAAGTAGCATATTTTCATGCGTTGTTGTACACTTGAACTGATAGGATGTAATTAGACACTTCATTTTGTTTCCATTTGACATCTTTTAACTAATTAGTAATGTGGATTGCTTTCTTTTGCATCGCTTTATTTTCAGTTGATTAAGTGCACTTACTTAGCTCCTCTAAGGGTACAAAATTAAGAGCGTGCTAATTGTGCAATGGTTTTGGCACATGCAGATTGCCTTGGTGTCACCTAAGGACAAGACTTCTCTGGCAGTGTGGGTGCTGCTCCCTCTGCGTGCCCATGGGCAGGCGTGTCAGCTCTTCCTCTCCTGCTGTCTAGTCAGAGCTTGCTGGCCATGGCTGAAAGAAGCTCTCGCCCCTGGGGATGGATCGCTTTCAGCTTCTCAGTGTTCAGGCAGACTCCTTTGGTGACTGTGGGTGGTTGGTGGTGGAGGCACCAAAGGGATCTCAAAGAGGTTGTGCCTGGAATCCAGCACACCTCATCCAAGAGCTGTCCTGAGGTGAGTGGGCTACACTGTTGGGCTCTGTTGCTAATTTTGGCATATTGTACTTGTGAAACATTGGGCCTCAGAGGAAATAATGCTAGAGCTGTGACATACTTGAGTACTGATTTGAACATCAGTTATTGATGTGAGGCACTGAGTGGGATCTAACTTGTGCCTA
The DNA here is from genome assembly GCA_028571105.1 of Tragopan temminckii. Lineage (NCBI taxonomy): Eukaryota > Metazoa > Chordata > Aves > Galliformes > Phasianidae > Tragopan > Tragopan temminckii. The sequence goes on along the minus strand of JAOWBP010004023.1, from coordinate 15,665,699 downwards.
GTAACAAGGCAAAGCCAACAGAGTTGAGAATTGAAAGCCACTGAAGTTGTATTGCTCTGCTGATTGCAGCCTGAGTGCATGCAACCTATGCATAGGTGCTGGGATGAGAGGCAAGTAGGACAGGCTTCCCTTTACAATTAAAACTTTCTAAATGGAATGAAGCTTTTTGGGTATGTAAATATGAAATTTAGTTGCTTTTTTTTCTCCTATGCAGAGGGAGTCCTTCCACGTCTCATCATTCTTCTTGTAGTATATCTTAAGGCCAGATTTTGATGCTTGCACATCCAGAACTTGCTCAGAGGTGTTTGAGCCTCGAGCCAGTGATAATTGAAAGCTGGTAATAATCAGCTGTGTTAATCTCACTTGT
>JAOWBP010004023.1:15653930-15665232 GCA_028571105.1 Tragopan temminckii | reverse complement strand
CCTGAGTGCATGCAACCTCTGGTGCTGGGATGAGAGGTAAGTAGGACAGGCTTCCCTTTACAATTAAAACTTTCTAAATGGAATGAAGCTTTTTGGGTGTGTAAATATGAAATTTAGTTGCTTTTTTTTCTCCTATGCAGAGGCAGTCATACCACGTCTCATCATTCTTCTTGTAGTATATCTTAAGGCCAGATTTTGATGCTTGCACATCCAGAAGTTGCTCAGAGGTGTTTGAGCCTCGAGCCAGTGATAATTGAAAGCTGGTAATGAATCAGCTGTGTTAATCTCACTTGTGCATGTTTTAGAAGCATTCAGCTGTAGGCTTCACTGTCATAGAATCATAGGGTGGCATGTGTTGGGAGGGATCTTACAGAGCATCTAATTCTAACCCCATGCCGTGGGTCCTCACCACAGACAGCAAGCTGCTTAGGGCCCTTAAAAAGCACTGATCTTGATTTGAATGTGAATCCATGTATGGTAACTGAGTCATGGTGTGAACCACTGGTTGAGCACCTGGGGAAAGGACCCAGTCAGCCCTGGGAGCACAGGTGAAGGCAGTTCACCTGTGTGACCTGAATGGGTGGAGCCTGGCTGCACCTCTCTTAGACCTCATTTAAGGGCTGACTGCAACTGTGGAAGGATCTCTGGTTGGAGGTCCCTCCCTTGTGGACTTTTCCTTGTGAACCTGGATCTTCACAGATGGGTGAGTACCTTTCCTTTTTTTTTTTTTTTGTATTGCTATTTGCACTAGTCCCTTTGCTACTGCACTCCTGTATCATTGACCTTTCTGATTGTAACAGTGCATTTTAAGATTACTCTGCTGCTGGTTAAGGAACAAACTACTGACTGCTGAGAAAACGCTATCAGTGTGAATCACTGATTTTTGGTGGTGTTTTACTGGGGTCTGAAACTGGTCACGTAGGGAGGAGTTGCACAGTAAGTTAAAACATGGCCATCACCCAATATCTATGCCATATAATTGAGGTGATTTCATGAAATCTGAGTTTTTCTGTCTAGTTGTTGTTCCCCCCAATGACAAAGATGGATTTGAGGCTATCGGGTGATTGTGCAGGAGTGCCTGAGTGCAGGTTGGGCACCTGGGAGCGCAGCAAGCTGTTAAAGGCTCGTCGAATGGCTTTATTTTTGAGCCAGGTGTCCCTTCATGGCTCTTGGTCCATCCTAGAGGCCAGACGGTGTGCTGAGCTGAGTGCCGCGTCCTACACTGGGCTGCCTGCCCGCTGGGAGCCTGCTGCAGCTGGAACCTGGCCCTCCAGACAGCCAGGATGTTTGCTTTTGTGGAGTGCCGTTGTTGAGGAAATCGAGCGAAGGGATCTCTTGAAAGGCCAAGCCACCTCCATGAGATTAGGCCGTTAAATTACGCTCGCAGCCCTCATCTTAAAGCACCTTATCAGGAGGGGTTGGGGAGGATGTACTTGCGATAGCAGGCACTGTTCAGGAAGCAGCTCACTTCTCTTCTGCTGGTTTGCACTGCAAGGAGTGATTCTGAGTGTGGCCAAGAGGAGCCCTGCAGCAGCAGGTCCTGGGCATGAGGCCGGGGCAGGACGGCATGCCCATAGCCCTGCACTGCTCAGAGCTGGGTGGCACGAGGGCAGATAAGGAAGAATGCAGAGCTTTTAAAGTATGGTAAAGCTGGATATCCTTTGCTCTGGATATTTCCTGTCCACAAGAATTTATTTTTCAACAGTGTTATTGGCAGAAAATCCACCAAATGGGAAGAGGGGGAAGGAAACTTAGACGTTACAGCAGAAGTCTGGAAATTTCTAGTGTTCTCAGCGCAGTGAAGAACTGGGAAAGATTTGGAGAACTGAAAAATGTGGGCCTTTTATGTAGCTGTGTGCTAGCATGCATAATTACATACGGAATAGTCAGTGATTTGTGTTTTTTAACATCAATAAGGTTCGTCAGTTAACTCTCAGATTTAAAAAAAAAAAAAAAAAAGGCTGAACAACTTCAAAATGTTCTTATTGAGAAGGAACAGAAATATCTGGTGCAAAGCGTTCCAGGCTAACTTCCTCCAGTCTGCTGCATGCCTTGCCTTTGTGTTTGTAATGAATTCGGACCTAAATCATAAAGCAAGATTAATTGGCAATTTGTGATCTGGTTAATCCTTTAGTGAAACTAAATTGTGTTTAGTGCTGCAGATGCATTTTGTGCCTGCTCCCCCACAGGCTGCAAGGTTTGCTTGTAGCACGGCTTGGCTGCCAGAGTAGTAGCAGAGAAGTGCTTCCTGCTACCAGAATGCCTTTGTGAGGCTGTTTGTGTATGCTTCCTTCTGTAAACTTCAGATAGAATTCACTTGAATGTGGGTACATACACTGGGATGGCTGTTTCTAACAAAGCTTTACAGCTATTGGATTCAATGAGGATTTATTGTTTACCATCTTTTTCCTTCTGTTGTTTTTGTTTCTAACAACAAGTGTTTCCATGTTTCCTTTAGGTTAAGTAACACATAAATAAATGTGGATGTATGTCAGTTAGCTATGTACATTGAGCACCCTGGTAAAACTTAAAGAAGCTAGCGCAATCAAGAGGCATTAACAAAGAAAGTGCCTGTGCTGCTCTCATCCTTGCACTAATAAAAGGAGAAAAGAACTCGATAGGTATGCGGAGTTTGTTCTGGAGCTTGCAGCTGAACTTTATTTTTGGAAATAGCATTATTGTGTGTGTTAGAACTTCTTATTCCGTTCTCTGTCTATCCTTAGCACCCAAGAAAAGGCTTCTGGAACAACACAGAACGTACCATGCTGAGACTGCATTTTTTTTTTTTTTAAACTGCAACGTGTTAAAACAGAAATCCAAATGGATGAGAACGTCTTCATAGCGGTGCACAAATGATTTGGAATCCTTGGTATGTGCCAGTGGCAAGAGCTGAATTCCCCGGGCCGCGGCTGCTTTGAAGTGAGCGCTGCGCAGGGCTTTGCTGTGCAGGCAGGTCTGGCGTGGGGCTGAAGGCGCACGGTGAGGCCACGTGGCTTTGTAACAGGTTAAATCCAGGATAATAAGGGTGAGACATTGAGATTATTTTTTTATGTCCCTTATCACTTGGCTTTCTACCAGGAAAAAAGAGCAGAAACCCCTCTTTAGTAATCATTTGAATTCTTATGTCTGAGCATGATTAGAACCCTCTAACAATGCTGAAATACCGTGCGTTAGCTATCAGCTCTGTTGTATGGGGAATGGTGGCTTGGTGCTTGTATTAAGCAGAGCCTATCTCTTATTTGTTTTGGTTTTGGGGCCACTGATGGTCTTCTAAATGCTGAGGTGTAGATCGAGCCATGATTTTCTTGCTCTGTTGTACGTTTTCATCTTCTCACTGCTGATAAGGATATATACATTTTTAATGTTTATTATTGCTTATTAAACTATTTTTTGTGGTCTGCACCTTGCGTTTGACCACATCAAACTAAATGTAACGCAGTCTGAAATGAAGACTTCATCCTTTGTACTGATGGGGAGCTCCCTTGCTTTACCTCAGCCATTTCCAAGTGGGTAAATAACTTGATGACAAACGCAGATCTCTGTGGGAGATCAGATGTGATCACTGGTGCATCGTGTTAGACAGCATGCTTTTCCCATGGTGGCTCTTCCTGCAGTGGGTTCCCATCCTGCCAACTTGGCTGCTTCTCCTGTCCCTCTCCTATCTGCACTGCTCTTCTGTTGAGTGCCACCAGGTTTCTGCATTTTTCATCACTTTTCTGATAATCTGTAGGAAATCTTAATCCTTTTACAACCCGACGCTAAATCAGCATTCATGCTATAAACAGAAAGCAGTTGGTGGTTGTGCTAACGCTTTCTCTTTGTTTTTTATTAGTCTAAGTACTTTCTTGGTACCTGATGAATACAAGGTTTAACTTGCTGTCGAAAAGAAGGAAATTGCTAGTAACAAGATGACTTCTTAATTTAGTCAGTTCAAGAAGTTTTCAAAATTAGCCTTCTTCACTGATTCAAAGCATTCTTAACAATAACCGCATTATAGTCTGCCCGTTTCAGATCAGAATGAGCCTCATTCATTATTTTTGATCAATTACTCTTCTGAGACTTCAGTGCCTTAATGTATATGGATGAGAAGGAAGAAAATGAGAGCATTCACCTTTCCTTCGGCTACAGGAATTCCAGTTTAAAGACAAAAGCTGCAGCAGGTTGACCTTCTCATTTAAATGGTAATAAATCTTGTTCTTGAGCAGGGAGGTCACTGAGAGCAAAGCAACTCAGAATGGATATTCGACAGCAAACTTCTGAGTGTTTAAAACTGCAATAAGCAACACGTATCTCGTGCTGTAGTGCTGTAGCAGTCACTTATGTTTGGCATGCTCTGAGTGCTTGCTTGATGAAGTAAGGCATCTATGGGATGGGGAGGAAGCATGCCCAGCAACCTGTGAGTTGGATTTCAGGACTTGCTACAGCAATGCCTAGGGACATAAAACAAGGTTAGAGGGAAAATCTCATGTTCAGAGTTTTATTTGGGACTGTGGAAAAACATTGATCAGAATTCATTAAGAGTGATGGAGTTTCCTTAGTGAGCATCAGGTTAGGAATGAGCTGCTGTGAACAGCTGTTGGGTAGCAGAGGATTTCCCTGCAATGCTCTCCATTGCTTATGTAGCCACCAGCATCCTGTTTGTTGGGATTTGGTGGGTGAACTCCTATTCACACCTTCTTTCTAACACTCTAAAACCTCTTCCTTTTTTAAGATAGTCATTTTCCCCAGTCTCACATTCTAACCAAGCTGAAGTCCATTTCTTGAGATTCAGGTCTACTTACAGGTAGAATTATGAATGTAATATTTTTGGAAGAATGTATTTTTTCTTAATACTTCTTTCCAGAAAGCCAAAATGCTGTGGATGGATAAACATGAGCCATCATAAAAGTTTGTGTGGTTTTCTGAAATTTATTTGAATATTGACTCCAGGCTCTTGCACCTCCGGAGTTTGGAATGCAGCTGTGAAAATGAATTTCCTCAAGTTAGTGAGTGAAAATGAAATGGGAGCTGTGTGTTACACGAAGCTTAAGGTAGTTTGCTTTCTGCTTCTCACCCATTGAATTTTTTTCACTTGAATAGAATTGTGTAATTTAAAGGATGCAGAGGTGGAGTTTATTTTCAGTAGTTGAATTGACGTTATTGGAGCTGAGTGTGGCTGTATTATTAGGGAAACACAAACAAGCATAACCATTCCCTTTGTGATTAAATAAGAAGTTTGCGTTCAACTATTACAGTTCCATTGTGGAGTAATTTACCTTCACCCAGCTCAGTTTCTGGTTCTTATTATTGCTTTGTGCATCTGACTTCTGACTGTCCCAAAAGAACTTTGTGTGGCTATCTTTGAGACCCCTGATTTATTCTATATCTTTACTGTATGATGTTCTCCAAAGCTGCGTGACTCCCCTGGTGAGCAGCAGCCTTTCCTCCATTTCCTTGTAGGTGTGAAAGATTAATTTTTAATGGGGACCTGCAGGTTAGTGCTGTCATACCCGAAGTGGACAGCCTGTGCAGACTAGGCTGGTTGTGGTTATGTTTTGCAAGTTTTTAGAAAGCAGCAGTAAACTGGCTGGGTACCCATCTGCAGACCTGCTGTAAGAACGTCCACATTCTTTCTGTTTCATTTCCTCCCTTTCCTTCCCTGAATATTTTCCTACCTTTCAGCCCAAGCTCACAGTAACAACAGGCAGTCGTAATGTTTCCCTTGTTTTGGAGCTGAGAGCAGTAAGGTCACCATTGCAAGTAGGGTATTTTGGATGCTGTTTTTGACTTTTTTTTTTTTTTTTAAAGCAAAGCTGCAGAAACTGTAGAGGCTGCATACAGATTCACTCCCTTGGGGTTATTTCCAAGGAGCCTGGCCAGCAGTATGCTGGAAGGTGGGCCCTTCTTGTTCCAGGGCTGTCCACTCATTACAACCCTGGGTCCTGTTTCAGGCAGGTAACAAAAAACCTGAGGGTTTTCCCACTTAAAACATGTCGCAGAGAACTTGAGCTGCATTGCTTGGTGTGCTCACTGCAATGAGAGCTGCTGTATCTGGGTCCTGCTGGCGCTTGGTGCTGTGAGCTCCACTTGGCTCTGGGTTGTCTTAATCAACTCTTGATTAAAAGCTGCTTTGGTCTGCAGCTGTGCCTTGTCTTTTAGTGTTCTCTAGGTATGGATCAGCTCTGCATGATGGATTGTTTCTCTAGCTAGTGTAAATGAGCAGTGATTTTGCTGAAGGCACCGATGCTGCCATCACGTAGCACTGATTGGAGATAAAGGTGGAAGTCTCTTTAACAAGCAGCCAAAAATCACTCTTAAATACCATATTATTATTTTAACAGTTGAGAAAAGTAAAACACTCCTGCCAAGCTTCATGTTATACTCTATGAAACTGAAGAGCAATGAAGCTGGAAATTCTCTCTCTTCTTGATGCTACAGGGCGGTGGGCTCTCAGTGCTGGGCTTTGTGTGCCATCGGGTAGGGGCACATTGCTGTGGGCATTCCCCTGGCTGTGCTGCAGGGCTCTCTGGCAGCAGCAGTGCTGGGTGCCCGCTCGGAGCAGCCGGGTGGGAGCTGCACACAACGAGGTTTCCCACCAGAGCACAATGAGCGACTTTGTCAGCACGGCGTCAGCCTGGAGTCAGGTTAGCAGGGATCGGCTGAAACAAAAGCATTTGCAGTGCATGAAGGTGTGCTGGAGCCTTGCTGTAAATGGAGTTTGGTATGCCTGCTTTTCAAGTGCTGCAGATTGATGTGATAGATAGTCCTTTTTTTTTTTCTTTGTGGTTTAATTAGTAGTTTAGAAAAAAAAAAAAAGCACCATTGATTTCAGTTGATTCTTCCCTGAACAGGAATTCTGGAAGAGATTACTGAGGTCTTTGTGATACTATTCCTTGGGCTTTACCTGGAGAGTGAAGTTGAAGGGGAGGGTGTTTATCACCAACCTGCCATGCTTATCGTGCTGGGACAGTGATTAATATTTTGGTTATTAAATGCAGGAAGAAAGCAAACAGGTGAGGCACATTCCTTATCTGCCTCACACCTTTGCTGAAGAACTTTGTGTAGAGGTTGCTGTGTTCCTGGGCATGTGCACAGCGTCAGAGCCCCCAACCCTGTGGAGCTGAGTGCTTAGGCATACCAATAATAATGCTCTTAAGTGCACCTGAAGACATAACTATGTTGTATACAGCAAAGGGCAGCAAAGCTGTGAAGGGGCGCAGCTCCTAGGGGAGCAGCTGAGGGAATGGAGTGGAGCAAAGGAGGCTCACAGACCTTATGGCTCTGTACAGCTCCCTGAGAGCAGGCTGTGGTGAGGGGGGGGTCAGCCTCTGCTCCCAGGTAACAGTGAAAGGATGAGAGGTGATGGCCTCAAGTTGTGCCAGGGGAGGTTCAGGGTGTGAAGAGGCATTTCTTCTGATAAAGAGCAGTGGTGCAGTGGCACAGCTGCCCAGGGAGTGGTGGGTTCGCTGTCCTGGGGGTGTTCAGAGCTGTGGGAATGTGTCACTGAGGGATGTGAGCATGAGGGGATGGATTGGGGTTGGGGATCTTGGAGTTCTTCTCCAACTGTAATGATTCCGTGAAATCTCTGAGGAATTGAGACCCAGGTTGTAGGCAGGTGTAGGTCTGGGTTGGAAGGTATTGTTTCTCCTCCTCAAGCAAATGGTTGAAATGACTTTGTATTTACTTGAAACGATGTTTAAACATACCCAGTGTATTTTATGATGTTGTGAGGTTCATTTACAAATGGCTTTTGTTGGAAAAATGAGGCCACATGGAGTTCAGGGAACCCAAAAAGGGTTATCAGCAGATAGTGGGCGTTTTGGCAGATGGAAGTGCTGGAACTGACTTATTCAAATTTGTAAATTCTTAGTATTGCAATTAGGGAAGTCACAGGGAGAGGGGTAACCACCAACTGTTGGTGTGCTTGCGAGTTCCATTTCTGTGCTGTGATTAATGCAGAGGGAGATGAGGAAAGAAATGTGTGAAGCTTTTGAAGAAGAAAAGTGGTACAAAAAACAGATGGGAGCAGCTGTTACCTTTTTAGCTTCAAGAAAAGGCACAGAAATGTGAATAGTGAGAGTGTTGCGTGTAAGTCTTCTTATTTCAGGTCTACTGTTATGTCAGCAGCACGAGCTGCAGCCATCATGGTTGGTTTGCTCTAACAGTACTACTTGCAGAAGTGAGAATGCTGTGGAGTCATTGGATTCATTTGTGTTCTTGTGGTTCCTGTTCAGATATTACTCTTGTTATAGCTACATCTCTGGACATCTTTCACTCTGTGCTTTGTTCACTTGCCCTCGGTGCTGCTGTCTGGCTGTGAGTGTCTGGGGCACGCTGGCCTCTAGCCCCATGCAGCTTTCCTTTGGGAAACTTTCATGAGATTCTCCCCTGGAACACCAGAGAGAGGTGGTTTGCCTTTGGTAAAAGACTGCTTTGTGCAACAGCTTGCTTTATTCTGGTATTTCATCAGAGCTATTATCAGTTGATTAGTTGTACTCACCTGCTGAAATAAGATGCTCCTGCATTATGCTGGCTGACCTCATCTCATTCCTGCTCACCTCTGAGTCGCCTTTGAAGTTCTGATGCCAGCCTGGTCTCTGGGTTCTCTGTTCTTGTAATTTTGTTATAGGCTGTCTGGCCTTGCCTTGTCTTGCTGTTTATTATGACAAATCAGAAGAAGCAAATATGTTCCACAGGGAAAGCAGAATGGCAGAAACAACCTTGCGTGCCCTCTGTGCTTCTGGACTGCAGACAAGCTAGTGTAAGAGCCATCTTTGTGGGAGATGTCTAAGTTAAAAGGAACTGCCTAGCTGAGAAGATGCTTAGTATTTAAGGCCACTGGGTTATTCCAGTTCATCCCATATTTGAGCAGGGGTTGCTTTTTGTTTGGCTGTTTCTAAATTGCAGATGTACCTGCTGAGGATGTGGCTTTCTGCAAAATGGCTCTTTCTAAAATATCAGAGCTCCAGATCTTGAGAAATGTACTGTCAAATGACTGGCTTAAATAATTGCAAACTAGTGTAAATCTCGTTATAGCAGAGCTATCTGAATAGTTGCTTTACTAATCTCATCCTAGTACAACTCCATCAACATCCCTTCATTGCGTACGGAACTGAATATTTCTGATAACTCTAGTCTTCGAAGGTGAGATGTATCATGGACATGAAATTGCGTCATTGCTTAAAATAAAAGCAAACCAGAAGAGAAAACCTACTGAGGAATTACAGTTTGAAGTGGTTGCTTTTGCTTTCCAGCCTGGAGATGGGCAGTAGCTGCTTGGTGCCTGCTTGTTGCTCTCAGCCTCTCACACCCCAGCCAGCTCTGAGAGCAGGCCTGCTCACTAATCTGTTTTCTCTACCATTATAGATTTAAAGAAAAAATAATAAAATCATATATTTCTCCAGAACTGTTACAAATAAGCCTGTCTGTTTGGACGCTTTCAAGTTAATCTGCCGTGCTAGCAATTAAATGTGGAAAGAATGCTTTAAGGTTTAAATGGTTCTTCAGACGGATGTGATTTAACGAAGCTAATGAACACCCATCAGACAAGACAAATTCCAGACTGTGCCTTGACCAACCATCTGTGCACATACCTCCAGGTACTGCTCATGTCTCAAGATGCTTTTCTACGTGAACGATTAGTGCTCTTTTCTGAACTGAAGTGGCAAGCCGTGGCAGGAGCCTCTTGAAGGCAGCTATGTTCAATGCAGTGCTTCCCCTGCTTTTCCGTGACAGTGCACCGAGGTTGTGGGTGTTTCACCAAAGCTTACATTTCCACACGTGCAGCATGAAGTGCAGAAACAGGGAAACTGGGCAATATGTAAGCACTGTCATCTCTCACACGTGAGTCCCAGCGCTCATAGTGGCCCAAACTGGGAGCGCTGCCCTCTGGGAGCCTTCCCAGTGGGTCAGGTGCTTGCTTCAAGTTCTTAGCATCTGAATATGTCCTTATGTAAACAAGTTTGTGGGTGTGGGCATTCATGTTTGTGTAGATGGGTGCATACATGCAGGTTTTTTCCTAGTTGCTTCTCTTAGGGATGCGGCTCAAAATCCCCTTGGAAGAAGCACTGATTTCTCCAACTGTGCGGTGCTGTGGTTTGACATACCGGGCTTGGGTAGGATTCCTCAGTTCTACAAACAAACTTCTGGCACATAGCAAACAGTTCCCTAAATGCTTCCTTTTATTGAAGGTAACGGCTGCAAACCTGAAAGGGTTTTCTTATTCTGTGTTTCGCTTCATTTCTTCCCTTACGTGGGATTCCTTCTGGAAGGATTTGAGCCTTCCCTTTATGGAGTTGTTCTATGCAGGGTGATGTGGGATTCCCTCCCATGTTATCTGTGGTGCCACACCTATTTCAATCGTAGCAAAACCACGTGAGGCAGCTCCTGCTTGCTTGTACCCACGCTGGCTGTGCCGGAGTTGGAATTGTCCATTGCTTGGGCTGGAAAGAGATGAAACTGTTCCTTTTGAAGACATATACTGTGTTTCAGATGGTATCAACAGTAGCATAGCAGATGCGCCTTTGTAACTCTTCTGGGCTGTATGTTCCATTCTGATGGGCCTGAATTGCCCCACCTAAGCCCTGCATTAGAAGGAAAATGTCCTTGGCTTACACCCCCATTAATTGCGTGGAAGAGACCTTCTAGGAACAGTTAGCAGTGGTTATCTGTGTGTGGTTCAGACTGTGGCTGGAATTTCAGGCTACTTCTGACGTAACGTGTTGGGTCACACTAATTTTCCATACATGGAAATTGGTTTTAGACGGCTGCACTTTGTTCTGTGTTTTTTTTTTCTATTTTTTTTCTGTTGCCATGTGTAACTAATTTATGTTACTAATTCACATATTGAATTAATTTAAGGGAGCAGACTCATCTTGGTGATCAGTAGAGAGGCACAGTATTGGAAAATCAGGTTTGTAGCAGTAACTTGCAAACATCAGAAGGATTGGAGCTTGGTTTGGGGTCAGGGCCCTGAAGCTGGATGGCTGTCCCAGCTCTCACTGTGGCTGATTTCTGTGTTCCTGGAGGGAGCAGATGAGGGAAAGGCCATCTCTACCCCAGAGCTGCCATTTCTCAGCTCGGCCCCAGCCAAACCTGGGGAATGCAGACGCACAGGAAATGTCTTTTAAATTTAAATATAGTCAGCTTTCTAGACAAAACCCCAAATTTGAGTTAGTACCTGAAGGGGGGAAAAGAAAAAAAAAAAAAAAAAGCTGTGGGTTAGTATTTGGCAGTTCATATTTTAACTAAGGAAGAGTTCTCATATCCTGAAATGTGACCTGGTGCTGTGAGCCCTTGCCTGCTGTTTTCTTCCCGTGATGTT
>JAOWBP010004023.1:15633914-15651304 GCA_028571105.1 Tragopan temminckii | reverse complement strand
AACAAAATAAACTCTCCTTCGTGAATCAACCTAAACAGTCATTCTGTGACTTCTCGTTCCCTTGATTGTTTGTTTGTCCTTCCAAGCTGTATTTCGAGCTACACCAACCACGAAGGAAGAATGACTTCTACTTTTCTTGTAAGCTTCTAAGTCTGTTTGCTTCTCTGGATTCTCAGAACAACACTGACTTTTCATTGCTGTGATGATTTTAGATGTTTATTTCTGCACAGTATACTGCAAATTGAAGGAGAAAAAGAATGCTTGTAATGGTTCTATTTACTGAGTCCATTACTGATATGCTAAAGTGAAGGAATGATCTTACTGGTATTGGGTAGCATAATTGTTCCTTAAAAATACCCCCTTTCTTCCTTGCTGGAAGCCATTTACTGGGGTAGAGTGCCCAGTGGATCCTTTTGCATTACCGAAAGTATAAATGGAGTGTCCTAAGGAGGGGTTGAGGTGAGGTTCTCAGTCAAACTGAATTTCCCCATCAGTGATGATTCAGCAGCCTTGCTTGGCAGATGCCTCCATTGCCTGTAAGCTAACTTCTCAGCTAATGTTTCAGAGCAAGAAGGAAGAACTGCTGACGCACTGCAGTTAGAATCACTGTGATGCACAAATACAACTCAGCAGAATGCTTCTGAGTAGTGTCACTTTTCTACGTACACACTTATTGGTTCGTATTTGTAGATCTTAAGTGAGGAAAAACTCCTCACCTTTTCTTTTTGTGTACTTATAGCTGGAGTACAAGTTTCCTTCGGGATTTTTTGGCCTACAATCTAGATGAGCCCTCATTTGATTGTGCTGCTGGCTGCTATTGTACTTCATTTTTGTCCTATTCCTGAAGCTCTAGTTGAAGTTTTCACCTTTTAGAAGGGTAGTTCTAAAACTGTATGAGATTAGAATATAAGCTTTGCTTCATTTCCACGTAATGTAACAGCAAATGAACTAATTGGTTGCTTTTAACAAGATTTTAAATGGTACATAGCTACTGAAATAGACTTATCTCAATTACTTGTGAGGTGGGAACAGATTTGTTCCATGTAAGAATGACTTCCTTAATAAAAATGTTTTGCATTACCCTATAAGTAGGTGTAAGCTTTACAAGGATGTGCTTGCCCAGGGTGTGGTTGCAGTCCCTGTTAAAGCTGGTGGTAGGAAGGCATTGGAGCCCAGCTGGTGAGAGGCCAGGCATGCTGGGCCAGGCTGTGGGACTGCATGGAGAGCTGTGCTGTGGCTGTGCTCAGGAGTGTTAAGCCTGAGACAGAAGATTTTCCTCAAAAGATCAGTTCTTAAATGTGTAGAAAAGAGTTGTCTGAAGCTGATAAAGCCCTTAGCTGTAACTAGAAGCCAGATAGAGAGGGCTGCAGAAGAGGATCCTGCCAGTACACACTGCTGTAATGTAAGGCATCTGTATGGGAGCATTTGATGCTTTTGTCTTCCTGGGAATAAGTACTGCAGAGCTGTGCAGGGCAGAGCTGAGGATGGCTTTGCCTGGCATTTATCTCCCTTTGCTGCACTACCCAAAATGGCATTGATATCACCCACTTTTTTTTTTTTCTTCTTTTAAGTTTCCCACACTTTAATACAGTCAACCATAGTGGAAATGAATGCTTTCATGTCCCTTCCAGAGCTGCTGCTTACTCTGTTTCTAATCCACTTGTCACTGCTGTGGGGGTTCTGGGATTTACAATCCATCTTCTGCTCCGGGCATTTCAACAGCTTCACGTAGGTGCTGAGCTGTGTGCTGCAGAGTGCTGGGAGTGTGAAGTCAGGAGGCCTGTCTGTACAGAATAGAACACTCTGGTTTTGGGACTGGTTCATTTTCATCTGGTACAATCCCTGTAGCAGCACAGTGAGCTTTCTGCTGGCACCTGCTTGAGAAGGTGCTTGTGCCAAGCCCTGGTGCCACTGGCTTTCACAGTCCGAGCAGGCACTGCATTTAGTGCTTGTGTGTCCCTGCTCTTGCCTTTTAGGGTCATAAACATGGAATAAAGGAGATCAGAGTATGTCCACCCGAGGAATGAGGCTGGCTGTTCTTGCAGAAATGTGACAGCTGTCACCTGGCTGGGCGCTGCTGAGCTGACACAGCAAACTTTGGGACAAAATTTTGTTCCCAAAAAGTCTGCTGTACTGGGAAGGCATAAGATTTAAGCACCCTGTTACTGTCAAGCTGTATGTGACAGGCTGATGTCTTGAAGACCGTCTGAATCAGATATACATTTTTTTGCATGTATACTTAGATAGAAATCGTTAACAAATTTAGAAGAGCATTTGGAGTGAACTCTCTTCTGCTCTGACACCACTTGACCTCTTGATTTCTCAGCACTTTATTGGTTTCTTCTTCTGCATGCTTTGAGTTTGTGTTGATAAGATCCTGTTTGAAGATTGGTTCTGCATGCTGCTGCCTCTTTGTATGAAATGCAGAGAAAAACAAATGTAAGCAGGAGCATTTTGGTGTTCTGTACGCTTACAAGTCACTGCTTTCTCATTAAGATGTAGCATTTTGCCTGATTGTTTCCCCCTGAAGTATTTTGGGCTGAGAGGACCTTATAGCCTGCCCAGCCCCAAGCTGTGCTGTGGGTGGGACATGCCACCAGCTCAGGCTCCCAGGGCCCATACGTGGCCTTGGGCACCTTCAGGGATGGTGCACCCATGGATCTCAGAGCAACATGCCAGGGCACTAAGTTTCTTGATAGGAAAAAAATTCTCCTGAAAACAGGTTGTATTGTGCATTCCTATGAAGTATCTGCAGATGGGCAATGTTGAAGCCAAACAAGGTGCCAGGTTCCTATGTTCACATACTAATACAGTTAACTGTTTTCCACAAAGCTCTGGAAGGTGCTGTTGCTTGAAGATTGGTGGTTCAGAGGTTGGGTGGGGTGGCCCTGTGCCACCTATCTGTGCTGAGCCATTGGTTGTGCTGGGCTGTTGGGCTGGGCCCAATCAGTCACGGTTCTCTGAGGAGTTGTTGTTGTTGTTGCAGACAAAATAATGGCTTTCCTATGTCAATCCTCTGATTTCCAGCTCATGCTTTGAAAGTGTCACTGCAGTAATGGGTTTCTGTAGGATTACTGTAATTCAAAAGGTCACATAGGCAGTAATTACCCTATGCATTTAGGTTGAAGATTCCAGAAACAGAAAATTAATTCTAGTTCTGCCATCCCAGATTGAATGATTAAATTCTGCATGCAGGTGTCCTAGAACATGAATGGGATCTAAACTGAGTGATCACAAAAAGATGTAGATCTACATGCATTTTCAAAGTATACCAAGATTAATTCCGGTATTAATAACTTTCTAGCGATGCAAAGTTAACAGGACTGTTTGAGTTTGAGTAACTGTTTCGTAAGCACTATGAGCACAGGATAAATGATGGTTTGCCTTCAGTGAAGTTCTTCATTAAAGAAATGAGTCTGAGTGGCAAATCTTTAAACTGCTCACATTCTGACTTTAGACACCTGGAAGTTAATAAAGATGAGTGCAGCTTGTGCAGGACTTTGCATGACTCTTGGTCACTGGAGCCCTTGTTTTGTCTGCATCTGTTGAGCTGTGTCTGTCTGTGGATTTTGCTTAAGTAAAATCTTCTATTCCTGTGGGCTTGAAATGATGGTAAGGTTGGATCCTTCATGCTGGAGTCTGCTCTGAAGTGTCATGGTCTGAAGATTTGTGTCCCTTACTATCAGCATTTAGCCGTTTAGTTAAACTCAGTCTTGAGTTTGCAGGTGGAACCTGAAGCCCTAATTTTGATTACACACAGCTGAGTTAAATCTTCATTTCATCTCCTGAAGTTAGGTGAGGAGACAAGTTGTAAGTCTCTGCTGGTTCCTGGGCCCTGCTGGTACCCAGGGTGTGGAATAGAGGTCTGTTCCCCTCCTGCACCCCTTAATGATTTCTGCAGTACTGAGAGCACAACTGTTGGGTTGAAGAAATGTCACGTTCAAACATTATGGTGAAACAAATGTGATTTTCTTCTTGCAGGTCTTTTTGGTTCAAGTGAATCCAGGTGAAACTTTTACAATAAGGGCTGAGGATGGAACCCTGCAGTGCATTCAAGGTAAGAGGGTACTGGGACATGCAGGTGAGCATTTGACTGTTGCAGAAAACTTATGCTCGAAACTTAATGCTCTGAGCTCTGTGAAAATGTGGTGTGCAATTCTGAATATACAGTGAAATGCTTATGAATGGGAAGTTGCAGATGTGGCTGCCATATCTATTGTAGGAGTTCAGCATCTCAGCAATCAGTCATGAATTTTCTTTTGGTTGTTTATCAGCATTTTTAATATAGGTTTCTCTATAACCAAATGCTAATGACAAATGAGAGTTAATGAGTTGTACTTACAGTTGGGAATGATTAAATGGATATGTAGGGGGAAAAAGTTGTTTTCGTGTGGGCATCAGGAGTGACAGAAAATGAATAGAGATGCACAGACATGGCAGAGTGCTTGGAGAATTCAGATTGGTTTTGAGCAGAATTTTTAATTGGTTCTTTAATTGATTCTTTATAACCAGAGCTGGCTAATTATGTAGTATTAAATAAAAGCGTGAGCAGTCTTTTGCTCTTTTACTTCTCTCTAAAATTGTGTAAATATGATAAACAGTGCTTCTCTCTATTTTTTTTTTTTTTTATGAGGGGGACCACACAAAATCTTTTAACGGGTCTGAAGGGAGAAGTGACAAAAGACCTTTCAGGCTGTGTATTAAGTACTATGAAAAGAGGTTTCTATCTCGTAGCAAATACAGCTTTGAAGGGAAGCAGATAATTCCCTAGGTAAAATTCAGCCTGCAGTAAATACAGGAAGGTCTGATGAAAGTTTAGAGAGAATAGACTTTGCTGTACTGCTTTCAATGATAGTTTTTGAGCTTAAGACTTTTATTTTTTGAGAAGGGGGAGGTAGGTGGTGTTGCTTCTCCCATCCTTCCGTGCTCATATGCTATTAAGCAGCAATCTCAGTGTGCTAGTCATTCAAAAACCTTTCCTTAAAAAGTAGTTAGAGTGAAAATCTAGTAGTCAGTCAATGATAATTTTCTAGCTAGTAAATTAAGCCCGTATTTTTGACGGTGGTGGTTCTGGTGGTGTCCTTTGTGCATGGTCCAACCCTGCACGGCACGTTCCCGTGTCTCACAGTGCCTTGTTGCCAATGGTATGTGGGAACGTTGGTAAGGAATGCCTCTGCATGCCCCTGCAGCAGCACACAGTGACAGTCTGTCTGAAGGCTGACATCCATTTGTCCAAAGGTTAGCTGAATGCTAAGTCCTGGTAGACTGGGGGCAGAATCCTACTAACGTCATCGCTATGCAGAACCCTGTTTCAGGAGTTTCCCAGATCTAAAATTATTAAAATAAATAGGAGGTGGTGTTACTTTTTCATTTGTTGACTTTCCAAATACTCATTTTTTAAAAAGAAAAATGTGGAGCAGTGTCATCAGAAAGTTTTTCACGATAAGATCATCCGGGAGAACGGGACGCGTGTGTCCACGAGCTGTTTGGATGTACCTAAGATCTGGGTGTGTTTGTTGCTCAAAATTTCATCCCCGTGGAAATAAGAAATTAACAGTTGTTTGTGATAGGCCTTACAGAAGCTCCTCTGAACACCATCCACGATTATTCAGTCTTGATGAGCAATAATAGCAGCAATTTAAAATTACTTGTTGAGATTTACAGCCAGTATGCTGTGTGATAAGAAGTTGATCCATATGGCAATTAACAGAGTACTAAAACTGTGTGCTGCTATCTGAAGTGAGTGCTTTTCTATTGGCTAGCATATTATTTCTTCCATTAGAAATAAATCATGACAGCATTTATAATTGTTTTTTCATGTTCTAAGTGTTGTTCAGACAACATATTTGAATGAATAAAACTTGAAACCCCATTATTCCACGTTCCCTATATTTTAACATACTTGTGCTGACAGGGTTTGGTTCGTGCTCGTCAGCAATCTGATAAAATTCACTTAGAGTCTGTGGTGTAAGATGGTCTCCTATTTGGTAGAGCTGTTGTACTGACTACAAGCCTATGCACGCTCACTTGTATACGCTGCCTAAGTTCTGAAAGTTCGGATATTGTTTTCAGGCTGAAGTATCAACTTGTGTGTGACTGAAATATTTCTGCTGCTGAACTATGTGTGCTTCAGACTTGGACCTTTATCTGATTATATAATACAGTTAGATAAAACAGCCTCCCTCAGTCCTGAAAAATCACACCTCTAAAATGCTGTAAAACTGGAGTAAGTGTGTACCTGTAATTGAACATTCCATGTGCTTAAGTGTTGTTTCCTGTTCTGCTTTCGTTTTGTGTGTGGCCAGAGGTGAGCTGAGATGTCTAATGTACTTCTATCCCCTGGGCGTAGTTTATGTCCATCCTAAGAGTATTAAGCAGGGGCAGGAGTTTGGGCAGTTGGGAATGTGAAGAGGGACTCATTTCCTCAAGAGGAGATGTTTAAAGAGAAGGATAAACCTGTGCTTTCAGAGAAGTGCTTTTACGCACAGGGTGCTGTCAGGTTTCCTTCTCCCCAGACTGGCCTGACAGTCTCTCTCCAGGAAAAATGTGTTTCTGCTGTCATTTTTACTTGCAGCCAAATGCCATTGTCCTTTTGCAGTTTATCAGGACTCAAACTCTTGGTGACCCAGGGGAACAGAACAATGGGAAAGCTGCTGTGTGGAGCAGTCGCATCAACCTCCAGCCTGTGTGAGTGAGGAGCAGAGAGCTGACAGAGACATGGCAGAACTCTTGTGAGTGATAAGGTGCTTCCTCCAGAAGCAGTGGCAGTGAGGCAGCGAGGCCCCTTTGTGCTCTCAAAACACTGACTTCATGAGTGTGGTATAGCATTGCTGAAAATAAAGCATTCTTGAGCACTCTCCTGAAACTTACCTCCAGTTCTGGTTCAGTACAGCAGCTCTGGATTTGGAATACTGAAGCATAAAGGTGATGTGCAAAGAAACAATAAATACATGGCAGCGAAAGGAGGCTGTGCATCAGTCCTAGCACTGCACCGGCCTTCAGCACAGCCCTAAAAGACAGCGTTAAATGGATTTCTGATTGGTGATGTTTTCAGGAATAAGATGTAAATATGCTGTGGTGTGGAAGGGTTTGTAGCTATGTTTCAGCATGAATATCTAATTAAGACAGGAACCTAAATTGCCTTTGGGTGGTGTGTGTGGAGTGGTTACGTTTAGAAATGAAAACAGGATAATAAGCACATGGAGTTTACTAATACTGATGCTCACTTCCACTGATAATTTTCAAGTGTTTTTCTGAACTTGAAGAGCTGTAGGGCCCTTCTGTGTTCTTATGTTGCGAAGCCAGGAATACATGAATTAAACTGTAGTACTTCTTTTTCTATGGTTCCAAAAGTGAGTGACATGGGAGGGAGGCAAGAAGTATGCTAAAAATCCAGCAGTGGTTTCTCAAACGAAAGATTTTCTGGAATTCTTATTCCCTTAATTTGCATGGGTGGATTTCTTCAAATAAAAGCTGAGAATCGATACTAACAGAAAATTGTCTTTTTTTTTAAAAAAAAAAAAACACAAGTTTTAAACTTAGAGTTTTTGGTGAAAATGAGAAGGAACAGATAATACCAAAGAGGCAAAGGGGTGTAGATCAACGCAGGAGTAATATGTGTGTAAATGAAATGAGGTGGTTAGTGCCTGGTATAGTCTAAGCAAACAAAAAGAAGTCTTTTATTTCTCCCTTCAGTACGAGATTGGAAATGAGGAAGTGACTCAGTTTCTCGGAGGAAAGGAAAAAGTTGAAAATAGATGGGCCACCATGTAAGCAAAGGATGGGCTGATAACTGGTGTTGCTGGGTGGAGCGGGGGAGGGCAGGATGGGAGCAGGGCTGGGAATACCCATGGGAGCAGGGGATGGAGGGTCAAAGCCTGGGGGTGGAAGGAGCCAGAGAAGATGGGGCACACAGGGCACCTTCAGGCAGCTGGCTTTCTTAAACGGTGCGAACTTGAAATGAGTTGTGAGAATCCATCTGCCTGTTGCATCAGCTCTGAAAGCAGCTCTTCGTATTTTGGTCATGTAGTGTTTGGTCACCTCGTGAAATTTGTGTGGAAATCCTCTATGAGAAGAGAGAGGAAGGAGGTGCTAACTTAATCGGAATGGATTTTTTCCTTTTAAGGTTGTGGCACCAATCTTCTTTCATCTCATGGGTTTTGTTTTTAGCACACCAGAATAAAGCATAGGAAACCGTGTGAGAAGCCCAAAGTAAACAATAGGATGCTTTGTTTACTCTGAGAATAATCTGGGCACTATCAGCTGTGAAGTGGTGAAGCTAAGAATAATCGTTGGGATATTTTGAGGATGTCTGTGGAATAAATCCTGAGTAAGGTGCACCTGCAGTAGATTTGGTGTGTAGAGTGCCTGGTCCTGTGAAAATCCCTTTTGATGAAGAATAGAGAATCAGTAGCTGTTGTTTTATAGTTTTCCTCATAAGACACAGGAGGAAAGAAGAAAGGAGGGGGGGGAACTTTACAAAGTTTTGATTTGGCTTAATCCTTCCCAAATCTTCGTTTGAGTGTAATACATACCATGATGAGCGAAGGGGAGAGAAGTGCTGCTGGAGCTGGGAGACTTGCAGGCTCTGAGCATCTTGCAGGAGCCCCACAGCGACCCGAGGCACTCAAGAGGAGCCTCCTGCAGGCAGCTAGGATGTGACCTGGCACCAGCACCGGCCCTGCTGACGTGGCCTCTGTGAGCAAGAGGCCGCTGAGGGCTGCGGGATCCAACCCTGCTGGCATCCAGGCACATACAGGCGCATCCAGGCAGCGTGTCCCGCCTCACTGCAGGGCAGCACGTGAGCCAGCAGGGCAGCGGGTCGTGTTAGCAGGCTTTCCTTCTTTTTATTCGAGTTCGTCGGAAGCTGTTGCTGGGAAATGTCTTTAAAGCCTGCTGACCTAATTCCACAGATAAACACGGGTGTTAAAATATGCAGCCTGATGGGCTGTAATTTCAAGCTTGGTTGGTTTTGTAAATATATTGCAAATGTAAATGTCTTCCAGTGTCTGTGGATTTCTCCCCGTAATATAGGGAATCTGTGTATCTGTACTGGTAAAAACAAATCTTGCTCTCCAGAAATGCTGCATTGTCTGTGTAGGTCCTGCTCACATGTAAATAATCCTTCAGCTGTAGGACCAGCGCATTCCAATCAATGGTGTCAGTATGTTAAAATCCAAGATCCACATTCTTCACACAGTCTACTCGGTCTACAGACATTGCAAACACATTAGTCAGTGCTTTCAGTCTTTTTAAAGTGCATTAGTGTAGCTACAGCTCTAAGTTAGCAAAGCAGTTATAAGCAGCCTTCTTAATCTGAAGCAGTTATGTTTGTTGGCTAGAAGAGCCGAGAAACGATTCTATCAGCCTTATTAAATTCCACTGCTACTCTTCACAGACAGATGTTTGCTTTCCTATCCTTTTTATTCTTTGCCCTTTTGATTCTGGTTCATGTTTTGTATATGCAAGGAAAAATTCTTCCTGGTGAAGCACAATTTGCAGAGTTTGCTAAACATCAGAGTTTACACAGTAAAGCCATTGTGAACTGTTACAATCAGAAATAGTTATTTGTATACTTTGGTTGGAAAAGTCTTACTCTGTTTTGTAATCTTCTGGAGAGGAAATAAACGAAGAGGAAGTAGGGAGCTGAGCAGCAGGAAGGCTGGTGGGTGTGCAGGTGTCCTGGCTTCACTAAGGTGTGATCTGTTTCAGACAGAAGATCTGGTAAGTCCTTGTGCATTCGGTGTAATGCTCCTCCTAACAGGCTGCAAGGAAAGTGCTGGAAACTGGAGTCCTGCCTGCTGTTGCCAAAACCAGCAGTAGCTGCTGTGGGAACTGATGTTAACCTTGATTCAAAGAGGGTCTGTTATCCAAATGCAGGGAGCCGTTAGCTCTCCCTGTTGGTTCTGCCAGACTTCCTGGTGGTAGAAGGAATCACCTCTGTTCGTTCTATCAGGATTTTCCCTGGATTCTTTCTTCTAGGAACTATTGGTATGTATTGTGTTCTCTAATCACAATAGTCTGAGGCTGGAAAACCCTTCTGCTTTACAAAACAATGCTTCTCCTGGTGCTACTGGTGCTCTTTCTGTATTTTAGCATGTCGAGAACTATTTCTTGCAAGAAAGACACTTTATATTCTCCACAAAACAAGTTTGCCAGTTTTATGGCTTTTATTAACTTCATGTGGTCCATTGTGACTATCCACTATGCCAGTCTCAGGCGTTTTTAATGATATTTATAAAGTGGCTAAGGCAGCCATTTCCGTCCGTGCTGTCAGACTGTTAACCCGTGATGAGACATTAAGCAGCAGACTTCACATGCAGATTTGCTTTGAGTTACCCATTCGAGAAATGAAGGGGATTAATGAAAGAAGCTTGGTGGCAGTTTCCAAATATGTACTTCACCTTGGGAATTCCTTCCTGATTGAGTTCCCCCTCCCGAGGGAGGCTGAGGGTGGTGGGTCCATCCCTGTGGCAGCAAGGCAGGTAATCCATAAATGAATGTGAAAGTAAGGTAGAAGATGACATGGCTTGGGGTTGTGGATGAAATGAAGCATGCTGTTACTCAAAAGCTTTACTGGGCTTTCATCATTGTGGTGATTCTTAATGTAAAAAATCACAGCTCAAGTAGTAATAATTGAACTGATGTTAAATTTTTTTATGGTGAAGAGTGGATTTTCAATCGTATTTATGCCCACTATAAGAAAACATGTGTAGAGGTTGTTGGAAGCTATCCAGGACTGAGCTGTTGATCATGCTGTTGAATCTTCTTATCAGACTGCTGAGTGGGAGAGCTTTCACTCTGCTAATCTAACCAGTCCTATATTGAGATACAAAGCGCGTTATCGTATCGTTTCTTCTGCACCACTGCTTTCTCATAGTCACTGAAATGTCATGGACTCTGTGTGACATCAATTATTTTTGATATAGAAAATATTTTCACTAATATAGCTTTGAAGAATAGATGCTATTAGAAACCACTGAGTCAAGTTCACAGACTGAGCTGAAGAGGAAAACAAAGAAAAAAGCCCCACTCAGCCATGCTGTCCAGTGTGAAACTGTGTAACTTCGGACAGCCTATAGGCTGTAGATCACCATCCAGTGGTATCATTCCCATGTTTACAAAACAAATCTAGAATTGGAATTTGTGTTCTAAATTTAACAAGTTTTTGATGCATCTAGAGAGCTTTCAGACAAACGTGTGCAGGGGACTATCTGGCCTATGACTGCTGGCGTCATACTTACCCAAATGTCATCTTCGAAGTGATGTACATCTTGAGGAAGGCTAGGCTGTAGGTTACTGATGAAAATTGAGCCCAAGGGTTTTAGGAACACGCGTGTTCTTTGTGGCTGCTTACCTTTGCTAAGGTTCAGTCTTTTCAGGTGCCAGCTTGGCTGGGTTGCTAGGAGTGACCTCTCTGTAACAGACTGAATGTTGTTTTGTCTTGGCAGAAGATACTATCTCGTAATAACATTTTTTGAACATTTCTAGCTGAATTGTTGTAAGTGTTGGAGCTGTGCCTGGAGAAGGGACTGAAACACAATGCCAGTCATTCTCAATTGTTGGGGCAGAAGCTTTGAGTTTGGTGAAGAGCCGATGATGAATGGGGCACTGGTGGGGAACAGGTGGGGTCTGAAGTTCAGTTCCCACACCTGAGGACTGAAGCCTTAGAGCTGCTCCTGCATCTTGCTGATTTCTGAATGTTTATGCATCTAGAGGTAGATCCACTGATTCGTAGAATGGCTGGGGTTGGAGAGGATCTTAAATTCCAGGCAGTCCCCTATGGCTGCCCCCCACCAGCTCAGGCTGCCCAGGGTCCACCTATGGCCTTGGGCAGCTCCAGGGATGGGGCACCTACAGCTCTGGGCAGCAGTGCCAGGGCCTCACTGCCCTCTGAGTAAAGAACTTCCTCTTAACAGCTAACCTAAATCCCCCCCCCTTTTCATTTAAAACCATTTCCCCTTGTCCTCTTGCTATCAGACCGTGTAAAGAGTCTGCCTCCCTCCTGTTTATAAGCTCCCTTTAGATTTTACTCTTAACTTGCTGAAAAGGACAATATTAGAGGAAGGCACCCAGGAAAAGAGCAAGACGTGAAAGGAATTGCCTGTTGTCAGAAGAGTGACATGGGACATTCCATGACTAAGGAGGAAACATTACACTTTGTAAATCTGACAGTGATTTTTACATAGATGTTTGTTTATGTATTGTATATATAAATTATACTATGGTCAATGCCTTATCATGCAGCTGATGTGCACCTCCTCATGGTAGCTGTCTGTCCCCTGGAGGCTGCTCTCCTGCCTGGGTAACAAGGTGAAAGCAGCAAGCAGCAGTGCTTGCAGGATGCTCACTAAGGGGCCGTTGGGTTACCCAACAAGTCAAGAGGGATTTGCCTCCCTTGGGGGAGGATTCTGATATTTTGAATGTTTAATAGTCGTCTGCAAAATGGAGCGAACGTAATTGGTGGCTAATTGTTTGAAGGAACTGTGAAATACAATTATAAAGAGTTAAGCTGAAACCAATTGTGTTTATGAAATCTAGCATAAGAAATACTATATTAATCCTGCCTCAATACCAGGAAGTACAATTAGTATAATTAAGACTATCATATTGTAATTTTCTTGGCAACTGGGTACCTTGGCTGCTGCTTTTCTATTTTAAAGCTCTGGAGCAGACGGCTTCCTGTCAGGTGGTGCCTACCACTGCTGCCAGGGCAATTAGAAAATTACTTTGTTTACTCCTGTCCTTGGAAATAGGAGATGCAATAGTTGTTGACTGGAAAAAGTGTTCTGAATTGTGCATTCTGGCTGTTTTACTGTAGCCCCCGGGGTAATCTTGCAGACTTCTAGACAGTCCTTTGTGAGCTGTGCTTGGCAGCTCTGTTTTTGCAAGGAGCTCAGGTTCTGTGATGCCTTCCCCATGGCTCTTGGTGCTGAACACTGTCCCTGCACCTACATGCTAAGGATGAGGAAGGTTTGGCAACTGACTGGTGCTTTGAGAGCCTGCAGGTTGCTGTCTGGTGCTTCTCTGAATGAGCTCCTCAGGTTATAGCTTTGCCTTCCTGGGGCTGCCAGACTTGGCATTGACTTTCTCCCTGCTGATGTCTGGTGCCTTGCAGTGTGCAGGAACCTCTGTGCTCCACTGTGTGCTACAGCCACATCAGAACACAGCTGCACTTAGGGTAGATGTGCAGAGCAGGCAAATGCTGTAATTGGATTCTTGTTAGCATTACATGCCATATCATGAAAAGCAGATAAAAATAACTTATATGCAATTATTTATATTTCAGTAAACTTAAGCCTGTTAAGATCTTAAAGTAGTAACAGATATCTCCACGGTAGTAGATAAGAGTTTAAGAAAAGCTGTTCCGTACTGGCACTTGGAAACCAGCTCTGTGTTGGATGTGTGCTGCTGGTGACATGTGGGTGTGCTGTGCAGCATTCCCAGGTCAGGAAGCAATGAGCATGGAAGGTAGCTGTTAGCGCTGCAGTTTGTGTGTCACTGTTGTGAATGCATTCAATTAAGGGCTAATTAGCATAATGCCTACTTTGATCTCTTTTTTACGGCTTAATTGCTTCTCTGAGTTAAATAAACACTGTGCTTATTTTACAAATTTTCCCTTGGGAGGTTGTCACAAGGAAGTGTATGTGCATGTATTTATTTCTTAAGCACCAAGAATAATCAGTTATTTAATTAAGCTTCTTCTGAAATTCTCTTTTGGGATATTCACTTTTCTTATGAGCTGCTTGACTAACTCCCATGTCTGAACAGAGTAGGCAGGAGTGGTAATGGAACTGTCAGCTGGAAAACAAACATGCGTGTTAACAGTCCCATTATTGCTGCAAGGTCATCTGGCTGCCTGCGTGGCAATAAGCAGCCATGTACCTTTTTCTGTGCTTTGTGTGATGCTGTAAGAGCTTCACTCTGCACATGAGAGCTTCCTGGAGCCTGCAGAAAATAATAGAAGGAATAGCCCTATGATGTGTTGGACCAGGATTTGCTTCTTCCAGGAGCTCCAAGCAACATGCAGCCTTGCTGCTGGCTCCAGAGCAAGCCTCTCCTAGCAGTGACATTATTTAGTACAGGAACTGAATGTTTCCTGGTAGCTTCCCAGCCAAGGAGTCTTGCCTCCCAAATTCCTTTTGGGGGTGTTTCAGTTCCTACATTCAAAGGGGTTCTCCCTTTCCTGCATGTGGGGATTTGGCTACATTTGCTTCAAGTGGTTTTAACTAGCATATTAATTAATACAGCAGTTAAGACTTCATTTAAATAAAAGTCAGAACTGTCTGGTTTGTTTCTTGCTATTAGGGAAGCGCTAACTCTGGTTCCCAGATGTAGCCCTCTGTGTGATGGTGTTTGTACGTACCATGTTAAACAACTAACCTGGCGCTGTTTGGAAGCTAATTGTAATTATAAACACTTAGGAGAGTCATCTCCTTAATTGAGGCTGTGAGTGTGGGTGGGTGGATGGTGATGTTTTAGCTGGTGACCAGATCTGGTTACTCTGGGAGATACTGTGCGCTGCTTTTGATGAGCATATAAGCAGCAGCAGAACTTCTATCAAACTCCAAGTTGAAAGCTGTCTTTGGATGCCTGCACTTGTATTGCACATATGGCAAGATACTAAATTGAAAGAAGAACTTGTGGGGAGGCATGTGGAAGTGATAGACGTAATTGTGGCTATAAATGGGAGTAATGTAACAGTAGTTCCAATCGAACAGAAATATTTGTCATGCAGAACATATGGAAGCATCCCGAGTGTGCTTTGGTGTAAGCCATGTGCTTAAAAAAGCAAACCCTGAGAAAAGCAGAGCCCCAGTTCTGATGTCCTAAGCTGAATTTTCCTCCTGCCCTCTAGTCAAGCAGTTGTTCTGCCCATGGGGCAAGCTCCTGGGAGGCAGCTGTGCCCAGGGGCTGTGCAGTTTCCTTATTCATGCCTTCTTTTGGGCTGGGGCCTTCAGTGTGTTTAAAATGCACACGCCTATGTTTTCTTAAAGGTGAATCTAACACTTTGTTGACATGCACAGCAAACTGAATGAATTAATCTGAATTTCAGTTTTAAGGCCATCCTAAATACCCAAACATCAGATTTGGGCGAATTATTTTGTATAGCGTGAAATTGTTCCTTTATTTTTGTTTGGTTAGCAAGCAGATCTTGGGCGTTTACCGAGTGCTGCTCATGCACGTAGCTATCTCCACTCTATACATAGCAAAACAAAACAAAAAAAAAGTGTGCAGAATGCTGGGTTAAGTGCATTAGCCAGTTATTTGAGCCAGCTGCTATGCTAGGAATAGAAGGATAGCTATTTTCTAACCTCAAGCTGTGCGACTGCAAAGCTTCTTCGCTACTGCTCTGTCTTCTGTTTTCACCTCTGTAGAGCCAGAAGGTGCATGTCCATAGCCATTCTCAGTATCCAATGTGGAACGTTATTCTTTTCGTTTTGCTGTAAGGTGGATGTGCATGGTTAGCATTATCTGCCTGAGCGCAGTGAGCTGCGGACTGCAGTTCATGAAAACGTATAGACATTTTTATGTGAAACTTCTTGTAATTTAAAACGAGTGAGGTGAAGTAAAGTGGTAGTAATTCTGATTTAAGTACGAACGCATTTAGAGGCTGAAAATTTGCCTTTTGCACTAACTAGACCCTATAGCACCTGGCATGCAGTGCTGCTGGGAAGAAATGCAAGTCTACATTGATGCAGCTGCCGTGTCCCTGCCACTGTCAGCAAGGCTCAGTGCTCAGCACCCTGCAGCTCTCAGCACTGGAATTGTTGCGTGCAGGGCTGACACTTGGATAGCTAATGAATGCTTCTTAATGAGGAACACCTGTGAAACACAGCCAGAGCAGGGCTGGAGCCTGGGTTTAACTTCGGGGAGGCCAAATGGCAATTTCTCAATAGCTGGTGGTTCAAATTTGCCCACTTTAGAAGGAGTTTCAGGGCTCACAAAAAAGGCATCCTGAGTTAGTGGGGAAGCCTGGGCAGCACTGCTTTTTCAGCCACTCAGTCCTTTGTGCCTGTTCTCCCAGAGGTGACTTGCTTCAAAGGTAGGAGGCTATAAAGAATCATGCCTGAAAATTGTAGTATTCTTTATTTTCATTTTGTTTGCTGGCATCCACTAATACAGTCTCATTGTACAAAAGAAACTCTTAAACCCTTTCTGATTCTTTTCCTTTTACATCTTAGCTGCGCATTTCTACATCTTCCAAGCCTCCAACTTGTGCTGCACCCTACAGCTGCTCTTGTGTGGCTCCCAGCTCTGTTCACTTGCTCCTTTGGTTTCTCCTGCAGCACAGCAGCTCTTTTCCTTGTCATTCTGTGCTAAGCAGAGGAGAGCAAGTTGATAAAAGCAGCTCTTGTTTTGGAGGTTGTAAAAGTAGCTGTGTTACAGCTGCCCTGCCCTGATGGAGGGCGGCTGCTGACAGACGGGGCCTCATGATGCTCTCCCCACCCCTCAGCCATCTCCTGCTGCTTCCTTTGCCAGGCTGCTATTTGCTGACCTGTGAGCCTGCTGAGGAAGGGAAAGCTGATCCTGTGCCCAAGTGAATAGTTCTGCCATTTAGTCTCATTGAATATCTCCCGCAGTTTGGGAGGCGGAGGAGGAAGAAGCAAGGAGGAGTGTGGCTGCCCCTCTGGTGGCACCAGGTCACAAACTCAAGTCAGTAGTTATGTACCCTGGTAGGAAAATAGTGTGCATTGGGAATATGAGCTGCCTCCTATGAATGCAAGAAAGTTGTTTGCTGAGCTCTGTTCATCTTAGGCATGCATGTAAGCATTGCATCAAATTCCTCCTTAATTTCAGAGCAATTTCAGTTCACAAGCAGTGGTCTCTCTTTCTGTTGTATGTTTTGCTCTTCTCTCCAAAAGCCAGGAGCATTACAGCTCCTTTTGGACCTAAGAGAGCATGGCTCACCTTGCTTCGAATTCAGAAGGGGGCAGATGTTTTGCCCTGCTCTTCATCTTCATTACTTGCATGCAGCTTGGTTTGTATGTTTTGTTGCTTCGGCACACCTACTGCATGGGAAATAGCCGTGAATCTTTGTACCTGGAGCGCTTTCCCATACTAAGTTGAATCCTGACACTGACTGCAGCTGTGACTGAGAACAACCCAGTTGCTGTGGGCAAATCGCCTCTTTGGATGGCTCACTTCTTGTCTCTGAGCTCTTCAAGGTGCTGTGACTCAAGTTTGACACTCAATTCTTAGGAATAACTCAGAATTTTAGGACTTTTGAGATGCCGTAATACTGATGCTGTGGGTTTTTGAAGGGGATTTTCATGGTTTTGCTTTGTAATGTCATAACACCCATGGGATTGATAGAGTTCTGGGGAAATGCAGCTTCCTGTGTAGTGCTTTTCCTAAAGACACGGCTGCTTCTGGACAGCCTCCAAAAT
>JAOWBP010004023.1:15620448-15633814 GCA_028571105.1 Tragopan temminckii | reverse complement strand
TAGAGTTCTGGGGAAATGCAGCTTCCTGTGTAGTGCTTTTCCTAAAGACACGGCTGCTTCTGGACAGCCTCCAAAATCTCTCAGAGTAGATGGTTCTCACCAAAGTAAAAGGGTTCTCAGCATCATCCTCTTGAGCTGATGCTCTGTGGAGGTACAGAATTGCTTTTCAGTGGTTCCTCAAAACCTTTTTGTTGCTGACAACGGGTCGTCCATACGGCTGTCGTGCTGTTACACTGCCAGTCGCGTGGTTTAAGCCTTGAACAAATTAGAACTAGTTCTACCAAATGCTTTTGAGGTTTCTAATTTTTACAAGTTCGGAAATAAACTTCATGTTTATTTTCACGTTCTCTCTTGCTGTGGGAGACCTTAGTAATATCTATTGTCTTAATGGGTAAGGGATCTAAGGAGAAATGTTTGTCTCTGGTTCTGCTTTTTTTGTCTGGAGTGGAAATGGGATAAATAACTGTTACAGGTTACTGTGCGTTCAAGCAGGGGCTTGTATTGTTGAAACAGGAAAATTGTGATGTACTGGGGTGTTGTCTTTTTCCTAGAAAATGAATATATCCACTTCTTGAAGGAGAAATTAATATTTCATGGATTGATACTGTTGTATATGAGGGAGAGAGAGCCAGTACAGGGTAAGTGAGCTGGGCTTCAGGTTCCAGCCTGCAGTTAGAAGTCTATTTAGAGGTGGTGTTCCTGAGGTAGATCTGAGGTCACCACACACATCTTGGCTTCAAAGAAGCAGTTGCCAGTGAGTTTGTTTTAGGAAGGACGTGGAGTCATTGTATGGAAGCAGACTTGAGCTACTTACCTGGTAAACTCTTCATCTGTTGAAATGTAATGGCTCTATCTGATGCTGGAGTTGGGTCTGCGTGCAGAACCCTTGCCTTGCAGCATCCTGCTTGGTGTTCCCATTGCAACACAAACATATGCTTGGAAGTGTGAGCACATCCTCTGTGTGAAGCAGTCGGTGGCTTCCTGTGGAACAGGAAGATTACAGCATCTTCACAGCACTGATGGAACCCAAAATGGTTCCAGCTGCACCATGAGGCTGCTGTGCAGGTGGTGATGCATCCTTGTGCTTGCACCTGCATGACCGTGTGTGCTGCTGGGCTGGGTGCTGCTGAGTGCGCTGCACTCTTTGGTTGCTCTGCAGGCAGAAGAATAGCTGCCTTATTAAGTATAAATGCACTGATGATCTATGCATACATAAAGTTTTGCTAAAGTGCTTTCCTTGCATTTGTAAGAGTGAAATTTTGTCCATTAGATATTTCTATTCAGCCTTAAGTTATGGTGCTGAGTGAGAGCACCTGAAAGACATGCATCCAAACAGAAGTTATGTGCGTCTATGAAATCAATTTTCCCCTTCTTCCTTTTACATTTCTGCTACTTCCTAAGTGTGTGGCATCGTCCTGCTGGGCCTGTGTGTAGTTTTCTGGAAGCGGATGGTTGTGTGCAGCCTCCCTCTGGCTGCAGGCCTAGCTTTAGAGGAGGCTGGAGACTGTGCCCAACTCCCTGCTGGCCACAAAACCTCTCTGTGCTCTGCTTTGTCTGCCTTTACAGAGGGTGAAAACTGAGCTCCGTGGGGAAAATGGAGACAAATTCCATGTTCAGATTGAAATTCAGGTATCTCAAAGGGAAGCAGCAGTGCACCTGCCATCTGGTGTAAGATGTTATCGCACAGTTACCATCACAGTAGTCATAGGGCTCTGCATTTCTTGTTCTGAATGACTCCTAAGAGGGGGATGTTTGGTGTAATGTCAGTCAGGTGTGTTGAGAGGGTAGCAAACAAAAGCGGTACCCTTCAGCATCAAGATGTTCTGCTAAGGTTGTTAGTGTGCGAGCACTGATTTGTTCTCAGGTGGGGTTTTCTCAGGGGTTAGGATATTTTCCTTCGCCCAGAGCTTGAGCCAAAGCATGTGGTGCTGGTAAACTCATGGCCCTGTCTGTGCTCAACGTGGGTTGCTCCCAGTTCAGGCTGCACAAACGCTTGGCACTTCGTGTTTTGCCAGTGGGCAGCTGCCTTAATGCTGGAGCACGATTTGCAGTGAAGAATACCTCCATGGCAGAGAGAAACAATTTCTTCTGACATTCCTTAAGGTAGAAACAGCTGCATTCAACTTTTTTTTTTTTAATTTAAAAAAGCACTGTGGCATCTCCCTTGATAATCAGAAGTACAGCTGAGCGTGAACAGCAGGGCATAGTTCTGTGCGGAGTCACTGGGCGCAGTGTTGCAACAAGGATTAGCTGACGCGGACCAGCTGTGCTCCTTGCTAACATACACAGTCTGACATGAGCCCAGCACGGCGTTTCCCACAGCTCCAGATGTGTGGGGCCGGCTGCCACCGCCCACCCCCACATCGCCAACATCTGCGTGTGCATCCACGGCCCTATAGGTTCTCCCGCCCCGATGGACACAGTGTTTCTTAGGGTGAAATAGTTATGTTGTGACTTAGCTAGCATCCATCAGCTGGGAGACTTGAACACTCTAGAAGGGGATGGTTCTGCTTTGTGATTGCTTCTTAGTAATAGTGCTTTGTGAGTGCAAATGTCTGAGCTTCCCAATGTGTGCCAAGGAGTTACGAACAAAATCCTTCCTTTTGTGGTTTCTCTCAATTGTTAAACAAAGGGTTCATAATTCATTGTGCCCCTGCCAGGTCCTCCCTGAGCACAACCGTTGCTTTTTCTTTTTTTGCATGTGGAGAAAATAAATGTTACAGCAAAACTGTGTGAGGAGCTGGATGGTGCAAATCCACTTCCCTTCTTTATCCACCTACGTACATCAGTTTTATTCTATGTTTGCTTTCACCTGTGATTACAGTGACTTATTTGCAATTAAACTGATCTATGATAGAGACCACCAAAATGTATTAAATGGAATCAGGCCAAATATTGCCCAGGGGAACATTGAGCTTTGGAGCAAGAGGAAAGAGAGAGGAGAGCAGGCAGGAGCCTTCAGAAGTAGCGTTTGGGTTTATTTCTGCTTTGTTAAAATAGCAAACAGCCCTGCTTGTTGAAACGCAAGGTATTGACTAGCAGAGTGTGGACACAGTTGCTTTTTAAAGACAGAAAATATTTCTATCTCAACATCAAGAAGTGGAGAGAATAATTTCACTTCCAACATCCCTGAAGTCATGTTTTTCTCAGTTGACCAATGAGATGAAAGTTGCTCAATTTTTCATATTATTAGTGGCTTTTTTTTTGGACAGATTTCTCAGATATTTTGTCTCTGTGTCTGTAGAACAAACACAATGAGGCAAATAACTTTAAAATCCCACTTTCCTATTAGCCTACCGAGAGCAGTTGCTGAAAGCGTTACGGGAAGTGTATTTATGGGAGAGACATCGGGAGAGCAGAAGGTAGGAAATGTGAGGAATGTGAAAAATCCTGTGGCTTTCGGGAAGCCTAGACAACCGTGAGGCAGCTTGGCTTCTAATTCTGCTGTTGGCATGGGGAATTACCCAAGATTTTGAGCATCTCCCATCACTGGAAGGCAGTCTGGGTGTGCTGTCTCCTCTGTGGTGCTCCCAAAGGCTGCGTCAGGCAGCCCAAGGCCTCCGTGCACAGCCGTAGGTTGGGTGAGTGGTTCAGGACCTGTTTTGTGTCAAAGTGTGAAAGTGTTTTTAATAAATATAGATAAGAACTAGGAAACTCAGACTTTTCTTTATTATCCTGCAAAATTTGGTGCCTATCCCCTTAATACAACAATTTAAGCAATGAATTGACAGTGTAGTTTGACTTGGAGCATAACCTGGTGATGAGATTATTTAATGACAAAATGAAGGAAACAAGACTGCAGCATTTATCTCATATTATTTGTCTGGTGTTTCATAGTATTAGTAATGTGGGGTTCCTTAAATACATCTCTGCAATGACATTCTGAAAGGTGTTGGTTGGTGTAGATCTGGCATGTTTTTGGGGGCTGTACCATGAGAGCTGGTTGCCATCCATGCACATCTCTATGCTCTCAGCTCAGATTAAACATGGACACTGCAGTTGTGTGGGTATAGATTAAGGCAGGTGTTAAAGATCAAAGATCTTGGTTTACACTGAAGGAAAACTGCATTCTCTCAAGTCCAGCTTCAGCATGCCGGGCATTCACTTAACATTTGTGGTTTCATTTACACCTTGGATTTTTCTTTTCCTTCAGGAAATCTTGTGCTTTGAGCTCTGTTTTCCGAAGTCTTTCAGTTATATAATTTTCTTCATATACTGTGCACTTGTATGGTGCTCATTAGGATTTCAATGTAATAGTCTCTAATTATTGTATGTATTAAGAAATAAAGAATAAAAATCCCCTGTTGGCTTAGGCATGTGCCAAGTGGTTTTGGTGCCTGTGGGGATCCCTGCTGCTGCTGAATGGTGAAGCCCAAGGATTTGGTAGCCCTTATTTACCCAAGTAAAAGATGTACAGAGATTATTTGTGTGGAAAACCCTTCTGTCCTCAGTAATGTGTTTGGCTTGATTGAGTTGCTAGATTCATGTATGAGCTCTTTGAGGAATAATCAGTAAAAATAGTCAACCTGATATGGTTGGTGCATAACCCTGGCCATGTGTCTGCCTGTGGTGCTGGAGATGTCAGGCTGTTTGCACTTTGCACTGTGTTGTACAGCCGCCAGGCGTGAGCCTGTGGAGTCAAACCCAACTCACCTGCTGGGATGGGTGGGTTACTGAGAATGATGTACCACAAAGGAATGTCAGCAGGCAGTTTCACACTACTGAAATTCGGTCTGATTGTTAACCTGACCTGCCTTGTGGTACTTCAAGTGCAATTTTTAGCTTCTGGCCAGTTCAGCAGCGTGTGACCCAGAAACACCTGCCTGGGTCACACACTGCTTTTACATGTTGGCTGGGTAATCCTGCATGCGGCGTCAGCTCACGTACTGGCATCTTTGGTTTGGGCAGTGCTTGTAATTATCCTGCATCTGGTATGTAAGTAATAATTATACATATTGAATGTGCGTGTGTGTGTGTGTATATATATATATATATGTACATACACAGCATGCATTTAGAACATCATGAGAAGATTATGCCATGCTATTTAATTCAAAGGGAAGCTTGAAGAGCAATTAACCTCTCTAAGACTTAAGTTTTGAATAGGAATTGTTGATTTCAAACACATCCATGACCAGAACAAGTCAGGTATGGTATTGTTGCAAGGATGCTGGCCTGTTGGGTTGGATATCTGAAGCTGCCCATTGCAAAGGGCACTTGCAGCACGTCATGCATTAGACAGAATATGCTCAGAATTCTTGCCAGACCAGGGAATCCAGCTTCAGGCTCTTGAGTTCCTTTCCAGTTTTCTCTTCCATTAACCAGTGCTTTTTGTAAGTAATAGAGCATAAAATACAATGCGTTACGTCTTAGAACAGCTTGTGTGTGCTTACGGATCCCTCCTCCTCCTTGGTGTGATGTGGCTCTGTGCTTCATCAAGGGACGTGGCCAAAAAGGTGCCAGGGCCACCTTGCTCCTGCCTGGGGGCTGTTCTGAAATGGCTGGAGTCTGTAATAAATAAATAAAGAGGAAAAAAATAGGTGCAGCTGGTGGATGGTCAGACTATAATGCTCTGCCATAGCAAGGACGTGAATGGCCAAGAAAAATGCAGGGCACGTTTGTTTCTGCTTCCAGATGGGTCACTGCTCACAGCGGAAAGCAAGGTAAATGCAGTTTTTCCACAGAATTAGTAGCAAATGTGGGAGGTGATGCAAATTCAAACTTTGACTAATAGAGGAGAGCTTTCCACGTGATATTTTTTTTTGTTGTTTTGCTGTGAAATGGGAATCTGTCAATTTGAAAGCCTTTCAGACAGTCCTTATTTCATAATGTATGTGGCGGTTTTCTAGGTTGTTAGTCTTGCAGGAGATTTTAGACAAGCCTAATTGGGGTTTTAGTTACTGTTGCCCTGATGCTGAAATGACGGTGCTCGGGAATCTCAGGAATTCTAAACACTGACAGAATACGGTTCCTAGGAACTGAGTATTTTGTCAGTTATTTTCTGCAATGGCACAGATTCCCTCGATGCTTACATAGCTCTCGTAATTATTTGCATTAAACCTCTAGTGAAATCAGAAATGAGCTAGCTTTTAGAAATCAGTCTAGAAATACCCTTTTATTTGCAAAGGGGAAAAGGTGTTTGGTAGCTGTTTTGCAGAGCTCCAGAAGGGCGTTGGGATGGGGCTGCTGAATATTGAGTTTGTTTAATGCACAGCTGTTGCTGTTAATAGCTTTGAGACAACTAAAAGCTTTGCTCGCTCCAAAGGCAACAATTAGTAAGCAAGATTAGTTTTTGAGTACAAGGGGAAAAACCTTTAGAGTCCCCTTCTCAAAAGGCGTAGGTAATTTTTTTTCTCCAGCATGCATTTGTGCAAAAGTAAATAGTTATCTTGAAAAAGTGTCTGACTATTGATTCTCCTTTTACATACCAACAGTGATTTAATGTAAGAGTTTCAGGCAGTGGTTTAGCTTTAAATCACATTCCTGTATGAAAAGAGTTTTGGGTGTTCTGCGGTGCTGCATGCAGGAGCAGTGCTGCTCCAAAGGAAAGGAGTGTGCACTGAGCTGCTTTTTGTGTTTGCAGGAGTGTTACCACTTCTGGCTTTTTGTTCAGGTAGCTGCTTGGGGGATTTATTTTCATTGGAGGGTTTTTTAAACATAATTGTATCTTTCTGTAAGAGTTGGAAAGAGAAATATTGTGAACCAAAACTGTAGATCTATAGGAAGGAGAAGGAAGTTGAGGATAAATACAGCTACAGTTACTGCTGGGGAGCTATTTTCTTTTCTTTTCTTTTTTTTTTTTTTCCTGAAGTTATCCTGTTGGTTATCAGTGTGGGTAGGTAAGCCATAAACAAAAAAGGAGGAGAAGGCAGCTGGCACCTGAGGGCTGGAAAGGCAAGCAGGGCTGTGCTGTAGGCAGGCAGATGGGGCTCTGTGCGGAGCTGACTCGGGTTGCTGTGCTGTTTCTTGCTACTTGAGAACGCAGTGAGTTTGCCGGTGTGGCTGGCAGTCTGAATGCCTCGTTTATTCCGTAACTACTGCCCTAGTTAAGATTCATTGTGCCCGCATGCAGTGTGCACGTGTCCCTTCTGCAGCCATGGGCCAGCTGTGTGTGCTGCCTGGCAGAGCTGGTGCTGGGGCAGCCCTTCCCAACAGAAGATGCTCAGTGCAGGCAGCACGTCGTCCCTGGCTGCTTCCCGAGCCGCTCATGTATTCACATCTATCCGCTGTGACTTTTGATGTTTACAGTGTTATCGCAGACATAAATTTCAGGAAAGTTAAGATGAGTGTAATGAACATGTTATTCCTCTTGGTAGAATTTGTGTTGCTTGTGTTGGAAGCTCTCCCAAGCATTAGGAAATTTGGGCGTAGATTGATACCTCTTTATATAGAAGTGATCTGACAGATGCTATTTGGCTCGGGCTTGAGTTGATTGGTTTACAGACAGAGTAATGCTCAATATTAAACCTTTCAGGTCTCTGAGTCCAATCCCTATTCCACTTGGTGAGGTCATTTCTCTGGTAGTGCAAAAAGAATTAGTGTACTTTCAGATGCCACATAGCAGAACGTGGCTGGTAAGATTAGCTTTAGTAGTTCTATAAAACAAATTCCCAACATCAGTCAAGTTGGGTCTGATTTACCCCAGCATGATTCAGTCCCCAGATGGTAGAGCATGGCTCACTAAAGCACCGAAATTATCTGATTATAGTGATTTTAATGCTGATCATGAGTAGCAGTGGTACAAAGTGTCTAGCTATACTGTTGGGAGTAAGAAAGAGCTTAAAAACCACCTCCTTAATAGGCTTTCTTAATGGCAGCCTTAAAATTTAATAAAGCGAAAACAATTTCACTGTTCAAAGATGAATGCGGGTCGGGTAATTTTTATCCAATGGACTTCATTAAATAATTGTGTGGTGTTTGATCATATCAACAGTGACATGCTGGATTTATGAGCTCCTGTTAATGACATGGAGTATTTAACAACAGCGCTTTCAGGAGAAAAGCTGCTTTCCCCTTGCTGTTGCTTACGTAAGAGAAAAACTAGTAGGTAGCAGGATTAAGCTTCCAAAAATGAAATGTCTCAGTCTTTTTTACAAGACTTGCTTTTTATTTTTATGGATTTCTAGATTTTTGAGTAAATAATTAACACAATATTAATAAGCGTGGAAATAAACTGTGGCAGAGAAAATTTCCAGGTGTTTTCTACCTGATGCTCTTTGCATTCTTTTCATGCTTGGTGGCTTCATGAGAAATGTGCTGCCGTGAATTGCAACCATTAACAGAAGTGAGCAGAAATCAGGTGTTGTGTAAACATTCTCTGTGTGTTGGTTAAAGAGATGTATTTCACAGTCTTTGAATATCTTTGTTTTTGTTTTTTAATGTTTCTATTTTTAAGAAGACTTTATAAGTAACACTTCCAGTATTTATGCTCAGCATTACAATGAAATGATTCTTCTGCGGAGCGGAACCACAAAATTGAAGTAATTTAGGCTGGATGGATCTCCAAAGGCTGTAGCCCTGCCCTCTCCCTAAAGCTGGTCTGCATGGAGCAGGTTGCCCAAGGACTTCTCCAGCTGAGCACTCCAGGGCTGTAGATCTCACAGCCTGTGAACAGTGTTTGGTTGCCCTCATGGTAAAAAGAGAAATGCATTCCATTATATCTGATCTGATCAGTTTCCAATGCACCAATTGTCTGCTACCTCTCGTTACATTGCTCTGCATTGCTAAGGTCTGGTTCTGTCTCTCTGTATCCTCAGTATTCACTGTAGTAATGGATTTTCCTTTACCAAAGCTATGTTGTGCATCTGCACAAAGGCATGATTTGTAGTTGAACGCTGGACTGTGTTTCCTTGCGGACCTTTCTGAAGGTATACATCACAATTCCCAGCTGGCTGTTCAGGACGTGGGGGTCAGAATGTAGGTGGTTTTCCATTCCAGTTACAGCTGATCTATTCCTGTCTTTAAATATTCAAAAATTCCATTCAGTAATATTTTCTCAGTGCTTCCACCTAGAAGCATTGTGTGTTTTGTGTTCTCAAACAGATTTTAGAAAGTGGAATTGGAATTCCGACGTCTACCCAGGATGAAATTCCTGTAATGACCTCTCACAATCTCTTGTTGCTGTGCATCATGGGGAGGATTAATTTGATGAAGGTTTCCAAAGCTTCAGCAAGCATCACATGCTTTTCAAGTGGAAGTTTCAGCTGATTTGATCCATAGTTGCATCTCATCTTGTAAACCTGGCCTTTGGGATGCCTCATTCAGTGCCCGTGCACAGAGGGAGCACGTGGGCTGCCAGAGTGAACAATGCTGTGCTGGGACTTTGGATTTTTAAGCTACAGACTGTGTGAAACTCTATAAACCCCATACCTGCAAGATACTGAGCTCGCCCTGTCAGTCACTCAGGTCTCTGAAGTCTGAGAATTACATGTGCTAAGCAGCTTGTTGGATCAAACTAATTGTATATATTTACGTGAGTAGCTGGCCAGGTTCACTTAGCATGCTAAAAGTAATGAGGCTCCCTTAATTTATTCAGCAGGAAACTTGATGTTCCTTTTCAAAAGAAGGACAGTGATTTTTGTTTAAAAAAGGAATGTGATGGCATGTTATTCCTTGTGGGTATGTTTTATAAGTCTGGCTTGTGCAGCCTGCAACCTTTCTTTAGATCACTTACCTTCTGGTGCCTGAATGAAGGATGTGTATGCTGTCTTGGATTCTGTATTGGAATTCCTCCAAGTGAATTTCATCTTGGAATTTCAAACAATTTATAATATCTTTCCGCTTTGAATGTTGTTTTCCTGTTGTTCACTGTTTAACAGCTTCTGCCTTTAAACCAGAGCCTGTTTCATCTTGACAGATTGTCACATAGGTGTGCCTGGGCAACATGGCATTTGCTGGTGGTATTTGCATGGTAAAAGATGCCTCTCTCTTTGCCCTCTCTCTTTGTTTGGAAAGTATTTTTTTGGGTTTCTGAGCCATTTTTTAAGCTGCTGATATGTAGATGGGGCAGAAGTCTGTTGATCTTGATGTATTCTGTTTAACCAGACACGTGATGTCTGGGATTCCAGTACATTTGAAGAAATAAGGAACAGACAGTGTTGAACCTTGTACTAGAAATAAGATTTCAGGGTCTAATAACCGAGCATCTCCAGGGCCAGAAAAGATCACTTAGTGCTGCTGGTTTTCTTTCATGTGCAAAGCTTATTTCTTACCCAAAGTACAGTAGCAGCTAGATGCAGGTGACAGATAATTTAGGTCTTTGCATATGCATCTAAATGCCCAGATTTTTCCTAGAATAAATTCTTAGTGTACAGTGTTCAGATATGTTGATCTAGGCTTAGTGCCCAGTATAACTTAATATTTAAAAAAGAGGTGAGTAAAACAGGATGGAAAAAGATATCGGGAAGAGAGAAACTAGTACCCTTGCCTATGAGACAGGTTATTCATGCAGAATTGCTCAAGTTTTTACTACCTTTCCTCCATTTCCATCTAGTTGTGTGGTAACAGAGGGCTTTTCCCAGAATTATTTTGTGTTTGAGTTTAATTTCAGTGTGGAGATTAAAGGTGTTTGTTTCCCGTTGGCTCAGTAAGTCTAAATCCAGCCTTTGAAGTCAGGTCACTCAAGATTCTGTAGATGAAAACTCAGCCCTCTAGTTGGTAATCTACCCAACAGCCACAGATTTCAAGTTTAAATAAAATGCTGCCTCTGCTACAAATGATATCAATACAGCCCGAGGTGTGTTTAAGCAGAAAGCTGAAGTCAGCTTGAACAAAACTTGGCAAAAGTGGGATGTTTTATTCATGTGAATGGTTTAAATAATGTTCCATGGGTTTCCATGGTGTAATTTGGTTGCATTTTATGTTTAAAGAGAACTCAATTCCCTTCCTTTAGAGAGGGCCCTAAGGTTGGGCTTCAGTTGTAGGCTTATGGTGAGTGGTATCTTACTGCAGTATAAATATTGGCTTTTTCCATGCATACATGAGAAAGCGATTGCCTTATGTTCCTGAAGCCCTGCTGATGTTTCCAGTGTGTAGGTGGAAGGCTGTACCCTGGAAATCAAGAGACCAATAAAAAATCCCATACGTTGAAGGGCTCCTGCTTCCCCTTTCCCTTCCGTTCCTCTTTACTCTGCATGGTGCCTTCTGAATCTTCAGAGGAGCAGTTTGCTTCCACTCACTGAATGACATGTTAGGGACTTCATTAGGGCTAACTCTTTGTTCAACACCTTTGGACTTTGGACAACTCCATTCACATTGAATGGTCTCCAGATGAGGACTGCAGAGCAGGAGTGAGCTCATGGTTCCTGCAGGCCAGCAGCAGGCTGTGGCCTGATAGTAAAAACAGAAGGTTTAGTGTTGCTGAGGTAGAAGCAGGAGGAAACCTGGGGATCCAGAGATTTCAAAGAAGGGAGAACTCTGTTCTCCTGTGACACTGGCTGTAGTACCAAGTGTGTCAAGCCCAGGTGCTGCTCTTGAACTGAGGTACAGTGTGGTAGAAAACCTCTCCTGAGTTTAATCCCATTTTAATCTTCCCCCCTCCTTGCCAAACCAACAACAAAAAAGA
This sequence comes from Tragopan temminckii, assembly GCA_028571105.1. NCBI lineage: Eukaryota > Metazoa > Chordata > Aves > Galliformes > Phasianidae > Tragopan > Tragopan temminckii. Next base: position 15,622,251 of record JAOWBP010004023.1, on the reverse strand, counting down.
AACAAACCCCAAAACACCCAAACCACAAAGCCTAAAAGCTACCTCCCTCCAGCTGTTACATGCATGGGGATGAGTATCAGGCTTGGGCTCATAGTAGGAGCGCAGTGAGGCGAGAAGTCTGCCCATGTGTCTTCATCACGCCCTGCTATGTTCTAATAGTGCTTTTCTCACATAGTTTTGTAGTTAGTGGATTGGACGCTGTGTATTTGAAGCAGATTTTTGGTGAATTATATGGAAGTTTTGGGTCGCTCTGTTAAGATATGTTAATGAATTCCTGCACCAGCGTTCCCACTGAGTGTCATCAGGCTGCTGGCTGCTGCTGGCTGCCTGTTAGGCCGAGGCCCTGTGCCCTGCTCCCTTTGTCCCAGATGTCCCGGCATCTCACTGGCTTGCTGGCCATGTGGGTGCTGTGTGGGGCTGCAGTGAGGTGCATCCTAAGGTGTGGGGTTGCCCTGCTGGAATGGAAGCTCCCAAACCCAAGTGTTGGGACATCACGTGGCTGGTATTTTAATTCTTAATATGCTAACTCAGAGCAACACTAGTAAAACACTAGTAATTTCCAGCCTGTTTGATGCTTGATTTCTGTTTCTTCAGAAGCATTCATAAAGCCATAGTCTTAGAAAGCAGATAAGCATCCACAGAGATGTGTAACGCTGTCCAAAAGTTTAAGCTACAGAAGATATACTTCAACATAATTCAGTGGAATTTCCTCTGTGGTTTTTTTTTTTAAGCTTTTTAACAGTTTTTTTGGATCTAGATCTAATGCTGTGTGTAGAGAGCACGGTTTTTTTCAGAGCCCATCAAACTGTGGCACAAAGGCATTCCTGTTCAGCCTGGACCCAGCCGTGCTGTTTGCTGTTAGCCGAGCGGTGGCCACGCGGCCCGGGCAGGCCCTGCAGCCCGGCTCTGTGCAGCTGAATGGGCCCTCTTGTGCTGCAGCCTTCGGAGTGCCAGGAGAGAAATGCTGCTCTCAGCCTTCTGCTGTCACAGGGAACCTTCAGGGAGCAAAAGAGCGTTGCCCTCAGTTCTCAGTGCAGGGGCTCAGAAGGGGAAGGAAGTTGAAAAGAAGGGACAAGGTTTTGACCACTTGTTGCCGTAAAGTAATGTAAGCCATTGTGGTTTTTTTTTCTTTTACAACAAAATATTGATGTTTCTACCTACAACTTGCACAAAATAATGTACATTTTTAACACGTGACTTGGGTTGTTTTGGAAAAAAAAAAAGTTTCCTGTCACTAGCAGGTTCATTATAACTCCTTTCTAAGCCTGTAAAAATAATTATTTTCATCTTCTAAGCCTTCTGTTGTAGCTTGCAAAAATGCTTCAGTGCTGGAAAAGTTACTGTAGCGATGCATGATCCTACAGCAGAATTTGCACAAACTGCTCTATTACCTGGGCAAGCTCGTCGAGTGTTAGAGGATTTATATGAGCTTAACTTTATCCTGGCAATATTCCGTTGAATTGTACAGATAACTTGTTGACAGGTATGATGTGATTTTGTTGGATTGATCTGAAAATTGGAATAGGACCTGCAGGGAATGGTGGCTCAAGTGAAATTTCACCCTTGTTCCCTGCCCTCCCCCAAGGAAAACTTTCCCATTCCCTAACTGTATTTATATCTAACCTAGATAAATGTGGATTATAATTCCTTTAAGTGCACTGTTCATCTATTGTTGCTTCCACAGTGCTTCACCAGCAATTTTGTGATGCCAAAGTGTAAGAACCTTTTGTATGGAAAGAAAAACTGGTGCTAGTTGTTGCTGGAAGCCAAAATTGCTTCTTAAAATTAAATGAAAAATCATGA